>CM053580.1:237369979-237393060 GCA_028627135.1 Pseudochirops cupreus | reverse complement strand
TTTTTTTTCAGTTGATTCTGACTCTTCATAACTCCATTTGGGGTTTTCTTGTCATTTCCTTCTCCAGCTCATTTTTACAGGTGAGGAAACCAAGGCAAATAGGGTTAAGTGACTTGCCCAGGGTCACACAGCTATTTAGTGTTTGAGGCTAGATTTGAACTCAGTCTTCCTAACTTTAGGCTCTGTTCCTCTATGTACTGCACTACCTAGTTGCCCTAATTAGAGGGACAGAGGGTGATGATAGATGGAGTCCCAAGACTGATAGGATCTTGCAAAATGATGAAGTTTTCTGGATAACAAGATTCCTGGGGCATGGAAGAAAAGTCAGACAAAAAAAATTGAGAAAAGGCATATTCAGCAATAGCAAAAAAAAAAAGATATTTTAGCACTTAGTTTGGGTAGATATCACCAATCCATGTGCCCCATTCCCATCCCCATCTTGTATACAAATGCATCTCATGAGCAGGCACTGGGTGGTGACTCACATGGTCTTGGGACATCTGCCAAGTCTGGAGGGCCCCAAACCAATATCTTTTTATGACCCTAGGTAACCAGGAATCCATATCAATTTGGCCAGAGATCAAAAGAAGTGGAACTTGACCTTGTTCCTCAACCTCCTTCCCCTTCTTCCCTATCAAACCCCAGGAACTATTTTGTTATCTTTTAGAGAAAAACTATCCTAACATGTCACAGAAGTAAGAGGGAACTCTGGTAAATATTGATCCCATCACACTTGCTCTGTTTACTTCCAATGGCAGTAATTGCTGTGAGTTTCTACACAAGAGAATCAGCCACCTGCCCATCACACACAGCTTACCGGGAATCAGAGAGCAGAAGGTCTTGTTTCTGTGCTGGCCTTGCTCTTCCTTCCTGCTTCCAGCAAAGAAGTATTGGAGAAAGAATTGCTAAGCTGTGATCTGGTGAGCTTTGAGAAGAGACCTGGTTTGAGACACAGTCCAGGCCAGAGTTTTCAGGGCACCAAAGATCTGAGGGGCTGCTTGACTCAGATCAGAACTACAGCAGCCCCAAGACATTGGTTTCTGCAAGTAAGTGGAAAGGCTTTCTCTGACAGCTTTGAAACCTTTAGAAGTGAACTTAATAATAAAAGCTAATATTTATATAAGGCTTACAATGTGTAAGGAATAATTATTAGCTCACTTGATATTATCCCCATTTTATAGATGAGGAAATGGAGGCAAAAAGGGTTAAGTGACTTGCCCAGGGTAACACAGCTACTAAGTACCTTTGGCAGGGTTTGAACTCAGGTCTTCCTGATTCTAGACCCAGCAGTCTATTCACTGTGCCATGGCATGTGGGCTTTAAAGCAGTCACTTTAAGTCTGAGATCACTCTCCCTATGGACTAAGGTGGTATAGGGGAGAGTGTGCTTCTGGTTTGGGGAGAAATATTCCTATTTTGACTCGTCATATTTTATTCAATAAATATGTCTTTGTAAAATCTAATTGATATTAATTGGTTAGAGAATACTAGGGCACTAATCACTGGGGATGGAGTCGGAGACGATACATCATGGGGCTTGAGCCAGTAGCAGTAGAGAGACACACCAGTCCATGGGGGTGTACTTGAGCCCTGAAGGGAGAATGAGCTTGCCTGGCTTCTGAGGTCATTACCACCTTCTAGGTCTCCCCCTCCCCCACTGATTTATAGGATCCAAAGAGGCAAGGCAGGCCATGTCTCCCTTTTAGGGGTTTTAAGGCAAGGCAGGCCACGTCTCCCTTTTGGGTGTTTTAAGGTGAGGCAGGTCACGTCTCCCTTTTGGGGGTTTTAAGGTAATTATTAGCTTGAGCCCTCCGTTCTAGGATGTTCTTCCTGAGTACAAACTAAACACCCCAAGGAAAGGCAGCTTCCAGACTCTACAGGGGCACCTGGACTATCACACAAGGGGCACATGATGAGGACTCCTGTAAATCACCCCTTTGTCACGAGCGTTCTGTAAGCTTGAGGCCACTCTCCCCAAGGACCTTGTTTGTGGAAGGGGAGGGTATACCTTAGACTTTTAGGGGAAAATGTCTATAACAACTGAATTACCATACTATATTAATAGATAACCCTTTCTAATAGTTAATTAACTCTGGCTTGTTAGAAATCATTGAGGAATATGCCAGATGGGGGCCTTGTGAGTGACTATTTTAGACAACTCCAGTTCATCAAGGTTATCACTGGAAATCTAAGGGGGAGAAACAGTTACTGCCCTCTGGGAATCCCACCTAACCAGTTCTTTTGGAAGTTCAGAGAGTGAACCCAGACTGCAGATGGTAAAGGAGGTGTGGGGGAAGGGAGGGCGTGGGGTTGAATTTTCACAAAACGCATGAATTCCTTTTTTCCCCAAGTAGCATGCTGTATGTAGTTGATAGAGAGCTATCCTTATGGTCAGGGCTAAGTTATTGTCCTGCTTTTGATTTATACTAGCTGGGTGACCCTTGGTAAATCACTTAATCTCTCAGTGACCCCAGGAAACTCTTTAACACTATAAATTTGGAAAAGGGTGCTGCTTCATTAGAGTAACCATAAACAAACAGATAATCAAACATAAATAAATCTATAGAATTTCCTATTCAGTTGTGACAGTATAATTAGCCTTCCCTGGAGTTCTGATCAACAGTTTTCCAAAGTCAACCTGCCCACTGATAGGAGTTTGAGCTCATGGTGTCAGGGTGGGAACACTTTTAAAAAATAGCTTATACATTAAAAAAAAATTATAAGCCAATGTGTTCTTTATTTTAATCTGCATCATATGTCCTAGACAATTCAGGGGCTCCCTCAAATTTTGTGCCTAAGGTTTGGGGATAATCGGAGTTAGGGGAAATACAACTTTAGTCTCACTCCAATCCATTCTTTACAATATACCAGGAACCATAAATACAAGAGGAAAACATAGGTAGAGCAAAATAGAGTCAACATAAAGGGGAAATTCATTTATAGAAAGGAGGTACAATTTCCAGATTCTTTCTGCCATTAGTCTTAAGGAAATTCTCCTTGGACAGCTCACTGTGCTAAGGCTCCATGCTGGCTGGAATACCTCTCAAGGTTTTATTTCCCCATGAGCCACTATGCCATTCTCAATTTCCCCTCTGCCTCCACAAATGACAGTCTTCTCTGCCTTTCCAGCTATTTGCCACTACTTGGATGTTATGGGTTGAAGATGCCCTGTGATACCTGGGTTTCTTCTGCAAAGGAAATGTGTCCCTCATTTGGGAGAATACCCATTTAAAATACTTGAACTCAACATACTGTCAGCGATTTTGTTACTTAGGAACACAGCTAGAGATACCTGAAAAGGTCCCTTCGGTGGCTATCAAAACCACTTTCCCCCTCTAATCACACTCCCTATATCCATATAGGAACTACTCATAGCTCTTCAAACATTTAAGTGGAGATAAGTAAATTCCTTTCATCTCCCTGTTCCCATCAAGTTTCTGGCAGGGAATAGTGGAGCCGTATCAATTACTGTGATCCTTCTAGAATTCCCAGTGGAGATTTAGCAACATTGGAGGGTCAGGTGGAATAGTTTACAACTGTGCAGTCTTGCTTCTATAACCAGGTCCTGGCTTCTTTAAACATATATGGGAGTTTGAGGAAAAGGATGAATGAAATAAGATGGAAGACTAGTCAGAACTAAACTTACAGGTAAATAGAACAGATGACAATCCACACTTTACAATGGGAAGGTTTGAGAAAGAAGATTCTGAGCAGTAAAGACAAACCTCCAATACGTAATTTTGATTTGGGTCAATTCTGAAGACAGTGATGCTTATTACTCTTAATTATAATTTGGGAAGTGATCTGCCATACCTGGGGAGCTCTCCTTAATATTAGAACAAGTACTGCTCACATTATGGGGTATGCTGAAAGTACTGAGAGTGGAGTAATTATGCCTTAATTGTGAGAAAGTGCCTTAATGGTTTAGATGCAAAGCCAACAGCAATCCAACTACTATTTCCTAAGAGTCAAATCACTCTTTATTGTTATCGGCTGCACTTGATCTGTCAAACCAAAAATGATTTTCAAAATGAGTCGACACTGGTCAGATCTCTTTTATAATCACATGCCAAGACGATTATGCACACACTGCATATACAGAGGCCCTCTTCTCCAGTAGTTTATTTCTATGATGCTGCTTTTAAAAAAAAATAGAAAAGATGTGATTTTGAGTACAGGTTCACAAAAAAAAAAAAACAAAAAAAAAACGCCAAGCTGGAATGTAATTGTAGGCTGTATTATTAACTCAAAGGCTGGCATCATTTCAGCATAAAAAAATACCAGTTAAGGGAATGAGGACCCCCCCCTTTTTTTCCATGAAAGAGCTTGTGTATGCATATTATGAGGGATTTTCCCGAGCCTTATTCTTAAACAGATTACACTATTCAAAGTCTCAAAGAATCAAAATGGTGCTCAGCTGGGGCAGTCAATATGCAGTCTAAGCGAGTGACAGATGCAGAGACAACTTCAAAGATGCCATTACAACTGCCTGTGGAGATATTGAAGGAGCCAGATGCTACTGCTCAGTGTCTTCCAGAGCTCAGAATGTGTCCTGCGGTCACCTTCCAAAGAGGGGGTGTGGTTCCCTTGGGCCCAGAAGCAGGGCTCCACCTAAGCTCCTCAAGGTTGATCCAGGTATGGGGAGACCAAGGTCAGGAGCCCTGGTCTCTGTGAGATAAAGTGTGTGCTCTTGGTTTTTCTTTTAAAGGCAGCAAAGCACCATTTCAAGGCAATATGTATGCCTTTCATTCAAGTACAGCACTCACATCTCAAAAGCATAATTTATTCCTTCATATTGCCATGGAAGCATTTTATAAACTTTTGATATTATTTAGAAGATAAAGGGGATCATAAATTTACTCATTATTATTAACTGCGTTTTTCCCCTTTTCTGTGTGTGAGGAATAAATTATTTGGGAACACTGAGCATATTATTAAGTATGTGTTTGTTTTCATCACTGCTGTTTACTCAAGAAGAACTGGAATTATATAACAAGATTTACTGACATATTATGAGGTTAGTGGTACCTAGGTAAAAGATGTACAAGCATCAGTAGTTTCTGTTTTGTGTAGATACCTTTTTTCTTTCCTGTTCCATTTTATTTTGTAACTTGAGTGGAATAGGCTTTGAAAGTAAGCTGGCCAGTTCTAAACATATCCATGTAGTTTTATTATCAAATAAGGCAATGATGGGAAAATAAAGAGAACTTATTATAGGAGAAAAATTAACTTCGGCAAATAAAAAGCATAGGAAATGCAAGTCACTTTACAACTGTAGAGGCATATTTTTTATAGAAAAAGATTTATCCTGTCAGAGTTTATGTGTTTCATTATATGTAGTGATGTATACTAGCCTATTATCTGTTCAATCTAGCCCTTAGAGAGATTATTTTATTAATTCTTAAATTGAAATTTGTGGCATATGAAAAAAAACCCACTATTTCCCATAATTATCTACATGAAAAGGGATGGCTATAAGTGGAAAATAAATAGCAAAGGATATTTTTCTTTCTAATGTAAACATCTGGCAGTAATCCTTGCTTACACAATTAATGGGCATTTAATTGGCAATGATCAGTTTATTGCAGCAATATGAAGTGAATGTTTCCCCAGGAACAAACAGCTGTTGCAAGAATTTCACAGTGATTTAGCAAACACCAGGTGATAGCTGTATCCAGAATGAAGTGCTCTTTCTCCAAGCAAATAGCAGTGCATCAGGAAAACGAATGAGGCTGAGAGAAGCCTGGCTGGAGAGATCTGATTGTCACTGCCATTAGGATTTGTTTAAGAATCAAGCATGCTAAAACAACTGATTAACCATGTTAAATATTATCCATGGCTCTAACATAAAGGAAAAGAATACTTTGCCCAAGAAGCAAATACGAAGTCAGCACGGCATAAATGTATTGAAAAGTGAGATTTTTGCTTGTTTTAGAGACATAATAGCTGAGGAAACTTTATTCATATTTTAACATTTCCTGCTCTTAAGTGCCCTGTAGCTTTTGATAGTCATGATTCTAATTCTTGATTAAAAAGTTATTGAAGTCATTCAGCCGTTACTGACAATTATATTTTTACTTAATAGATTTTATTCAACTGTCTAAAATTAAATGCACCTTTTAAATTTGCATTGCTTGTGAGCTGCTTTTCCATTAACGTTTAAATAAAAGGGTTTTTTTTCCATTTTTCATTATGCACTTTTATTACTAATTTAATAAGATGATAATAGTTATGCAAACTTTCTGTTACTCCTTAGCTTTTGGCGCAGATTAGATTTTACGTTTTAAATGTAGCACCCTGGCAACTCACTGTGATTTCCTGAAGCTCACTTTCATTAGTGAGAAAAGTGATTTTATTTCAGCAAAATACTTTTATTTACTATCCTATTTAATATTAGCTTATGCCAGAGTCTACAAACAATGGACAGAAATGAACGAGGCATGAAGGGCCAATTTATAGAACAATGCTTTTATTTTTCATGTATGAATTCTACAGTAATTCATCTCCATGACAAAAGCAGACAATCAATCATCTCCTATTGTGTTTTTTTTTTCCAATAAAATTACTGTTCTCGATGTAACAAAAGAAAGCTGCCTAAGGAAAGGGAGCATTCTTACATGCTGGAATCAATAAATTGATCACACTTCAGAAAACCTTTACTCATTAATATGACAATGCAGTTTGGAACTTCACTTATCCATATTAATATTCAATTACTGTTGAAGAGCATTGTTCTTTTCTCTTGTTCTAGGGAACAATAAGGAACAAGCAAGCAGCCTCAAGGAATGCTTTATAGGGTACCAGTGGCAAAACTTTGTAACTTCATAGTGCTGAGGTCCTGGCATTTTGTAATTTGGAGTGCAAAGCAGAAATGTCGGTGGGTTATGAAACGAAACTCTGCAAGTCTGAAACTGTGCTGTAATCTGCTTTATGGTACTCATATAACCAAAAATAAGTATGACCAATTTATATTGTTCAGAGGCAGCTGACATAATCACAACAATGAATGGTATATCTTTTCAAAGGGGGAAATGTTACTGAATAGATTTCAACTCTATCAATCTATCTTCAGGTTTCTTCTCCTCTGTAGAAGTAAGCTATATAACTAAAGCGTCAAATGCAGAGGTATTAAAGCTGTTCAAATTCCACAACACAAGTCACTGAGCCCGAGGCAGCTAAATTGGCCGTAAGTGTTCAGCCAATGAGATGGTATTTAACTTTTAAGTCCTCCACCAAAATGGAAGGTATACATTTCAGGTCAAAATACTAAAAGTTTGTTGTAGTTTTCCAGCTAATGTTTGTTCTAAGACTTGAGATCAGCATTTTATTTCCATATGGCTTCTGTGTACAACAGTGTCTGGGTCAGGGCTCTAAATTTCTCACACAGAGATGGAATTACAGTAAAACTCTTAGATTAAAACATGAATAGTTTCTATATAACCCAGCAGAGTAACAGGATTAAGTTAAGCTAATAATACTGCATGTCATTAACTTACACAAAATTCAGATGACTTTAGAACCCCTGAAGACTTTCTTTAATTGTATTTCTTTTTTTCTGAATTAATGAGGCCAGGCCATAACATGTTTCAAGAAAATGAAGTCTTTTGTTACAGAAATGCAAATGCAATGGCGTGGCATCTAAGATATTAGACAAGATAGATGGTTGTGAGAATATTTTCATCGAATTATAAATGGACATCCCAATAATTCAGGCACCTATTATCTAATTAAATTTTCTGAATATTTTGCTACCATTAAATACCTCATAGTATTAATTGTTTGGGAATTTATAGTACTCACGTAAGTTAATAATCCATGATGTCAAGGGAAAATAGTTCTGTATTTAGTACAGAGAAGGAGAATAATCTTGTTTTGGTTTGCAAATGTACTTAAGTTCGAAAACTCATAGCTATTGATTTGGGAAGTACAAACACACTGCCAGAAGTAAAACATAAACACACAAAGATAAACATTGATGGCAACATCGCTGCGTCATGTTATAAATATATGCAAACTATGTGCATTATTGGAAACTTCTTTTCTTAAAAACTTCATAACCAGGACATTGACTTAAAATTATTTATCATACTCAGTCTGCTTTTGATTCCTTTTACAACAAATTTATGTTTTCTTTAATGTACTTCCTAGGAAGTACAATACAATAAAAAACATAATCCAGTCAGAGTGAAATCGGGAAAAAACAACTACTGTCATCTCATAGTCACAGAGATTTTCTTCCGAACTTTCGGTTTTCTAGAGGGGGGGGGGGAATGGGTAAAAGTGCTGGCCCTAAGGTCTAGAAGATGAGAGTTCAAATCCAGCCTCAGGCACTTGCTAGCTCCGTGTCCTTGAGCAAATGAGAAACTTAATTTTCCCAATTCTAAAATGGAGATACCAGTAGGACCTCCTGTGCTCCTGGTGCTCAACACAGCACCTGGCATATAAAAGTCAAATCATGAGAAGAAGAAAAAGCTCATTCTACTTTAAATTCTTCAAGAACATTCATTTTCCTCTCTCCTCATCTATGTTATATAAAGAAACTGAAAGTGGAGGATATAACAGACTTAGAAACAAGAATATTTTTTAAAAAGTTAAAACAACAATGAAATAGAAATCATCTTTAGCCTTTCCCTAAATTCTTGGCAAGTTTAGGAAACAGAGAATTTGCCACTGCCTTCCACTTCGGGAACATTCGAGCTGTCGCAGCCCCCTTGTAGTCATCATAATATATTCAACTTCTCTTAACATTTTCCTCTCTTTGCAAAAAGTAAATTATACTAATACCTTTTTTTAAAAGATTGTTTATATTTCCCAATTTATTCGCTTCCACTTTCCCCTTCCAGAAAGATGCTTTTTAGCTAAAGAATAAAAAAGAGGAATAAAAACATTGTAGTAAATCTAACAATACATCAAAAAAAAATTGACTTTCATGCAGTATAGCCCATCCAAAGATCCCTACCATTGCAAAGAAGGGAGAGGTTCTACGTTATATCATTTCTTTAGGGCCAGGCTTGTTCATTGTAATTTCCCAGAATTCAGTTTTCATTGCTCTGTTGTTCTTTTGATTTATTTTCTCGTATTCATTGTGTAAGTAATTTTTCTTCACTTTGCATTTGTTTTTAATGTCTTCTTGTGTTTCTGTTTATTCATCATAGCCATAAATTTTTTATAGCACAAAAACATACTATGTACTATAATCTTTTGGTCGTGGTTCAATTTGTGTGTCTGCTTCTCCTTCACCCCCATTTTTTTGCTGCTGGAATGAAAAGTTACTTTAAATATTTTTTTGTATATAGTATTTCTTTTTTATATTGATGTCCTTGGGGTACAATGCTGCTATCTATAGGTCAAAAGGTGTGGAAATTGGGGCAGCTAGGTGGCACAGTGAATGGAGTACCTGCCCTGGCGTCAGGAGGACCTGAGTTCAAATTTGGCCTTAGACACTTAACACTTACTAGCCATGTGACCTTGGGCAAGTCACTTAACCCCGATTGCCCTGCATTCCCCCCTCCAAAAAGAAAAAAAAAATTGTGGAAATTTTAGTAATTTTATTAGCATAATCCCAAATTTCTTTTCAGTATGGATGGATAGGTGGATGAATTCATGGCTTTACCAATAGTACATTAGTGTATCCATTTTTCTATAGTTCCTCCAGTACTGACTTCCTATCTTTCATCATCTTTGCCAATTTTCTGGGTATAAATGTGAAACCTGAGTCTTATTTTATTTTGTATTTCTCTCATTATGTGCATTTTTTCTTACAGTGCTTCATAGTTTACAATATTTTAAGAACAGGTTGCTTATATACTTTAACAATTTATCTATTGGGGAATGTATTTTGATCTTCTGTATTTCCCTTTGTTATCTCTATATATCTTTGATAAAGGAAGATATTTTTTACAAAGGGTCTTTTTTTTAATTGAGTTCATTTTTTATCTTAGGTACATCATTGGTTTTTCTTGGTCAGCCATTTAACATTTATTATGTGCCAGGCACTGTGCTAAACCCAGGGGATGTGAAGAAAGGCAAAAAAAAAATCTGCTTTGAAAGAGTTCACATTATAATGGGGTAGACAACATACAAAGAACTGTATACAAATAATATAAACAGAGAAAATTGGGGGTAATCTCAGAGGGAAGACATTAATGTTAACAACTGAGGAAGGCTTCTTGCAGAAGCTGGGACAAAAGCTGAAACCTGAAGGAAGCCAGAGAAGCTCAGAAAGAGGGAAGTGCCAAAGAAAATGTTCAGAAGGAGATGGAACACTATGTGGAAGGAAAAACAAAGAAGCCAGGGTCACTGGATTACTAAGTACCTGGAAGCGAATAAGGTGTAATAATATCGGAGAGTTAGGAAAGACACTGAAACTCTTGAAAGTCAGATAATTTTGTATTTGATTGTCTGATTGTAGATAAATTATATAAATCATAGGGAGCCACTGCGGTTGATTGAATGGGACAAGGCGGCATGGAGAGATTCACATTTTAGAACGATCAGTTTGATAGTGCAGTAGAGAATGGATTAGAGTGGGGAGAAAATTGAGACAAGGAGACCAAAGAGCAGATTAAAATTATAGCGCGGTCTTGGGGTGATGAGGACTTGCACTGGGGTGGTGGCAGAGAAAAGGAGCATGTGAAAGTGATGTTATAAAGGCAGAAATAACAAGGCTTGATGACTGCTTGAAATTGGGGAGAGGGAATGAAGAGTTGAGATGGCACTCAGGTTTTGAGTCTGGATGACTGGAGGGGTTTTGGTTATTTCAACAGTAATAGGAAAGTTAGGAGGAAAGATGAGTTTGGGGAGGAAGATAACGAGTTCAATTTGGGACATGTTGAGTTTAAGATGTCTGTGGAACATTCATTTAAAGATGCCTGAAAGATAGTTGGAGATGAGAATCCATCTCTCTGGAGAAAAGTTGTTTTTTTTTCAATTTCAGAAATCTTTTCTGTTTCATGTAGTTGAAATTATCTATTTTATCAAGTTAATCTTTAATATCCCTTATATTATTAACATGTTACTGTTGAGCTATAGTTTTGCGGTGAGTGAATGAATGGATAACAAATAATTTATCAAGCTATTCCTAAGCGCAAGGCATTGAGGGTATAAATGGATTGACAAAATGGTTGATGCTCTGAAGAAGCTCGCTAACAGAGGTGATGGCATATATAGGAGACTTCAGCTATGTCGGATGGAAAGTCCCAGTGGTCCTTTGGGTAAACAGCAATGCAGATGCTAATGCATTTCCTTAAATGTCATCTCCATTGATAAAACTATGCCTATTTCTAATGTTGACGTATTTGACAGTGCCAAGGACTTTGACAGGTGTTAGGAGCTACTTAGTGTCCAACACTAAGTATTATGAGAGATGTGAGAGAGAAGTGACAAGTCCATGTGGGTAGTTCAGGGAAGAATTCCATTTAATGGTTTTTGAGCAAGATGTTTATATAGAAAGATGAAAGGATTCAGGTTTTACTATCATTGTCTTAAGCCTGTTAGTTCCTGGAAGTAACTTTAGATAAAGTCAGGTTTTCTGGGCACCAACAGGTCAATTAGCATTCTCAAAGGTATTAACAAAGAGGATACAAAAGAGATAAGACTTCAAAGTATCTTAGGTTTGTTTAGATGTAATCATTGTATTGAGTATGTTGTACCTTGGAACCAACGCAGGATGGATAATCTAGTACGGGACTTGTCTTTTAGGCATCTGAAGTTTGGGGGGAAAAAAGGCTTTGAAGTCAGGGTCTCAGACAAAAGTTCTTTTAATTGTAACCCTAGGGGATCTTTTTTTAGGGAGCTGGCCTTATGCAAAGCTGCTAGGCGCATCACCAAAAGGCCCTAATTAGAGTACACTATCTAAATCTTTATCTAAGTCCTGACTTTGGCTTCTAAGGCTTGCCACAGACAGGGAGAACTTTCTTTTCCCAATATTGACTACCCTTGCCTTCTGAGGAGCCAGGAGCTTTAGCACCAGCAGAGGCAAATAAAAAACTGCATCACAGAGTGTTAAGGCATAAAAACCTGACAAACAAAATGCAGAAAAGCAGACATATTAGAAATATCCTTTACTGATGACAACACAATCAATAAAGAGCTCTGTTAGAAGTATTCAAAAAATAGAGGCTAAATAATTTGACCATAAATAATTGGTGGGTCAAATAATAAAACATAGAAACCATAGATAATTTGATCAAAGAAAATGACTACAATGGGATAAAATATCCAAACTTTTGGGAAGCAGTCAAAGCAGTTCCTAAGTGGAAACATATCTTTAAATAACAGAAAAGGAATAGAGCAATGAATTAGGCATGCAAAAAAAAAAAAGACTACAAAATAAACAAATACAAAATCCCAACTAAACAGAAAAAAATAGAAATTCTGAAAATAAAAGAAAATAAATAAAACTGAATTAAAAACCCATTGAATTGATAAGTAAAATAAGAAGAATCTTTTTAATGAATAAAATAGATAGTATGGCTATTTTTTTCTAAAAGAGAAAAAAAGGAAGATCAAAAAAAGATAAAAATGCAAAAAAGCAGAATTCATATCAAATGCAAAAGAAATTATTGGAAAATATTTTGCCCAATTACATGGCAATAAAATTGTAACTTAAAAGAAATGAGTGGATATTTACAAAATATAAAATACCCAGATTAATGTAAAAAGAAATAATTTAAATAATACAATCTTAGCAAAAGAAATATTTAAAAGCCATAAAAAGTTCTAAAGGCACTGGAGTATGGAGATCCATCTTGCTCTACCAGAAAGTGGGAGGAAGGATGGGGGAGGATATATGAGAGAGCAGACTGGGGGACGGGAGATACAGCGGGATTGAATTTTTGGTGGGTGGGTAGGACAAAGATGGGGAGAAAATTTGTAACTCAAAATATTGTGGAAATGAATGATGTAAACTAAAAATAAACATAAAATTTAATTAATTTTTTTTTAAAAGCTCTAAAGGCCAAGGGAAGGGAGTGGGAATCTCTGGGCCAAATGGATATACTAGTGATTTCCACCCAATATTCAAAGAATACTTACCTTTGATATTATAACAAATGTTGGCAAAGTTTGTTATGTTAGAAATAGTACATATTTTATGTAGACTAGAATGAATTCTCTTTTAGGAGGTAGGAAGCCTTTTTTTTTTTTTTAGCATCAGCATTACTTTGTTTTCTTTGCCATCTGAGTAACAAAAAGTCCAACCTAATACTCTAAACAAATAGGGTAATTTTAGAGATATTAACAAAACCATCATCATGTTGCATTTAGAATAACTTAATAAATGCTTTATTTTTCATTCATTCACTGTATAAGATGAATTCTTAACCAAACAATGGATATAGGAGATCAAAAAGATAAAATACATAATTTCAGTTATATGGCACTGAAAATTATTTACATAAACATGAATCTAAAATGGGAGATTCAATGGAGTAAGGAAAAAATCTTTATTTATATATATATATATATCTTTTATAATATCTTTTTAATATATTAATATATTTATTATTATATATTAACAGCTCACAAAAATACCTAAAACCAAAAGACATTTCCCAGTAGATAAATCTTCAAAATACATCAACAAATTCTTCTCAAAAGTAATTGTAAATAAAGATGTAAAAAATGTTCATAATAAGAGATATAAAAATTAAAACAAGTCTGAAGTTTTCCATCTATACCTAGGAAACAAACAAAAACAACCATGAAAAGAACAGTCAATTTTGTAAGTTACCAATGTCACCACCTTCCTATAAAATCCTTATATTTTTTAATGAAACCTCAGTCAGTTCCAAGTATATTCACCATTGAACTCTCCACTATAATAAAGAAAAACAGAGAAGAAAAAGCAATGAATTAAACAGAAACAATGAATGCAATGAACACATCTGACAATGCAAAATATTCTATATACAAGTGTGCAATATCTGCTCCCTAATCCCATCCCCCTCTACAGTGAGGAATATTCCCCAATGTTCTGTGTGTTTGCTGATGTTCTTTCCTTCCCATGAACTTTAGCATTGCTCATCTTGCTTCTGTTTCTTCTGCCTGCATTCAGCATGTAGGAATAACAGTAAGAATTTATTGAAGGCCTATCTGTCCTGAGCAAAGTAGTCATCTGATTCACCTAACTGCTATTTTGATTTAAAAAAAAAATTTTACATCCTGAATATGGAGCTAAAACTTCCCAAAATGATCAACATCTATTTTAATTCTAATTCTTGATATATTTTTACTACTTTTTTGAAAGAAGGCCCTGCAGAAATCCAGGGTGTCCAAAAAGTTTAGCACTTTTATAATCTTTAATTACTCGAATAGTTATTTTAATTGTTTAAAATTGCACTAGGACTTTGGAGACACACTTTATAATCTTCTAAGACATCATCTTGCCAAATCTAAAAGAGTCTAAGTTCATGAATTCTTGGAAGGAGAGAAAATAAAGGTAGTGAATAACAATAGTAAGTGAATAATAAGAAGTGAAAATAAAAGAAGGGCATTTCTCACAGTGCTGCTAGAAAATGATGACACAGAGTTTAAAGCTAAACATTTCAGTAACAAATGGACAATGTCCTACGCTAGTGTGCCCACATGCTCCTGTGCTTTAGAATGACCTGTCCGACATGAAGGCCCATCTTGGATCTGTCTCCCATCTGGATATTCCATCTTCTAACTCAACATCTTGACAATAGTTTTCCCCTATACGTAGAGTACATGTACTCCACATGGTAAGAATGCATATTAAGTACTTTAAAATATTTAATTGAGTTGAAAATGGTGAGAAGTGTAGAGAGTGGGAGGACAGTTTGACAAACTTGCCCGTGATTAGCTAGGAAAAGACAGCACTGAAATCAACATTACCTTCAAATATTTGAAGAACTCTCATGAGAACAGGAGACTTAATTCTGTTGGACTGAGAATGCAGAACCAGGACTTAATAGTGGAAGTCACAGAGAGATAGTTTTACTTGACAAAAGGAAAAAACAACAAATTCTTTGACAATTAAAGTTATTCAAAAATGGCATAGGATGCCTCAGAAGTAATGAGTTCTTCACTTATAGTACTCTTCAAATAGAAGAGAGAAGAGGCTAAGATCTGAGAGAAGTCCAATTTTAACTGGTATATTGCATGCAAAATGGGGAGTGTGAAATATGACTGAAAGGAAAGGTTGGAGTCTGATTTGTAAAGAACTTTAAGAGGTAGGCTGAGTATTTTGTATTGTACCTCATTGAATAGCAGTTGAGAAATCACGGAAGGGATTTTTTTTTCTGTTTTAAGAAAGGAATGACATGATCAAAAAGTTATATTTGCAATATTATTCACAGAATAAGACAGAGGATAGCTTTGAGAGGTGAGAGATTGCAGGTGGGAAGACTTGTTAGGAGGCTATTAAAACAATCAAATCAGACACTTCTTGGTGAAAAGTTAGATTTCGTTGGCAGCAATGAAAGTAGACAAGGTGAATTGCTTTTTAATATTATGGAGTGATACATGGTAGGACTTGGTCTGTGGGATGGTCAGAGGTCCTGTTGTGTGGACAAAGGAGATGAAAGTATCAAATATTAAATATGATTAACTGACTGGATGATCCCAGAAGGATGCTAACAGAGTTCAGACTAAATATAAATTTTGGGTAAAGAGGTTCAGTATTAGAATTCAGAAGTTTAGGGACATATGTAAGGGGAAACATCTAGCTGACTGATGAAAATTCAGGGCTTCAATGATGGGGAGAAGTTGGACTTAAAGCTATAGCTTGGAGTACCATATGAACAGCACTGTTCATTGAAGCCAGTGGTGTGGATGAAGCTACCAGATTCAATAGCATAAACAGAGAAGAAAAGATGACCAAGGAGAGCACCTTGTGGGAACACCTATCTGCCAGGCAGATAGCCAAGAGGTGAAGGATAAGTGGATAAAGATGAAATGGAAGCAGATGATATAGATTATTACTCAAAATTTGATAGTGAAGAAGAGACAAATTTAATTATAGCTTGAAATGTCTAGCAAGGACAAATGGAGACCTGACCATATTTATAGCCTTAAAATGATGTGATGTAAAGAAAGAGAAGGAAAAATCACAAGAGAGAGAAGGAGGATCAAAAGAGCATGGTTATGAAGCAAACTGGAGGGAATGGAATCAAGAGCATAGTAGAAGTAGTTAGCCTTTAAAAGAAGAAAGACCACTTCATCCTTTGAGGCAAGATGGAATGAGATGGGTAAGAGTTTCAGAGGAAGAAAAAGGAAGTTGAGGAATTCCTATGAGATATATTCTTTCTTTCGGGTAATATTAACAAGTAAGACATATTAGGCAAGTTGAAAGAACAAATTCAGTAGTTTCATTTGTATATACTGCTTTAATATTTACATATCATAAGCCCAGAGCTAAAAAGAACACCAAAAGTCTTTTAATTCCACTCCTTTATTTTACAATTGAGAAACTAAGTGAATTGCTGAAGATCATGTAGAGGGCAAGTAACAAAGCTGGGATTTGACCTCAGTCCATAAGCACTGATTAAATACCTCCTATATAGCAGACACTGTGGATACAAAGACAGAAATGACAGAAGTAATTACTATGTTCAAGGAACTTAGATTTTTATCGAGGAAATGATACACATATCTCTATCAGTAGTGGGTGTGATAGGGCATTGTTGTTATTATTGTTTATCCTTCATTCTTGAAGAGTACCAATGGCATCATGAGGGCAATGTCTTTATTTGTGCATGAAATGGATACAAATATTGGCCTTATGAAGAGGGATCTAGGTACTTCCTCTTCTACACAAAGACCTGTTATTTCATTGTGTAGAGAATTTTCAAATGAGGAAACCCTGTCTGTTCCTGTAGGTTGGTATCTTCTTTGCAATTTAGTCTCAGAGAGTTGATTGGAGCACCAAGAGTTAAGTGACTTATTGTATTTCCAAGGCAATTTTGAGCAGGATCGAAAGGTATCAGATTTCTATTTGGAGGCAGAAGGACTTTAGAGGAAGAAATGGATATCCCAGGGTGGGAGGATTTACCTTACTCTTCCCTACTGAGAGAATGGATTAAAAGTACAGAACTCAGTGAAAACTGGGAACCAAGGCTACAGAAGGGAGAACCTAGAGATTTAGAAAAATGTTTGCAAGGAATACCAATAAAACCAGGGAAAGAACTGGCAAGAGTGTTTAGAAGAGACTGGGTTTTACTAACAGGTTACCATATTATATACAAAAGCAGAGACAAACTACTGCAGGAAAAACTCAGCTGGAAAGGGAGTTAGCTGATTTGTTTGAGAAGCTTTCTGTGTTACAGTGTTTGGGATCTCCTTTAGAAGATCAAGCTGGAGGGTCTCAGTTGGCAAAAGAGAAGGCTGCTGTGTAGTTAGCTCTCAAAAAAGAAGTGAAAAATTTACAAAAGTAATGTGCATGCAGCTCTGGCACAGGCTGAGCCTTGTTGCCCTGATGATGACTGCCAGGAGAATGTGTGGAAGGAGAATGAAACAAGGTTAGATGAGGAGGCTTTTTTGAGTGCAGACTTTTATGTGGTACTAAGAAGAGAGCAGGAGAACCAGTGGGGAAACAGAGTCTTCAGTGAGATAATTGAGGATTTCACTCAGCAGGAGATCACTGATATATTAAGTTGATTCACCCAAAGGATGGGAGAATAATTTGTATTGGATGGTGAGAATCAGTGATGAAGGGGCTGGAGGAATATGGGTAGGTAGTATGGGTTTCTTGAAATTTATAGCTATTAGTCAAAATCCTTTTGTACAGCAAGCTTTTAGGGATCACCATATGCTAGGAGGTAGCAATATGATCAATCTGTTGGGTTTAGCAGCAGATAGATACAATAGACAACATACTACTGGATCTATGTGGCCTAGAGGAGATAGACCCTGGTATGCACTTAGAGACTGTATGAGAAAGTTAAAGGAAGAGGTAATGATGACAGCAATAATGATTTGAGATGCAAATGCACATCATGATACCTCATTAGCAGTTTCTCATAGACATGTCATAGTGAAGACAACTCCTCCTGCTTATATGCACCTAATTCTGACTCTACTAATTGGGGAGATAGGATACCCTTTTTCTGAGGTGCTGGATAAGATTTCACAGTTGGGTGACTCAGGGGAATGGGATAAAGATTAATTTCCTTGAGAGAGAAGAGTAAATGGCCAGCTAATTCAAAGTCAGAATAGATTGACCAGGAAAAAAAAAATTGTTTACTGCTCTATTGAGAGCAGGGGCAGATTTTGGAAGAATTGATGTTATTCCAACTAATGAACTATATAAAATGTATTGAGAAATGGGGCTTGATGTTAGATGGAATAGAGAAGTAAGAACTACCCCTACAAATCCTCCTGAATCCTTATATCCAAGTTCATCACACCTTCAGGGAGAATAGGAAATTGGTCAAGCCCCAGCTAAGAATAAAGAAACACACAGATGGGATTACAGACCTGTAAGGTCATGCATGAGCAACTTCCCAAAAGAATGCTACTGTGAACAGCTTTTAAGGTTCTGATTACATAGTACAGTGAACACTCCATTTATTCCATAACAAATCAAAGGAAAACATTCACAACAAATCAAGATGCAGTATTCACAACATTACATCTTATCACAAAAAATCACAATGTACTGTTCACAAAATCACAATGTAGGCTCATCATTAAAATGGCCACATAGTTTTCACCAAAGTGGTCACAGTATTTAGAACAAAGAACAAAAGAACAATCATCTGATATCCCTGAGGAGGTTTGTCTCCTTATTTAGTCATTCAATCATCTCAGAATATAAGTCAGTCTTCCACTCATGGGGCAACAAGGTTGACTTAATCAGTCAGGTCTTTAGCAATCAGTTACTAAGTATCACTAATCACTAAATACAATCATTAGAAAATACACAAACCCTCCACCAGTTAACTCAATCAGTCATTTATTCCTATTCACAATTACTAAGTATCATTAATCACTAAGTACAATCATTAGAAAATACACAAACCCTCCACCCCTTGGTCTCTAGTAAACTTCAATTTCATCACAACATTCAATATCCAAGGAGAGATCTTTTCTTCATCTTGACTCAGGGTGGTTTCTCAGATTCCCTCGATCTCCTTCCATGGTCCCATCTCCGACTTGAATCCCCTGGATTCAGGGCAGACAGCTCCTAGGTCCTTGTCCAGTCCTCCAGGCAGTTCCTGGTATACACTGAAGTTCACAGGGTCCAGCACATCTCAAAACCTTCATGAATTTTGATCAACATAATGACCAACCACAATTCCAGATGATCTATGATGAAACAGGTCAATCAGGGGATGCATTCAGAATGTGGATTGAAAAATATTTTAGACATGGTTAATGTGGGAATTAACAGGGGTTTGGGAGCAACTGGATAGCACAGTGGGTAAAGCATTGGTCTTGGAGTCAGAAAGACCTGAGTTCAGATCTGATCTCAGAACCTAGCTACCTGTCTCTGAGCAAGTCATTTAACCTCTATTTGCTTCATTTTCCTCAGCCGTAAAAGGAGGGCAATAATAGTATTTGCCTGCAAGATTATTGTGAAGATCAAAAAAAGTAACATTTGCAAAACCCTTGGCATATATTGAGTGTGTAATAAATGCTTGTTTTCTTCTTTCCTTCTTGCTTTCTCAGTAGAGGTACAGGAGGTGGAAAGGACAGAAAAATTTTTATTAAAAAAAAAAAAAAACTAAAAATACTAAAGGAATATAATTCAGTTTTTTTCCACTCTATGACAACCTAGAAAACATACCAAATTCAGTCACATAAGTATTTAATGCAAGTAGAAGACTACTTCTCCACAACAAAGAAGTTGTGGAGGAAATGGCTGATCCAAATTTCACTTTCATCTAAATCAGTCAAAGGAGGGAAGATTATATACTTACATTGCTGGATGCATAAATACGTTTTATTCAACAGGGAAGCAAAAGTAAACAGAGATAGAGAAACGCTGAGAATGAGATGGAGGATAGATTCAGGGAGGGATTATTAATATACAAAACAAACCTCTAACCATGTAGGTTGAATCACAAAGGAGTCTAAAAGGAAACCAAAAAAAGTAAGAATCAGTTATTTGACTCTGGGTGAAGGAAAGAGAAGAGGGATAGTGGAGGAGAAGCAAATTGCATCAAATCAGGAGAACTAATGCACATTCCTTCTTATTCTTTAAATAATTCTTTGTAAACACAGGGTGGGATCTAAAGAGAAGAAAAGTATAAGAAACCAGATAAGAGGAAAAGTTAAATTTGTCACTGGGAGAAATAGATAGCCAAAACTAAAATAGTGGAGAATCTTCATGTGTCCCTTTGATAGTAAGGCAAATCTACCAAAAATAAATGAAAAAGAAGTTAAAAATCAGAACAAAATTTTAGTAAATTAGATTTGATAAACTTCTAGAGATTATTGAAATGGAATAGTAAGAATTATACATAATTTCCAGATGCATATGGCATATTACAAAAAAAAATGAACGTGTATTTAGGCATCAAAGCCTCATAAAGAAATATGAAAAGCAGAAATATTAAATATATCTTTTGCATATTATATGCCATAAAATTATACACACTAAAGGATATATTCAATAAAAGGCCTAAAGAAACTATTGAAAAGAGAGACTAACTAAATTCTAAAAAATGGGTGAGTCAAAGAATAAATAATGGAAACAATATATTACTCTATTAAAAATAATAGTCAGTATTGTGCTTGGGTAAAATTTCATTTTTCTAAATACTTTCAATAAAAGAGAAAAATTATGTATTGATGAATTTGACATGAGCCCCAAAATTTCCCAGGGGAAAAAATATTCAAAAAAGTTAAACATCAAAATAGAAACCCCTACAATAAAAACAATGAGATGAACAAAATTGAAATAAAAATAAAACTAGTGGCTATTTAAAAAATAAAACAGATAATTCATTTGCTATTCTTTTTCAAAGAGAGGGAAAGACAAATTGCTACTATCAAAATGAAAAGGATAAATTAACATCAACTGAGGAAGAAATAATGAAGATTTCTGAAACTCCTTTGCCCTATTATATGCCAATTATAATTATACAATTATATATAAATGTATGTAAATATATGTATGTATATGTATATGTATATAATGTATATGTATATAAATATATGTATGTATATAAATATACAATTATAATCTCATTATATTGCGAGATCCTTGAGAACAGGGACTTTTTTTTTATTGCCTTTCTTTGTACCCAGAGTGATTAGCATAGTGACTTTCACATAATAGCTACGTAAGTGCTTGTTGACTTGACTTGAACCAAAATAAATGATTTAATATTTACAAAAATATAAAGTGCCAAGACTAACATAGAAATAGATGACAAATAACTTAATCTTAGAGAAATATATCAAAGAAGCCATAAATGAGTTCCCAAAAGAAATTAAAAAAAAGATTAAGTGGATTTACAAGCAAATTTTACCAAACATTCCAAAAATAATTCCAAAATTACGTAAGTTATTTGGAAAAAAAAAGACAAAATAGGGGCTCTTATCAAATTCTTTCTATGACACAAATATGGTCCTGAGACATAAACAAGGACTGTTAAAACACAGAAAGAAAACTATAGAATAACATCCCTTAATGAACATTTATGTGAACATTTTAAATAAAATAATAGAAAGGTGACTTGAACAACAAATGATAAAGATTATATACTATAATGAAGTGAATTTATGCCAGGAATGCAATGTTGAGTTAATATGTGGAAAACTATCAACATAATAGATAATAGTAATAATAATAATAATAATGAAATTATATGATTATATCAATATACGAAGAAAAAAAAACCTTGAGAAGACATAATGTCCATTCTCATAAAACACTAAAAAACATCAGAATAAATGAGAATAACAAAAAAAATTTCCTTAATATTAAATTATACACACACATAAGTAGCAATGCACACACACATGTGTGCACCTGCACACACACACACCAATAATATGTATAATGGAGATAAACTAGAAGTCTTTGCAATAAAATCAGGGATAAAGCAAGGTTATTTTTTATCACCATCATTATTTGATATATTCTTAAAATGTCACTTATAGAAAGAAGACACAAAAAATAAAGAGAATATATCTAGGTGAAGAAGAAAGAAAATCATTGCTTTTTGCAGATGGTAGCACACTTTAAAAACCTCAGTCAATTTTTAAAAAATGAAACAATAGCCAGCAAAGTCCAAGATAAAAAGAAGACCATGTGAAATGCAGCATTTCTGTATATCGTCCCTCAAAAGGAGAAGAGAGATTCCATTTAAAATAAGTACAAATATGTATATATTTGGCAGTCTACCTGCCAAAACACCTACAGGAATTATTTTTAATATATTTGCAAAGCATTCTTCACGCAAATAAAAGACATGCCAAAATAATTGTAAAATTGTTAATTGTCCATGGGTAGGCCAATTGAATATAATATAAATGACATTTCTATTCAAATCAATTTGCCTATTCAGCACCATACTACTGAAACTACCAATGCTTGCTTTGTAGAGTTAGAAGAAATAATAATGAAATTCACCTGGAGGGGAAAAAAAGGTTAAGAAATGCAAGGGAAATGATACAAAAAAAAATGAAAGGAAAGGTACCTACAGCTACCAGTTTACAAACTATACTATAGTTAAGTAATTTTCAGAATTGGTTTAAAAAAATAGCATTGTTATGAAATAAATAGATTAGGCAAACAGCCTACTGATGAAAAAAAAATTAACCTAGAAGACTAGCATTGATCAACCCAAAGGCCCTCACTATTCACTATTTAACAAAAACTTCTAGAAAAAATAAAAAGCAATATGTCAAAAAGTATGCATGAATCAACATTTCACACCCTATACCAAGATAAACTGCAAATAGGCACATGGTTTTTGACCTAAAGAGTGATAGCTTAAACAAATTAAAAGAGAAAAGAAGAATATACTTTTTATTTTATTTTATTTTTTTTTTATTAAATTCTTTATTAAATTTTTTTGAGTTACATCTTTTCTCCCCGTCTTTCCCCCGCCCACCACCCCAAAACAGCCATCCCAGTATTTCCCCCCTCCCCCAGTCTATTCTCTC
>CM053580.1:237348940-237369479 GCA_028627135.1 Pseudochirops cupreus | reverse complement strand
TTAACACTTACTAGTCATATGACCTTGGGCAAGTCACTTAACCCCAACTGCCCTGGCTTCCCCCCTCAAAAAAAAAAACCAGTATGTTTGATCTAATATTGTGTTTCTACAAATTATACACACACACACATGTATGTGTATGTATATATGTATATATACATGCATAGACATATATACACATATATATGCACCTTAATGCACACATATACACAAAGATATATAAATACATATGACCCCTAATATATATATCCACACACCCCAATTTATAATTATAACAGACTCTAACACACATACACATAACTAAGAGAGAGAAAGAAAGAGAATGATAGGTTGGTAGATAGATGGATGAACAGATAGTGGACACTAATGTGTATAATACATACACACATATACACATATATATACATATATATATACACACATGGAGATATCGTGTGTGTGTAGCCCTCATATACACATACCTTTGGTCACCATGCTTACACTGGGCAAATAAAAGTGGAGGGATCAAAATATATCCATCTCAACTGAAGGAAAAGAAGCTCAAAACTCCAAAGGATACATAACAAAACTACTGCGGCTTCTTCGTCTGACACCACCATGACCATCATTACGATGACTACCAAATAGTTGGAGTTTATAAAACATATTCACATATGGTACACATTTCATTTTTAAATTTTAATATATTTTTGCTTTGAATCAACAGATACAAAGCCATGAGTACACGCCAGCCTTCCACAAACTATGTTGCTTAAAAAAAGAGTTGAACAAAGCTGCTTAAAAAGAGTCTTTACTATTAAATCACTTTCTACTACGAGAATTTATCATTTGTTGATAGGAAGGAAGGACATGACCTTTACTGATTTGCTTGCCACGTTGTCTACTCTTTTATTGTACTTAAACTACTCCAGGGGCTCTTGGGGTCAGTCATTCAAGTCTGTCTTCTGTGGATCTAGTCTTGAATTGGAGTTTTTTCCTTCTTGTCTGGAGTTTGCTTCTCGTTTTTCTTTACACCATAATATTTATGCATTGCATGTTGCTCACTTTTCCTTACTTATTTCAGAAATATTTCCATCTATTTTTCCTCAAGTTTTTCCCTGTGAAAGAGTCTTTCCTTTACCCTTCTCTGTTATTCTTTTACATGAAAAGTCTTTGCAAAACGCTACCTGAGTCATGGATGAAGCTAACTGACAAGCGTAGCAAGGTAAATCTAAAGCCTAACCATATCAGCTGGCTGTTCCTTTGTCAAAATGTATTTATTAAGTCAACAGGCTTCTATTAAGCATCTAATATACACCACACACTGTGGTAGATAGATAGATAAGTAGATAGATAGATAGACAGACAGACAGACAGACAGATAGATAGACACAGACTGATTAGATAGATGATAGACAGATAGATAGATAGATAGATAGATAGATACATACATACATACATAGATACCACACACTGTACTAAGCATTGTGAAAGGATTGATGAACATGTAAATATTGGTGGGAATGTAGGCCACTAGTCCATCCAAAGGGGAATTTTGCCACTAGCCTTGGGCCAGTGCTCTCCCACCATGAAAGGCTACAGACATACATCCTGTTGTCATTCTGTTTACAGATCTGAAGTTTTCTTAGAATGATTTTTGAACGATTTTTTTCTAATTCCTTTTTCAAAAAGTCTTTTTTATTCCATCCACTTGTACCAAGTCTTGTGGCATCAAGGCAATTGAAAGATAGTCAAAGGGCTTGAGAACAATTTGTTTGCATTTTTCTACAGCAGTAAGGGCATTTTTTTCTATGACACAAACATAGTACACATATTCATTCTTAGGTTTTGTGTAAATAAACCGTTTTGTTTACTTAAACTTCAACTCAACTATGTTGCATCACAAGATCTAATGTACTAACATACAGATGTTTAGAAATAATATCAAGGTTTTATTTTTATTTTTTTTACTTTTGGGGGTTTGTCTTGAAGTGAATAATACAAGTTGTTTATTTCTCATTTAATTGTTTTATATTTGACCTTGGCATCTAAGGCATAAAGCTTTGCATTACATATGAAAAAATTATAATGCATTAGAATAAAAAATATGATTGATAACATTTCAAACTCTCTAGCAGCTTTTTTCCCTCCTTCCACAGCAAATAGCCTTGGGGACAGTGTATGCATATTGTTAGGACACCAATATGTCCCAGCTCAGGCCCAGAGGGATCATGTTAAGAAGAGAGACATTAATTCATTCACTGAAGCCCATCTCTCTCAGTCTTCTTCTTCTGAGTTTGTCTGATAAAAGCCCATGATTGCTATGCTTTTTGTAAAGTAGGCAGCTTTCTACTGGCAAACAGGATGAAGCCACCAGTTCATTTCTGTCAGGTTACTAAACAGCTGTCAGATCTTGACTATGATAGAAAGTAGCTATAGAATCATTTAAAATAATCATATAACATCTGAAACAAAACTTTTTAACATAATAAAATTGTTCTTAAATTGCAAATTTGTAATATTCCATTTAGTTCTATAAGCTTTTACAAACAGAACTCTAAAAATTGGTTTAAATCTATAGAATTGTTGAAGTTCTATGAATGCCAGAAATCATATTTCATCCCCTAAGCCTCTTCTCAATCCAAATGCACATTTTCTATGTTACTCTTTGGTGGACAGTAGACCAAGGAGATTCCAACTTTATTTCATGTCTTAAGAAATACAATCTAAATTATTTGCCTATCAACTTAGTTTACTGATTCAAATAAGAATAAAATCACTGTACTACTGAACATCCCTTCCCCCTGCATTAGAAAAAGCCAGAATGTTAAAAATAAGAATTATGCAGTTCATGTTGCTCAACTTACACTTTAGTAGCCAAAAGGAAAAAAAAAAAACTAAATAAAAAACTAAGATTTAATGACAAAAATCTACTACTCCAAACCAACTAGCCTCAGCCACTTGTGGTTCTCTAGAGACCCTATAAGGGCTCATCAATTAAAATAAAAGAAAAAGATGAACAGCTCATGTCAAGATGGCTATTAATGGTCAGGAGTACAGCAAGTTACCCAGTCCTAGCACTCTCCCTAGTGAATAGAAGAGCTCGGTATCTAACTGACCATAATTCACATCATTTGGCAGCTTGGAATCTCAAAGGTCCAGGATAAAGACTGCAGAGAGTTCTAATGTCAGAGACTGCAGCCAAGGGTCTTCTTCGGGGGCAGTGCTGAGAAGTCAACTCCAATAGTCAGCCTAAAATAAGTCACAATGACAAATACGTGCCAAGTATTCTTATTTAATGTCTAAATATTTGAGGCCCAAGTCCAAACAGTTATTTCTGTAAAAGTAGCTGAATAATTTTTTAAAAAACTTTCTTCAAATTATAGGATACATTTTGGATGCTTAAAAATCCAATAGAGAAAAAGGAAAACGTGATTATATAATTACATTCATTTTTTCAATATAGTCTCAGTTCCTACTGCAGAAATGTTTTATTACATCAAATTATACCCTGGGGCATGTTCTCTGTTGTTTTTAAATTTTCACTAAAAAAAAAAAAAGGAAAATTAAAGCCTGTTGTCCTAGCCCCAAGATTTCTCTCACATGTTATATATAGATATAGATACAGATACAGATAAGTAGATGATAGATAGATAGATGGATAGATAGATAGATAGGTAGATAGATGGAAGGATGGACAGATGGGTGGATGGATGGAAAAATAGATGATAGATGGATGGATGAGTAGATGGATGGATAGGTAGATGGGTGTTCCCACAACTTTCATAAATACAATACTGCCTTATGTTTCTTCCAGGATACTAGAGTACTTTGTGCACAAAATTATCCAATGAAGGGCTTGGTGGCTAACTGCAAAGTAACTACAGATAAGTGTAAAACCCAAAGTTAGGTTTTTAAAATACATTTCTCTCCAAGCTTCATTCCTGACTTTCTCTACCATATCCAGCTCTGGATACTTCCTTCCCCTCAACCTTCCTCTAAACTCCCTTTTTGTGTGTTGTCTTTCCCATTAGAATGTAAGATTCCTGAGGTCAGGAACTTTCTCCTTGCCTTCGTATTCTCACTGCTCAGTACAGCACTTGGCACAAAGTAAGGGCTTCATAAATGCTGACTGACTAATTAATTAAAAAAAGAGAGAGAGATTGCCCTCTTTTCAGATTCTCCTGAAAGCAACGTAAGCTGAGTATGGCCTGTTATCATCTATTCAGTCCCACATCCTTTCTTCTAAGTCCACTTTGACACATAAATAGTTACTAGCAATAAAGAGTGTGATTACTACGAGTATAGCAACAGATGTGAAATTCCACAGGTGTCAAACTCCTCTAACTTTTCTTCAATGATCATCTATTCCAGCTCCACTATCAAAAATAAAGGAAATAAAGCATGGCGAGAACCTTACCTAAGGTCACACAGTATTTGGGTTGGGATTTGGACTCAAGTATTTGCAATAGACCTCTCTTCCTGGCTTCAGAAACTAGCTGTGTGATCCTGGGCAAGTCATTTCACCCTGTTTGTCTCAGTTTCCTTATCTGTAAAATGAACTGGAGAAGGAAATGACTCCTGTTTCTTTGCCAAGAAAATCCCAAATGGGGTCACAGAGAGTTGGACATGAGTGAAAACAACTGAACATGAACACATTTTGATTCCAAATCCAGTGATCTTCAATTATGCCATGAAGACTCCATTAAAATATCCCCATACATTAATAGAATTTCATGAGTTGCTAACCACCACCACCACCAAATCTCTCCCTTCTACCCACCCACACATACATTTAAAAATCATCTGATGACTGACCTGGTGAATAAGATAACCATATTCATATTCATATATATACTCAATGCTTGCGTAATTAAATTGGATAAAAATACACATACTTTAGATTGCTATCTATTATTGCAATATGGTAAAAATTATTGTGACCAAGAGGGCATTTTGATATGAATATTATTTCTGTCAAAATTGGCCTAAAAGTTCCCCCCAAAGAGATTAAAATGCTTATTCTAAACTGAGAGAGATCAGAGCTATATGACTAAAAACCCTGAACTGAAAAAAAAATTTTCACATAGTCTTTCAGGATAAACTTTATGGTCTGTTCGTTTCAGGTAGAAAAATAATGTTTAAAAAATCAATTGGATGCAGTTGTTGAATAGTCAAAGTTTGATGGCTGCAAATGTTGAAAATAAGCTTTGTGAGTTTCCTCGTAATTTTCCAAATATATTACCAATTTGTGCTAACTTGCAAATACACTTTGCAAAAATATGATTTTGAAGTACAAACTATAAAAGGAAAGTGCAAAGTTAAATTCGATTTTAAAATTGACTTGGCATGTTGCTTATTTTTATTCAAAATCAGAACTAATAATAAGTCAGCAATAATTAAAGAAGGCTCACTACAGATTTTTCTCAATTCAAAAAAGGACAAGATCAGGTTCAAAGTTCATCATTCCTTAATGATATCTAGGTCTTGGATCTAGTGATATATACTGATTGGACAATACAAGAGGAAGGTGTACTTTATTTAAAGTGAGAATTTCTCATTAGCAGCTTCTGTAAGAAGCTTTGCTAGATCTTCAGAGCAAGTTTCCCAGTTTCCAAATTAAGGTAAATCTATTGCACATTGTGAGAACTTGAAATATTAACGGCATAGAACTATTAGTTGCTCTGGGGGAGCAAAAGCAGATTTCAAGAAACTATTCATTTTATTGTGGAGGAAAAGGGAGTTGACCCTGCATAGATAGAATGGAATGGGGACTTTGTCTGCCTTGGAGTAGTGTGGATTGGTCTGAATCTAGTCAGAACCGCTTCTTCCTTCTATCCTTTCCAGTACCATTTTCCCAACCAATTCCCCCTTTTCCTCAATCTAAAATTATTAAAATAATAGCTTTGGGGGGAAGACAATTGGGGTTGAGTGACTTTCCCAAGGTCACACAGCTAGTAAGTGTGTCAAGTGTCTGAGATCAAATTTGAACTCAGGTCCTCCTGACTCCAGGCCAGGTGCTCTATTCACTGCTCCCACCTAGCTGTCCCAATAACACTTTTTTTTTTAAATAATAACCAAAACTTTTAATTCAAAGAATGAAGTTCTCCCTAGTAAAATTACAGGGTTCAACCAATGGGTTCTAGAAGATTCAGTATGGGTAAATCAGGGCCCTTTCTGAAACAATGACAACTATATTGAGGAAAAAAAACAATTTCTACTACATATGTGACTGACCTTATTATTGGTGAAATTACTATTCAATTGTCAGATTACAGTGGTGATGATCCTTTGCTTTAGAATGTCGTCCTCTAGCCTTCCCAGCCTAACTGATCTCCTTTCCCCCAGTCTCTGTCCCATTTTTTTACTGCTACATGACTAATTCCCATAGTTTACCCTCTGTAACTATATCATTACCTTGCTCAAATATCTTCTGTGGCTCCCCATCACCACCTGAATACAATACAAATGGCTCAGCTTGGCGTTCAAGCTCAGTCCAACCTGTCTTTCCAACCTTATCTTGTAGTATTGCCTTTCATTCATTTTCACCATTCCGGCCAAACATGAGACAGCTAGATGGTGCAATGGATAGAGTGCTGGGCCTAGAGTCAAGAAGATCCGAATTCAGTTCTGACCACCGTCACTCCTTAGCTGGGATTCTGAGCAAGAAATTTAACTTCTGTTTGCTTCTGTTTCCTCTTCTGTAATGTGGGACTGATAATAGCACCCACCTCCCAAGGCTGCTGTGAGGATCAAATGAAATACAGCTGTAAAGTGCTCAGCATGGTGCCTGGACACAGTGAGCGCCATATAAGTCATAGCTATTATTATTATTATTATTAATATTCCTGTTCTCATCTTACTCTCCCTCATCTCTATGTAATAGATTCACTTCCAATTTTGTGGTTAGAGTTGTTGCTCCCAGAAGTAAAGGTAATTATAAAAATATTGGGCACCCATTCTCCCCTGACTGTTCCTTTCCTTCTTCAACCCTGGCCTTTGTGACCAACACCTCTCAGCTGCTCTGGCCTCTCTCTTCAGCCACAGCCACTTTGCCCAAATCCAAGGCTTCTGTCCCAGGCCCCAGTACTGAGGAGACTTCTATTTCTTCTCTTCCTTTTCTAGGCCAGCAGACCTCCATAAATTATGCAATTTTGCTCAGTTTTTCAAATTAAAAGAAAAAGTAGGAAATGGGTGAAAAGGAACCTTTATCCTTGGTGGTTTGTTATCTGTTCTTCATCCAAAATTATACCCACATAAAATACATAAACATATATCCCATTTTTTTCCTTTACCCAACCATCATAATATGATTGATTCATTTGTCCTAGGTATGCTTGACCTCAGCATGCCCCTGTGGGACAATTTTAGGCTATTTCTCATATTGAAAGAGAAAGCAGAACGCCTATGAGTGGCCTGTGGTAGACAAATCCTAAGTTCACAGCCACATAATCATAGCCACTTACAGTATCTCTGGCCTTCAGGCCAAAGACTTTCATTTATGGCAGAGAAGCTTAGGATGCAACAGAGAGACAACCTCAGCAGGACTGAACTCTCCTTATGGATTTAATCACCATCAAAAACTATAGTTATTAGCTAGTTGTGCAACATCATTCAGAAATTATTGCAATGTGTAATTTCAGATGAATTTCTATTAATATATATTTCATGTCTTTAAATAATTTGTATTAGGTTAATTTTGTTCCTATACACAGATTTTGATTGCTAGAAATCCTGAAGAACAAATTGTTACCTTCGCAAGTGTATACACTCACACACAGAAAATGTGAATGAAAAGACGTACTAGAGTTACAGGTATGGACACTCGAAAATGTGCACTATTTGTACATGTATGGAAGTTAAACTCTGTCCCTGGGACAATTTTTCAATCTTGTATATATACAGATGAGTAAGGTCTTTTGTAAGCTTACAATTTCCTGCTGAGTCTTAGCCATCAGAACATGCCTGTACTAGGCCAAGTTTCATTTCTAGTTCATTTCAATTAAGAGTCTGTAATGTAATTACATAGCACAGGAAGGATCTGTTGATGTTGTGAATTTGATTTTTAATAAGATTACTGAACACTCTAATGTGACTTCATAAGTTTGAAAATTCTTGTTAAGTAATTATCTACCTATGAATGGTGAGGAAATACCTCATTTGCTCAGTTACTGGGAATTATGACTGATAGCAATGGCTAAAATGCTACTTGTACTGAAAATTCTAGAACTGCGCATGTGGGTCAGACCTTTCAGGCCCATTTGAAGAAAATGTTTTTTTAACTTCTCTGACCTTTATGGTGTTGCCGCTAAATGAAAAATTTTTACCTGATAAAGTGTTTCAGCCCTAAGCCAAGTATAAACACATTCACTTATGTGCCCATACCAACGTCCATTTTTATAGAGCAGGTAAGTATATAGATGCCTGACTCTGATTGTGAAAAATGTTCTTATTTTAAAGGCATTTTCTTCTGATTTTTTTTTTTTGGCACAAAAGGCGCTTCCCATGGAGTACCCCACAATGCAATTTCCCTGAAACAGCTGAGAAAATATCCTAATAGAGGTACAGCAATTAGTACAGTGCTATTTTTTTCCTTTTTTTTTTCAGTTTATTTGTTGTTTTCAGGAAGCCCAAACTGTAATTTAACTTTAATGATCTGGTACCAATATCTATCATTGTATCTCACCCACACTTTGCTGATTTTTGCTGTCAGCAACATTTACATTCTTATTGTCACTGTGAGTGAGAGTTAGTATGAGGTGATCAAGTTGTCCTCAGAATCAGGAAGACCTGAATTCAAGTTTGCTTTCTCACACACATTGTCTTTGTGACCCTGACCTTGTCACTTGACCTCTCAGTGCCCAGATATAGTCCTCAAAACCATAACATACAAAAGAGTTGCTTCTCTGCGTTGGTAGAAAGAGATTCTTCACTCACTGTTCCCTACACCAACTAAATAATAGGAATAGTTCCCCCAAAATCATTTGGTATGGTATTCCATTTTGCCCTATTTCCTTCACTCTGCATTACTTCATTCAGATCTTCTAATATGTTTCTGAATTCTTATTATTACTAGTTTCTTTTGGTACAAAGGTATTCCATTATATTCATATGTAACAATTTGTTCAGCCACTCAGCAAATTTTGATGACATAGCTTGTGTTCAGTTTTGTGCTCTTATAAATGGTTCTGATATAAACAATTTCATATGTTTGTTCTTAAATTAATAATGGAATCTCTGGATTAAAAGTCATGAGTAATTTTGTAACTTCTCTTGCATAATTCTAAAGGCTAAACTTTTTTTTTTCATTGAGACAATCAGAATTAAGTGACTCGCCCAGGGTCACACAGGTACTGTGTCAAGTGTCTGAGGCCATATTTGAACTCACTCCAGGGATGGTTCTCCATCCACTGAGTCACTAAGCTGCCTCTCCAAAGATTATTTTTCAGTGTTACTATGAACTGAAGAGTGAATATAGAAAGAAAATCACTAGAATCACAATATAAAATACATATAGAAATAAAGTGTGTTTATATAACCTTACATAGGTTAATTAATAAAAGGTTCCCTCTAATACAAGTATTTATTAAGCCTTTAGTATATGTTATACATTATGTTAGGTACTGGAGATACAGTATTTAAATTACTTGGAACAAGCAATAATTTTGATATGGTTTCAGTTTTTTTTATAATGATAGCTCTGTGTGTGTGTGTTTCTACTGATTTAGATAGATTCAGAATGTCTGACACTGACCTAATGAAATTTGTTTGGGATGTTCTCCCCACCTTCCTTAGCTACTTCTCTGTCAGTTGAGTATAAATTTCATGTGTTACATACATGTTTCATTACTCTTTCATTTTGTTTTTAATTTTTTTGTTTTTTAAAATGAATATTACTCAAAGGGAAAGAAAAAAAAGAGTTTTACCCTGTAATGACATGCGTGAGCAGCTTTCCAGAAGAATGCTACTGTGAATAGCTTTTAAGGTTCTGATTACACAGCATAGTGAACACTCCATGTATTCCATAACAAATCAGAGCAAAACATTCACAGAAAATCAAGGTACAACATTCACAATGTTACAACTTATCACAGAAAATCACAATATAGTATTCACAACAGCTTATCATTAAAATGGCCACATAGTTTCCACCATAGTGGCTACAAAGATTTGAACAAAGAACAATCATCTCAAAGTGCAATAGTCAAAGTCTTCCAATCATGGGGCACACTAAGTTAACTCAATCAGTCACTTTTTCAGCAATCAGTTACTAAGTATCATTAATCACTAAGTGCAATCATTAGAAAATTCACAGACCCTCCACCCCTAGGTCACTAGTAAACTACAATTTCATCAGTCAGTATACAGTATCCAAGTAAAGTCTTCTTTCAGCTTGACTCGGGGTGGTTTCTCAGATTCCCTGGATCTCATTCCATGGGGATCCTACATGCTCCTACATGTGGGATCCTACATCCGAGTTCCTACATGAATCCATCAAACAGTCACCTGGATTCAGAGGCAGAGAGCTCCCAGGTCCTTGTCCAGTTCTCTGAGCAGTTCCTGCTCCATATTGGAACTCACAATGTCTAGTCCATCTCAAATTCTTAACAATTTCTGTTCCCAGGAATTCAAGGCTCAACCAAGCCACAAACAGACAAAGTCTTCACATTCTGGTAATGCTTCATCAGTCTTCTGCAGCTCTTTCAAAAAATCAAAATCACCTTTTCCATGGGGGGGAAGAAGAGGGGAGGGCCTGGGCTCCTGGGCTTCTGGCCTTCTGGCCTCCTGGGCTCCTGGGCTCCTCTTCAGCCTCCTCCCAGCAGCTGCTTCTGCCTCCACAGTGCTCCAAGAAATTCTGACCCTTCCGCTCTGGGGCTTTTCCTTACATATACACAGCATTAGCTACTTCCTGTTTCAGCCAACCCCTCCCTATTACATCAGCAACAGGAGAGAGGAGTTCATACCTCCTGTTTCTTTCACAGAGGTTTAATTAATTACTAAGTGCTAAATACCTGCTTACTTGCCAATACAAAAAAGGGTCTTTGGATTCAAATTACATACCTTGATCCAGTCATTAGAATATGCCTATAGGTATAGCAACAACAGTAATCCATGAATAGACCAAACAAGTATGTATATATACACACACACCTATCTACCCTGATAGTACATTTTGGGCTGGATTGTACACACATTTTCCATATGACAAATGTATACATTATTATCTGATGTACCTTGCTGATTAAGGTGAAATGTGTTCTTAGGTTTTAGTTGTATGAGTAGTATAATAAATAAATGATAAGATAGATAGATAGATAGATAGATAGATAGATAGATAAATAGATAGATAGATAGATAGATGGAGAGAGAGAGAGAGAGAGAGAGAGAGAGAGAGAGAGAGAGAGAGAAAGAGATAATATGTTATGTAACAAAGCCTAAAATTGGCAAGTCATACCAACTGATGTTACCTCTTTATTACAGCAGGGATTTTTTTTTCTCCTTCTTTACTAACCTAGGTAAAGTGATTACCAACTTCTTTACAAAGTTGAATTAATCATGATATAATATGATAATATAGGAACTCAATTAGGAGACAATGTTTTGGAAAGAATTCAAAATGAAATAAATGCAAATAGAGTTAAACAACATGGCAAAAATAAATTTTTATTACTTGCATATTATATGAATTGGAATACAAGAGAGTATATAAAACTATTGTAATAGAAATGCCACTTTTGCAGAATGAAAGTTGAGACTAACTGCTTAAAAAGATGATGCTTAAGAGCAATGTATATACATTTTTTCTAATTTATTTTTAAAAAAGGGAAAGGTCTATGACATGAAATGTATCTCTTCCCTCATTATTTAAACAAAATATTTTCCAATAAAATTCTTGCCATTAGTAACGCAACATTTTCTGTCTTTTTAGAAAAATATGGTTTTATGACATGATTTTGGTTCCCAGATATGTGAAAATTTTATATTGTCTGTAAGATGTCTCATTGTTAGGAAAACTTTATCTTCATTAATAAGTAAATAAATATTTAGCAATGTAGGCAATTAAGAGAATTCAGCAAGTGGAATGCTTGAACTCACAGGATAAAGTAGAGCATTAGACAATGGGATAAGCAGAATATTAAAGCATAGCACTAAAATGAAAGGTAAGGTGAATTATGAATACATGCTATTAAAATCAGGAGTGGTCACTAGAATATCACAGATGTACTTTGTTTTGTTTTGTTTTTTAATTTATTTATTTACTTTTAGTTTACAACATTCAGTTCCACAATCCCTTGAGTTCCAAATTTTCTCCTCCTTCCTCTCCTCCCCCCTCCCCACCACTGGCAGGATGCAATCTGATATAGGTTCTACAAACACCTTCACATTAAACGATAGTCAAGTTGGAAAGAAGGATTATAACCAATGGAATGAATAACAAGGAAGAAGAAACAAAACAAAACACAAAAGAGAAAGAGCAAGTAGTTTACTTCAATCTGCCTTTAGACTCTGTAGTTCTTCCTCCGGATGTGGATAGCCCTTTCCATCATGAGTCTTTTGGAGTTGTCTTATAACCTTGCATTGCTGAGAGGAGCCCAGTCTGTCAAAATTAGTCATCACAGATATAATGTGTCTTTAATTTTGTACAAAGTTCTCCTGGTTCAGCTCCCCTCACTCAGCATCAGTTTATATAAGTCTCTCCAGGTTATCATGAAGTCCATTTGCTCCTCATTTCTTATAGCACAGTAGTATTCCATTACTTTCATATACATAGATCTACTTTCTTAGCTAAATAACGAAGTTCCTTATTATATGAGAAGGTGGAGAGGGGACTCAGGCTTCCAGAAGCTATCTGGTATAATAGAACACAAGACTGGAATTTGGAGAATGAATCCTTCTCAGTTTTGCCAATAATTAGCATGGCAAGTGGACTTGGACATTGTCTTTATGTCTCAGTCTTCTCACTCTGATATGAAGAAATGAGATCTCATGATTGCTAAGGTCCTTTCTGGCACAAACATTCGATTCCTTAAAGAAGACCATGGCAATGTGTGTAGGGAGCAGACACAAAACCAGGATGAAGCTTAGGAAATAACACAGAACTTTACTGAAGAGGGCCAGAAGAGGGAGAAAAAAGTCCTGAATTTTAAAATCTATTTGAGTTCTAGGAGGCAAGTAGGGACTCCTCTCCATCTGTTCCTTGATGATTAATGCTTTATTATATCATGAAAGGGACAAATATGAGCTTACGTCATATTGAACTCATAAACTATTGTTCTTTCTTTTCCATTAAAAACATAGACAGAAAAAAATTATCACTTTTCTGATGATTCATAAATTAGCCAGAAGCATCCAGCATCTTGTGATTCTCATTAAGAAACCCAAATCTCTCAGCAGTAACCTCTAACCACAAACATTTCCACTAACAGAAATATTCCATCAAAAATAAGTTTTAAAATTATGCTTATATTATATCTACAGCTTTTTATAGATACGAGATGCAGCAGTGCTCATTTTGACTCAACACTGATGAATTAATGGTCTGACTTAATAAAAATAGCTCCCATTTACATGGCATTTTAAGGTTTGCAAAGCATGCTGTTGTTCAGTTGTATCTGACTCTTTGTGACCTCATTTGGGGTTTTCTTGGCAAAGATACTATAGTGGTTTGCCATTTCCTTCTCTAGTTTATTTTTACAGAGGAGAGAAACTGAGGCAAACAGGGTTATGTGACTTGTCCAGGATCACACAGCTAATAAATGTCTGAGACCAAATTTGAATTCATGTCTTGCTACAGGCTCCAGGCCTACCTCTCTATCCACTGCACCACCTAACCAGTTTCCCAAAACATATTGCCTCATTTGATCCTCACAAGTCATTACACCCATTTTGCAGATGAGAAAAAAGAGATTAAAAAGATAAAGAACGTCCAGTGAGGATCACACAGCTAGTAAAGATTCTAAATCACAGTAGCAATTAGAATGGTATTCCATGGGTTCACGCAATTGAAAAATGAAGAGATTTAATCAGTTTTTTCAACTCATTTCAATTCCTTTATTTGTCAGTAAACATCTCTCTAAATGAACATTTATGTGCTAACTCTGCACACATGCTAGTGATAAGAAAAGAAAACCCACCCACAATATTTATTTCTCCAAAAGACATTTATTTAATGGATATTTTTATAGCCAACTGGAGACAAGAGTAGGATGTTGCAAGTTTTGGAATCTCCCTCCAGATTGAGAAGATGATATGGATGCTTCAAAGACAGCTTCCCAGGTTTTCCTTGTCCATCTCTGACATATGTTACAGCCTTCTTTTCCTGGCAGGGGAGGGGGTGAGGTAGGAGGTGTCATGGATTATGATTACTCAGGAGGCAAGAAACAATCTACTACCTACAATTCGAGAACCATGCTTATCTAGGAAGGAAGGAAGGAAAGAAAGAAGGAAGGAAGGAAGGAAGGAACAAAGGAAGGAAGGAAGGAACAAAGGAAGGAAAGAAGGAGAGAAGGAAGGAAGGAGGGAGGGAAGGAAGAAAAGAAGGAAGGAAGGAAGGAAGGAAGGAAGGAAAGGAAAAAGGAAAGGAAAGGACAGGACAGGAAAGGAAAGGAGAGAGGAAGAAAATAAAAATTTATTAAGTACCTGTTATGTGTCAGTACCCACCAGGTGTGCTAAGCACTTTACAAATGTTATCTTATTTGTTTTTTAATAATAATTTAAGGAAGGGTATGAGAGTATGGGACTGTATTTCTGGTATATTCTCAAGCTTAGCTAAAGGGAAAGACATGGCATCCAAATTATTAAGATGGCAGGTGCTATAGAGTCACCTAGATTTAGAGGCACTTTATCTGCAAGATTACTTTTTGGGGGAAAAAGTAATTCTCAGCTAGTTTTAGGGGTGAAAGGAGGGGCCGGGATAGAGGAAAGATAATTAAGATGTAAAAAGCTACCAATTGACATGGCTAAACCCTTAGGGAATAAAGAAGTAGTTGCAAGAGACTGGCTTTGGGTCCTAGAATCAAAGGTCTTGCAAAGGTCCATCTGTTTCTTGTTTTGTTTGGTTTGGTTTTTTCAGATTATAAATATAAAGCACTAATTCATTAGATAGAATATACTTCCAATATACAAAAGTCCTTATACGGTCCTCATTACCAGTTATACATCCTATAGCAGGCAATAACTATTCATTTACATTCCTGAGAAGTAGAGAGGAAGGTACTTAAAATTACAAGAAGCAAAAGATATCAGTATAATAAGTATCATTGAAACCATAAGTCACATACTGCGAAATAAATCCTGGTAGTTATAATTTAATAGGACCTACCACAAAGCTTGAGGGGGAATTTGAATCCTGGTCTTCTGTTCTATAGGGCAGCTAGGTGGCACAGGGGATAGAGTGCTGTGCCCGGAGTCAGGAAGATTCATGTTCCTGGTTCAAATCTGGCCTCAGACACTTCCTAGCTGTGTGACCCTGGGCAAGTCACTTAACTTAGTTTCCTCATCTGTAAAATGAGTTGGAGAAGGAAATGGCAAACCACTCTGGTATCTTTGCCAGGAAAATCCCCAAATAAGGTCACAAAGAGTCAGATATGACTGAATAACAGCTTCTGTTCTGTCCAGATCTCTGTCCATACACTTAGATAAAGCATCTTGATTATTTCTTACCCTTCAACTACATTTGGAAATAGACATTGGTGACTATCAATACCATCAGTTCCAGATATACAGAATAATCTTTATTTTTTCAAATCCCTTCTTATAAAACTTTAAAATCTGATTACCAATTCATTATAAAGTTTCAGTCTTGAAAACCCCTTCTGTGACAGTTTTTGCAGCTGTTGTTGTTGGGTTTTTTTTGTTTGTTTGTTTTTTCCTGTAGGGGAAGGCAGGGCAATTGGGGTTAGGTGACTTGCCCAAGGCCACACAGCTGGTTAAGTGTCAAGTGTTGAGGTCAAATTTGAATCCAGGTCCTCCTGACTCCAGAGATGATGCTCTATTCACTGTGCCACCTAGCTGCCTCTGGTTTTTGCAATTTTATCTTTCTGTTAATGTATCAGAAGCAGCCAGGTAGCACAATGACTTAGAGCCCTAGGCCTACTAGAATCAAGAAGACTTGAGTTCAGATCCAGCCTCAAACACTTACTCGTTGCCTGACCTTTAGCAAGTCACTTAACTAACTTCCCTCTATTTCAGCTTTCTCATCTGTAAAATGAAGATTAAAAATAGTATTTACCTCCCAGGATTGTTGTAGAATGAAATGAGATAACATTTGTAAAGCACGTAGCAAAATGCAGGTCACATAGTAGGCACTTAAGAAATACTTGTTCCCTGCCTTCTTATTAAGAAACTTCATCATTACTTATTGCTTTTGAAGAAAACCCTGCTTGGGATTTTCATTCTGGCTTTTTAAAAAATCTTTTTTTATAGTTTCAATCTGATATGTTTTTTTTAATCTTTTGTGCTGTATATTTTGACAGTTTATTAAGTACTTTTTTCAGGGTGAAATAGAAGTAAAATTATCATTACTATTATTTAGAGATGTGTTCTAGAATGAAGAGCCCTGAAATAAAACTATCTTCAGTCTTATCTCCTCTTCGAAACCCTTCGGAATTCTTTAAAGGGATTTTGCTACCTTGACTTTGGGCAGGTATTAAGCTTTAATTGAAATAACCTTTAAAAATTAATATCTAGATATTGTTCCCCTTGAAATAGCTTATCAAAAACTGATCATAGCAGCTTCTAATCCAAAGGCCTTTTATTCACAGCTGAAACAACTTTACTTCTCCCAATACAAATTCTTATCACATCTGCTCAGGAAAGAAAAAAAAAGTCTGATTCCCCTAAAGTATTCTTTAGGCAAGATTGGCTTCTCTCTGGATTGGAGAAGAAAGTTAAGCAATGAGATCTTTCTCGGTAAGAAATATAACAAGACGACTTGTTATTTTTGTCTAAAGTGCTCTCACTACTATATCATAATTATCTAGGAAAAAGGATGGAGGCAGCATCACCAGCCTCTGAAACAAGAAGCTCAAAGTCCTGACTATTATTGTTTGCTCCGTACAGAAATAGATCAGCCCGGGAGGTTTGCGATAAGAAACCTCTCCACCGTCTGAGGTGCGATTTGGCTTTAGGTGGTATAGGTTTTGTTTGGGGCAGTCAGTGGGACCCCATCCAAATAAAAAGGCAGAATTAATCACCAGGTAGATTAAAAAAAAAACACTTAGCACTATTTAGGGTTTGGGGGTCAAGGGATAATAATGAAAAACTCCATTAAAAGTATACAATGCCAAGAAAATCAGAGGGCAATGATTAGCTAAATTCATAACGAAACTATTCTTTCCAGTCAGAGAGGAAACAAAAAAAATTCTTGTAGAGCTACTGGCAAACTGCTCAGTGATGAACATTAATGCCTTAGAAGTAGGTGAGACAGCATGGTGTGGTGGAGAGAGAACTGAATATGGAGAAAGAGAATCTGGTTTCAAACCCAAGCTCTGCTGCTTCCTCCTGCTGTGACCTTATTGCTTAACCTCTCTGGGCCAGTAGTAGCCTGTAAGATGCTTTCCATGAACGGCTAGGCTGTGCCATAGTGCCCAGAGTTCCATGGCTGGAGTCAGCAAGATTTCTCTCTCAGTTAAAATCTGGCCTCAGAAACTTTCCAACTGTGTGACCCTGGGCAAGTCTGTTAACCTTTTTGCCTCAGTTTCCTCATCTGTAAAATGAGCTGGAGAAGAAAATGTCAAACCTCTCCAGTACCTTTGCCAAGAGAACCCGAAATGGGGTCTTTAGAGAGTCAAACACGACTGAACAACAAGATGCTTTCTAGCTCTAACTGTAGGATCTTCTCACCTCCCTCTCTACCACAATTTCTAGATTTAGATTGCACAGAACAGGGACATTATTTTAGACCTGGAAGCAACCTCAACTGGTCCAACACTCTTACTTTATAGATGAAGAAGCTAAGGCACAAAAAGATCACACAGCTAATTGGCAGGAAAATGTGTTTCCTGACTCATTTGAATACTTTTTCCACTTCATGTTGCTTAATATAGTTAAAAATTTCTTGAGAGAGAGAAAGAGAGAGAGATTCTACAGAACAGAATCAATAAAAATATATTATGCCAGAAGTTACCCTGCACATACATTTTACACGGCTGCTTCATAGCTATCTATATGAAATTTTGCTTGTTTTTGTCTTAAATCACTTTCACTTTAAAGAGTACCTCATTACTTAATAGTAATTGCTCACATATCTAAGAGCTCCCCCCCTTTAACTAACAGGTACACACTGACCCCCAAGATGCACAATGGAAATGATGACCTAATTTGCATAGCAAGTATATGAAAGGGTTAATATTGGGAGCAAACTTGGGGCCAAAAGAGATTCCAAAAGTTGCTGATGTGAAGTACTCGGTCTCCTGAGGAAACAACATACCGGCTGCACCATTTACTTGACAATTAATGCAAGGAGCTACATTACCATTAGTTCAAGAAGGAGACGCTTGCTTGCCTACTTGCCTAGAGGTAAGAGCTAGGTTTGCAGCTGCCAAACAGCAGGACAGCAGAAATAAATGGGGGGAGAAATTAGGGCTCAGAATCTAAGCATTTCATTTCCCTGCCTTTGCTTCAAAGAGAGACTTAGATGTCAAGTGACTGTCATATTTGGTGTAGTACACAGTAGGTTCATTTATCACAAGAGCCTCCAAAGCATAAATAAAATAATTCTCTGAACGTGTTTAATAAAATAACACAGGCGATAAGCAACAGAATACAAAACAACTCTAAAAACTCAAAGATGCATCATGCAATGGAGTCAGGTCTTTTTCTTTTTGCAAAGAGATGCCAGGCTTTTATATGTTAATTCTAAAAGTGTTCTCTGAATAAAGGCATCAAAAGAGACAGAAAAGGTAAGCAAACAGAACTAACTTTACATGGACAAATTCAGATGTGAAAGGCCTCCTGCTATTATGGTAGCAACAATAAATTAGTAAAGATATTACCCGCTTACCATGATTAGGATATTAGTATCTTGTACACTTGGGCACTGGGTTCCTGTTTTTCTCATGTCTGCAGCAGGCTGTCTTCACAAATCTGTAATTGCTACATGATTCACTTTACTGTAGGGTTTTTCCATGTATGAAATGAGGTGGTGACATTGCCCAGATTTGATTTTGACATAGAGACATTACCGAGCAGGTCATTCCTGTTAAAGGAAGTTAATTAAGAACACTCTACATATTCTCTATGGAAAAGTACAGAGTGGTGAGCCACAAGAGGAAGGCCAACTATGGAATCAAGGTAGCAGCATCCAGCTAAGTCTGCCATATCTCAACTCTCATTCTCAAACCTTACTCAAAGAAGCCACAGGAGGATTGTGTCAAGATGTGAACCTAAAGAAAGTTCTGGAAATTATAAGTGAAAAAATACTGAAGCAAAGCAGTTAGATCTTCTCCCTTACATATAAAGCTGGAATATTTCTGTAGAGTCAATAGTCTATTTTTTAAAAATACCTTGTAATGTTTCCCGCCGGATCTTCTGTGTGTCTCAGGGTGATGTTTTGCTCTCATTTTAATCTTAAGTAATACTCAATTGAGGTAGCATGGTATAGAAAATAGGGGGCTAGCTGTGGAGTCATGAAGACCTAAATTCAGGTACCTACGTGTGCTGATTAAGCGATTCTGAACAAGTCACTTAAACACAATAAACCTCAGTTTCTTCAACCCTAAAATAAGGAGTTTGAACTAGATCATTTCTAAAGTCCTTTCTCCCTCTGAATCCCACACTCTGCACGTGTTAAAAAAACACCCAACAAGCAAAGCATTATAATCAGGTATACCTTTTTTTTATTTTTTAGAGCAGGACAGGAATACTGAGGAATCAATATCTTAATTTCTAATATCCTACAATGTTTCCCGAGAGTGCTTTTCACTACTTTTTCCCCCTCTCAATTAAACCATACATAGTGAGGAAATAATGGCATAGGTCAAAGGGAAAAAGTGATTGGAGAAGCTGGAAAATGGGAGGGAAGCTAGAAAGAGAACAGGATGTGGTAGTCGGGTGACATGAGTAACAGAAGACATTTGAGTGAGGAGAAAGTACAGTGGGAAGAGGTAGAAGTGAATGACTCGGGCTTCTGGTTATACTCTCAGCTATTTCCATAAAGATGTTAAATTGTCTCCTCTGGGCATGATTCGTCTGTGTCAAATTTAAACAAAGTATAAACAAAGTTAAAAACAATGCTGATGAAACAAATTTGGATGACAGACATAGCTATAAATATGCAGCCTTAAAATAATTATTGTGGTTGGGAGAAAAGATATAAGATTTAGGAAAGAGATCAGAAACCAAATATTAAAAATACTTATGTATTTGCCAAGAAAACCCCAAATTAGGTTATAGGGAGTCAGACATGATTGAAAATGACTAAACAACAACAAAATCATAAATACACACAAGTGTATGTATGTATATATATACATACATGCATGTATATATAAAACATAACATGTTATATATAATATTATATATATTATATATCATATATATCTATTATATTATATATCAT
>CM053580.1:237322597-237348440 GCA_028627135.1 Pseudochirops cupreus | reverse complement strand
TAGAATTTGCCTGCAAATTACCCTGGATGTGAGTTGTTTCTTCAGTAGTCCCTTTGTGCTTTGGTCAATTTTGCTTTGTGGCACTGGATCATTTAAAATCCCTCTTTCATGATTTGCTCATTTGGGTTTATATTTTTGCAAATATTTCCATTTCTTTTAACTTCTCAGATTATATAGTATGTTACTGCATGCTGTAGGTTCTTTTAATTCTTTATTCTTTTTCTCTTTTATTCTTTTAGTTTTTATCTATTTATTAGTGTTAATAATTTTTCTTCCTCTTCTTTTTGTTCAAGTTTATCACTTTTATTTATTTTTCAAAGAACCAACTTTAAGTTATGTTTATGCATTCCATATCTTGTTTTCTATTTTTTATGTTTTTCTTCTAATTTTCAAGATTTTCTCTATTTGCTTATTTTGGATTTGCTTATTTTTCCATTTTTACAGTATTTTAAATTACATAGATAATTTTTCAATATATGTTTTCAGAGACATAATTTTTCTTCTTAGGACAACTTTAGTTGCATCCCAGAGCTTTTGGTATGTTGTCCCATGTATTTTGATGTTAGTATCTTATGAATGGTTCTTCCTGTCCTTACTCTCATCAGTACCTTTCACCTAGGTACTAATCATTTTTATCAATTTTTCTTTGAACTGTTTATTTCTCATGACGTCATTTTTACTCTTATATGTAGGTCTGTGCTTATATTCCTTGATGGAGAGTGGCCCAGATGGAATTCCACATGCAATGAAATGAATGACTTGGATCTTCAGGATTTAGCTAAACAACTACTTTGCTACAAAAATACTCAGTATAAATCCTGAAGGAGTTAAAAGTATCTTACAGGAAGATTTCTTGAGGTCTCAGAAACCTCCTGCTTATTTCTTATATGTTCCTTGTCCCATCAATCCATAGGTGATTTTCAGGTTAACTCACCTGGGAAAGAAGTTAACTTTAAAGCAGTGGTCCTCAACCTTCTTAATGTGGCAACCCTTTAATACTCATATGTGGGTATATCTGCATGTGAGTGGACTCGCCTGGAGACGGATAGAGGAGCAGTGTCTCGGTTCCTAAGACCATCAGAAATGTGTTTTCCAATGTTCTTAGGCTACCCCTGTGACCCCTGTGAAAGGGTCATTCAAACCCCAAAGGGGCCGTGACCCACAGATTGAGACCACTGCCTTAAAGCTTTTGTCTATTTCATGATGTTAGGACCCATAACCACCCTTAAGGAGAAGGTGAGTAATTAGGGACAAGTAATTCTAATTGTCCAAGGACTGCATCACAGAATAATAGCCCTATATTAATCACTATTTTGTTGTACTTGAGTCTTCACAACATGTGTTTAGTATTTCTGTATTTTTGCATTCATTTATAATTTCTCTGTGGTGTATCGTATGACCTATTTTTAAAGGTGCCATGTTGTACTGCGAAATAAATTTTAAATGTTCCCATTCACAAAATGACATGTCTTCCAGTTCTTAATTCTCCATCAGGTTTTTTTTTTGTTCTATATTTATTTTTGTCGTTTTTGTTTTTGATAGATACAGCCAATTTTGAGAGAGCAACATTAAATCTATAATTGTGCTATGTCTTTTTTGAGTTGTTTTTCTTTCTGAATTTAATTGTTGTTCCATTTAATGAATACAAATTTAGCGTTGATATCTGTTCACTGTATATGGGTCTTTGAAGTAGAATGTAATTTCTTTGTACATCCCTCTTGCTATTGTAGAATTTTACTTTCACAGTACTTGATAGCACACTTCCACCTCCTGCTTTCTTAGAATCATCTGAAGTGTAGGAAATGTTGATCTAGCCTTTCATTTTCATTCTACATATATTCACTTTTCAAATATTTCTAGTAGTCAGATTATCGTGGTTGGTTTTCTTATCTATCCTATCATTTGGTTCTGTTTCATTGGATTGATTATTCCATTCATATTTAAAATTATTATTGTTAGGCTTGTGTTTTTCTACGTTATTTCTTTCGTGTCGATATTTCTTTTATCCTCTTTTAAGTCAGTACCTTGTCTCCACTGTTAGTTTTACTTGTGCTACTTTGGCTGCCTCTTCCTGTCCCTCCTGTTTATCTGCCTTGTCTTTTCTACTTTGAATTGACTGACATGGCTAATTCTTCTTCTGTTGTTTTTTTTTAACTTTATCTATTTCTGAAACTCTTTTGACCTTTCACTCTCCCAGTTCTGGACAGTTCAGAATCTTCCTTGTCCATATCTTCCCCAACCTCTTGCTTCAAGTATCCATATTCTGTCACAACCTTTTCCAAAAAGTTTACCTTTGTCCTCCTCATTATTTCTTTCTTTTTATTTTTTTTAATTAATGGGCTGTTCTTTTTGTGTCCTTCATAAGGGTAAAGATTGGTGACAGATAAATAGACAAATGATAGAAATTCTAGAGATGTAGATAGAATACTGTATAAGAAAGAGATACAATAATGTTTTTATGTGTCATTTATAAGGGCTTCTCCTATCCCACTTCTATATCACTGCATTATGAAACTTACCTGATCTGTATCTCTTCTATTAGTATGATCTTTGGTATTTCTGTCAAATGTAGATTTTATGCCTCTCATGTTCTGTGATATTAGATGTTATAAACCTATTTTTGCTAAACTGCATTTCAATTTTCAAAAAAAATTCTTGTCAAATAAAGATTTTTTTTCCTCTTGTAATTTATGTTCTCACATTTGTCAAACATCAAGTTACGGATGTTATTCAGCAAAATTATTCAGCTGTTTCTGATTCTTTTTTTCCTAGGCTGATCCATTGGTTTTTTTTTTTTAAATTTAATCAATATCAAATAATTTTGAAGTATTAGTATCCCTATTTTTCTATTTTAAAAAAATTCTCTGATGTTCTAGAATTTTATTTTTCCAGATGAATCTTGTTATTATTTTGTCTACCTCTATAAAGTTTTTAGATAGTACGAAGTCTACAAATAAATTTACGTAGCTTAATCATTTTTATGATATTTTATAGTTTAGGCCTGAGCATTGCCTATTTCTATAGTTAGGTAATTCTTTATTTCTCTGAGGAGTTCATAGGACATGCTTTTAATTCCCTCACCCTCCAATCACCCTCTCCTAGATCTTCTCTAGTTTATCAATCTACTTCCTAAAATGTGATGTTTGATTTTAAATACTCAACATGTAATCAGCCAAGTCAGACTGCTAACTCAATGCTGAAGTCAGTATTCCTTCTCCCATAGCTATGTTGTTCTCTGTATTCCTTTTCACCTTTCAACATCTTTATTTTCTGTCCCTGTTTCACCTTGTGATATCCTAAATCTTGAAGATTCTTTCCCTTTTTAAAAAAAAACCTTGTATAAATATATCTCTTTTTAGAATATGAACTTCTAAATGCTTGTTGAATTTTTTATTAGCACAAAATATAGAGTTTATCACTTCCTTCATCCTAGATTATTTGACCATTATAATATAGATTTAGTTTGAATTAATTTGTTTTATTTTTGTATTCTACATCCTATCAATGATTCATTTTAAACTAGCAATCCACTGAAACACTATACTTGTGAGGCTGATTTTATTAATCAGAGAATAGGATTTTAAATTCATCACTTTTGAATTTCACATTTTTAGCTTTGATCCCTTCTTCAAATGTGATAAGATTCTTCTTACATGGTGATTCTATCTCAAGAATTAGCTTTTCTTCCTAGCTGTGTGTCATATGGATATTTAACAACATGCCATCCTTAACTTCTCCCAAATTATATAAAAGAGACAAGGACAGATCCAGGGAACTTCCTTCTAGGTCCATTCAACCAATTCTGATGCAACTTAAATTACCACCTAGCCCACATTATTCTATCTTGTCCATAAGGAGAGAATGGCAGACTTTGCAGAGTGCATTACTGAAATTTCAATGAACTATACTTGTCTATAAGATTCCCTTAAGCTATTAGTCTAGTAACAGTTGGTGGGTTGTCCTTCATTTTCAAAGAGGACCAAAATGACATCACTATGTTGGGGTCAATGTATAGTGTGTCCAACTGTAGCTGATCAGACCAATACAAGCTCAAAGGACTTTAGCACAGGTCAGGCTCAAATATTCCATATGAATATTTAGAATAAAGATGTCTCTAAGATCATATCTCATTTCTTTTGAGCTCTTGCAATTCTGCTTTGATCATAGAACACAGTTCCTTCTTGGATGTAGGAATGCTATTCTGAGCAGTTGTATCACCAAGGCAATATTCACAGCACTGATGAGCAACTATGAATATGCTGGCATAGTTCTGAATCACAAAAATATAACAGACTCTCCATATAGAAGACAGAAACAAAACATTTATTTAGACACCAGAAATCCAAATCCCAACACCAAAAAACCAAATCCATCATAGCAGCAAAGAAGTTAACACACCCTATCATAGCAGGGAGCAACAACATCCCAAAACCTTCCCCCTACTCAGGTCTTCCAACAAACAAACACTCACAAAAGTAGCTGTCTGCTTGCCTGCATCCTCTCTCTCCCTCCACCCTAACTTCTCTAACTCATTTACTGCTCCACCCCTTCCTGCTTCACCTGTTCAGCAAACTCCTCCCACCACAGACTCATGAGACTCAGACTTCCATGTGACTCAAACAGATCACATGGGCCTATTAATGGATGGGAAAGATCTTCCCATTAAGCAAAAATACATTAATAATACAGTAGTCCTGTGCCAGTGTCTCCCATGTCTCACAATTGATTCCAAAGTTGTTTGGAGAGACCTTGAGATTGCCCTTGTATCTCTTCTTCTGAACTTTTTTGTATTCCAACCACAGGGGAGCTAGGGTTGGGTTAGGTGAAACAGACAATTTTTAAGGCACCCTTTCCAGCTTCCTCCTCATGCTAGGAGGTGAACAGGGCAGTCCTTAAAAAGGCTTCTCGAACTCATAAGGGGCTGCTGAATCTCATTGCTGCTTCAGTCCAGTGAGAAGATAACCCTATATCTTGGGATGCTTTTATGCAGGGTTGTGACTACAGCTCTCAGTATAACCAGATCTGCTGATCTGTCACTTGCTGGTCACCACAGCACTTCCAGGTAGATAGAAATGATAAAATGGTATGTATGGGTAATGTCCAGTGACTGGTGCATAAATTGGACTTAAGTCAGGCAGAATTGCCTGAAGTGTTGGGCTTACTCTTCCCTTCCAGTCATCAGAGTCCAGTGGCAAGACAAAAGTCAAGTTAACTGACAGTGGTTCAGTAGGTATTGGATGACCTTGGTGTCTTCAATGTCTGACCAAGCTCTAAGTGTTTCACAGTAGGTATTGGATGACCTTGGTGTCTTCAATGTCTGACCAAGCGCTAAGTGTTTCACAATCCCTGCTTCTGCTATCTTTGTGGCCATTGAAACAAATTGTTCAAATCTGCCTATTCCAAATGCCCCCAACTCACCCATGGGTTTGAAACCCATCCATTACTATTAACCTGGTTTAGCCCATCTGCCAAAATGGCTTTTCCAGGATGTGGCTGCTGTGCATATTGCAGCTTCTTAGAGTCACAGCTGAAAGTTGGGAGATGTGGACACCAAAGATAGAAAGCAGCCTTGAAAAGGGTTCAGAAGCCCTCACACCAGAGGTACTGGTCTTTCCTTAATACCCCATATGCCCCATCAACCTAGTAATAATTTCAAAAGGAAAGTGAGATTGATCCAGCACATCCTGTTCTTCATGAAGCCATGCAGACCTTCTAAATGTGCATAAATTTTCTCTTTAATTCAGGATTTTTGCCAAGAATTAAGGTCAAACTCATAGGCATATAAATTGAAGACACTACCTTCCCACCTTTTCAACTAAATTCAATAAACATTGAGGAAGTGCCTACTATGTGCTAAGCACTATCCTAAGCACTGAAGATTTTTAAAAAGGCAAAAGAAAGGCCCTGCACTCAAGGAGTTTACAGTCTAATGGGGGAATCAATGTGCAAACAAATAAATAAAAGGCAAGCTTTATGCAAGAAATAATTAAGAGAAGGAAAGCATTGTAGAAGGAACTGTAGAAGGCAAGGTTTTACTTAGGCAAAGTTAAGAGGCCAGGGAAGTCAGTAGGCAGAGTGGAAGACTGAGAGCATTCCAGGCATGAAACACAACCCAAGAAAACATCTAAAGTCAAGAGACCAGTGTCACTGGATTGAAGAGTACATAGCAGGAAAATACACAATGGGCATAAGAACATAGGAAAGGTAATAATAGAGTACTGAGTTATGGAGAGTTTTGAATACCAAAGAGGACATTTTATATTTGCTCTTGGGGACAATAGGAAGCCACTAGAGTTTATTGAGTAGGTAGGGAGGTGCATCTATTTTAGGAAAATCACTTTAATGACCAAATGGAAAATTAATTGAAGTAGGGAGAGACTTGAGGCAGGCAGATCCAGAAATGGACTATTACAGTAATTGATGAAGTGATGAAGGTCTGACTACAGTTGTAATGGTATCCATGGAAAATAGGGGGGTTATTCAAGAGATGTTGCAAGGGTAAAAAATGACAAGTCTTGGATGTGGGGATGAGAGATAGTGAGGACTCTAGGATTACTCCTAGGTTGCAAGCGTAAGGGCCTGGAAGGCTGGTGTTGCCACATATAGTAATAGGGAAGGTAATAATGGAGGAGGCTTTGAAGGGAAAGATAATGAGTTCTATTTTGAACATATTGCATTTAAGATGTCTACTAGACATAGAGTTCAAGATGTTTGAAAGGCATTTGGAGATGCAAGACTAGAGATCAGCAGAGAGATGGGGGCAGGAAGGGTAGATTTGAGAATCATCAGCATAGAAATGGTAGCTAAATCCAGGGAATCCGATGCGAGCAGCAAGTGAAGTAATGTAGACCGAGAAGAGAAGAAATACAGGACAGAACCCTGAGAGACATAAATGGCTAGAGGGAAGGATCTGGAGGGGTATCCAATAAAGCAAACAGAGAAGGATGGGTTAGATAAGTAAGAGGAAAACCAAGAAAGAGTAATGTTGCAAAAACCTAAAGAGAAAAGAGTATCAAGAAGGAGGGCATGATCAATAGTGTCAAAAGATGCTGAAAGATCAAGAAGAAGGTGAATTGGGGGAAGGGGGGAAGGCCATTAGATTTGACATACAAGAGATCATTAATAACTTTGGAGAGAGCAATTTTGGTGGAATGATAAGGTCAGAAACCAAATTGTAAGGGGTTAACAAGAGATGAGAGAAGAATAAATGGAGTCACCTATTGTAGTTAGCCTTTATGAGAAGTTTAGATACAAAGGGCAGAAGAGAATTAGCATAATAGTTAGCAGGAATGGAAGGATGGGAAGACATGGGCATGTTAATGGAGAGTAAAAAATGAGCCAATAGAGAGAAATTAAAGAAGAAAGGAGAAATTAAAATAAGCAGTAAAAAGTGGTGATGATCAAGAAAATCAAGAGAGGGAAATCAAGAGAGGAGGATAGTGTAAAATTGAATTGGTTCACAAGATAGGGAGAAGAGGAGAGTAGTTAGTGCAGGGGAGATGACCTAGAAGAGAACTGAGAGGTCTAGTGAGGTCATGATAAGGATGAAGAATAGGATTAAAAGCTAATAGTTTATGTTTAAGAATTTCAGAATTCTTGAATATAAAGGTGGTATATTTGTGGTTGATGGCAAGACTGAGGGTATGACCAATTTATATGTGGCTGTGGGGTAGATGAGTAGTTCATTGGAGGAGAATAGATTGAGGAATTAAATAGTTAGAGTATTTGAGGCAGAATCAATATGTATGCTGAAATCCCCTAGTATGAGGGCAGGAGCTGGGGAGGAGAGATAAATTGTAAGTCAGATATTGAACTCATTGAGGAAAGAAGAGGAGTAACCTGGAGGTAGAAAACCACTTCCATGATTTTTCTGAGTGGTAAATATGAATAGCACGAACCTTAAAGGAAGAGATTTTACTGAGTGAAGGAGGAAGAGGAATAACCCAGAAATAGTAATGAGGAATAAGGAGTATTCCAACTCTCCCACCTCAACCAGTGAGACAAGTTGATTGAGTGAAGGTGCAACCAGTACTGGAAAAGGTAACCAGGGAGGCAGTGTCATCAATGGAAAGCCAGGTCTCAGTAAGAACTACTAGATGGAATGAGGGGGAAGGGAAAAGATTTAAGATATAGGGAAATTTGTTGCCTATGGAACAGGCTGGATGAAACTTCAGATAGGGGGTGAGGTGGTTGAATAGGATAGGAATGAGGAATCATATGGTAGGGAGTATTAAGTGGGGTTTGGATAATGATCTCTAGTGGTTCAGTGTCACTGGGATGTGAAGGGGATGCCCAGGTGTGAGAGTACTCATCATTGAGTGGAGGCTACCATTCCTGTACTCTCAAAGGACAGGCACAACAGGAGGTGAAAGGCCTGAAGCTGAAAGGAGGGTGGTTTTTCTTTGCACAAGAGGTTCACCACCTCCACGCTGGAAGATTTTGCTGACAGTAAGCCTTTCCTCAGAAAAAATGCTGTGCTGAGCAGGAGATGGAAGATTGAGATACTAGGGTATCCCTACCCCTAGCCTGAAGTCTTCTCACCTGAGGAGTCTGGCTATATAACAGCAGTAAGAAGTGGTAGACTGCCTGCATTGATAGAAAACTCTTGGCCTGGCCCCTAGAGGGCTTTCTTGGGGTACAAATTAAGCCCTAGTGCAAAGACTGCCAATAGAGGCCATCATTTGTAAGGGCTTTCCCCTCCAAATATCTTGGGATATAGAAGTGACCTGGACTCACTAATGGTACTTTGGTGCTTTCTATTTTTTCATATATGGTTGTTTTAATTTGTTTTAATTCCCTTTTTGTTCTACCCTTCCCAGTTAAAATATCATTCTCATTAGTATTCTTTCTTTCTTCCATCATCCCTTCCTTTCTTCCTTCCTCCTTCCTTCCTACCTTCTTTCTTCCTTTCCTTCCTTCCTTTTTTCCTTCCTTCTTTCCTTCCTTTGTTCCTTCCTTCCTTTCTTTTTTCCTTCCTTCCTTCTTTCCTTCCTTCCTTCCTTCCTTTCTCAAACATTTGCTGGTAGAGATAATAGAAGCCAAATGAGATTTAATTAGTTTTGCCTTATGTTTATTATCATTATTCTATATTCTCTGAACAGTAATCCTATCCCTACATTTATTTTCTCCTTTCCCCCAACAAAGATCTTTTGAAAGACTACCTGTTAAATATAAGATCAGAGAGCTCCCTATTTTCAACCCCATTAGTCTACAAATGCCTCTCTGTTTTCTTCCTCCTGATGTTTGTGGAGGAATAGATATAGAATAAACACTTAGAAGGATCTTCTTATAATCAGGTATCAGTTGATAAGGTAGTAGAGGCTATAGAGTAGTGACGAGGGTATTAAAAATCCTTCCTTCACTTTGCTAGTTTATATTCATACAAACCTTGTTCTGCAAGTTGAGGGAACAGTTGAATATTTTAACCTCCTATTCCCATTCAGTGACCTTTACCAGGATTTTCATAACAACTATAGTAAGGCATAGAAGAAAATGAGGATGGCCACCAGTGTATTTGCATATAATCCCCATGTGCCTACACAGACCATAAAGCCTACTCTGAAGGAAAAATGTCAGATTTTATTGTTGTTGTCCTGGGAGCTCAGTGGCAGCAGAAACACATGTACTCTGATGCTTTGCTGAGCCACATTGGGTATGTTAGTGCTGCCTGCCTTGGAAGCTGCTGATTCTGGTAGAAATAAACAGAAGGAAACAAATGGATGGAGCTTCTCTCCCCTTTGAACTCAGAGAATGTGCAGATCTATATTTATTTGACTGTAGTCAAGTAAAAAAAAAACTCTTTGTGTGACATATCAGAATGTTGGACAGAAAGATAAGAACATTAGTGTCTTCCTGGTTGTGTCACTGATGATCTGTGTACATCCTTGTAGATGTCTCTCCTACCTCTACTTTCTCATATTAAAAATAAAGAATGCATTTTTGTCTATTTCATGTAGGCTTTAAGAGGCTTCATGAAATATTTGTCATATTCTACTCTAAGAAATGGCATTACTCTATCAGGTTGCATTATGGATGTTAACCTAACCACCACGTGGCTATCATAGATTGTACAAATTTCTTTTCTTGAGTATTTCATTTTGAATTAAGAGAGCCTGTTCCCCATTTAAAATGTGGATTTAATCTTTCTGTAAGAGAAAGTTCCAGAAAAGGCATTTGAATTCTCTCCTCTCTCTTCAATTTGGGAGCTGGTTCTATAAAAGGAAATATTTCCTACAAAACCAAACAGAGAATGCCAAAAAGACTAGTAAAGCAGTAGCCATCATGCTGATCCTACCTTTTATATCAACAACAAGAGGAGGGGAAAAAAAAACCTTGATGCTTTCAACCATTTTTGAATATAAGAAAGCAGCTGGGAACTTGAAACTTCTTTTATCACCTCAGGGTGCGACATGATTATTCAGGAAAAAAAAACCAAATTGACTTTGTAACTTTGGAAGGATACATTGACAAAGAATGAAGCAGAAATGAAAAAGTGTAAACTGTGATTCCCTACTTGAGCAGCCCATAAGATTCACCTTGAACTCAAAAACATCTTCAGTGCCACCAGGCTGGAGGCATGGCATCTGTGAGAGGAAGGATCCCATAAGTGCATGAACATGGACAGCTTCAATTGTCTTTTGTATGTGCTTTTCCCTTTATGGAAGATCTAAGAAAACTATTTGAAAGTGATATAACCCTCCCTAACTTATCTCTCATAAGATACAGATTACTTTGGATAAAAAGACTGTTTGAATAGCTTACTAAAAAGAATGTCAAAGCTTTAACAATACTAATTCCTAAATCCACAATGCAAATCATAGGATAAAAACTCAGGTATACCTGGCTTGAGCTAATCCACCTGAACAATTTCCTGGGGCCCCCCTCTTGCTCCCACCAATACCTGAGAAAGAAAAAAAAACAGTTGGAGAAATGTCTTCCTGCCCTTATTTTTCCACATTAATCTTTTTTATACCTTAGAAATGCCTAAAATGTTTCATTGCCATAAAAACACTAACCATTAGTCTATACAAAACCCAATCATTTAAAAATCTTTCTTTGGCAATTGAGATACTGAGTTTAGAATCTCAGTGTCTTTCAACATTTGCTAATTCCTAGGTTAGATTGTTTTTGTTTAATAGCTATTCCTGTCCATGGGAAATATTATAAAAAGAAAACAACTCTCTGCAAGTAACCAAGACTATCAACTCTTCAAATATTTAGTGATTTGCATGAGAAAATGCTGAGTGATTACCTGAAATAATTTAATACTGCCCTCTAGAGGCTCTATTATATAATAAAATTCACTTCCAATATATTTTCAAAAAATTAAATTTCCCAAGATTCAACAATATATCTTGTCGAGATGCCCCATAAACATCATTGACATGAATTTTTAAAGAGTAGCACCGGGTTCCTTTCCCAGTAGACATGAACCTGTTGTACATTCGACCAAAGTAAGATATGTAGTAAAACACAGTGGGACATTAAGAAATGAGTCCTGTGAGCCTAGATTTTATTTTGAAAAGTATTAAAAGGTCAAACAATTAAACAAAAGAATAAGGCATGAAATAGAATCCATTATTTTCAAATTGTTCTTCTGTAAATTCCTGAAATAAATTGAAGGGAGGTCAGGAAAGCACAGTGAAGCTGAGAGAAACAGGGCAGGAGAAATAGTCTCATTAGCATCAACTAGACTGAAAAGAGAAAACTAGAAGTTCTTTCCTGAGCTATGGACATGGCATCATGACTAGTTATTTGTTTGGGGTATGAGTATATGAAGAGGTACTACAAAAGATTATTGACTTCTTCATGGATAACTGAAAAAAATCCAGCAAAGAGAAATGTAGTCTCTCCATAAGGACTTTTGAGAAATATTATTAAAAGTGAAATATATACTACAGTATAGTACTAGAGATTTCTTTGTTCCTTTTTTTTCTTTAATTTTTATAAGTATTTCTTTTTTTCTCCCTCTCCCAATTGAATAAAAAAAAGGGAAAATTTTCATAAAACATAGGAATGCTATAGCAAAACAAATTCTCACTCGGCATGTCAAAAAATAATAGTGTTTCTCATTAGGCATTTTAGGTCCATCACCCCTCTGGAGGGGGGAATGTTTTATCTTCAGCCCTCTAGAATTATAATTTATCATTACAATGATCAGAGTCCTAATGTCTCTCAAAGTTATTTTTTTTAATGTTGTTATCATTGTATAAAGTATACTAGTTTTGTTCACTTCACTCTGTATCCATTCATAGAGATCTTTGCAGTTTTCTTTGATACTGCCCGTTTCATCATTTCTTATGGCAGAATAAGAAATTTCATTCACATACAATAATTTGTTTAGCTAGTCTGCAAAGGGTGGGCACATCCCTAGTAAAAACAGCTGTTATAGTTTTATGCATGGTGTCATTTTCCTCTTTCTTTGATCTCTTTGTGTAGAGTCCTAGTAGATCAAAGATTATGGACAGTTTAGTAGCTTTGGTGACATAGTTCCAAATTGTGTCCTAGAATTTTGACCAATTCACATACTACCAAAAATGCATTAGTGTGCCTGTTTTCCCAGAGTCCCTCCAAAATTTACCATTTTTCTCATTTGTCATTTTTACCATTTTGGTAAGTAGAGTTACTTTAATTTGCATTTCTCTATTTATTAGTGATTTGGAGCATTTTTTTCATATGGTTGTCAGCAGTTTGGATTTCTTCTTTTGACAACTGCCTGTTCACATTCTTTGACCAATTATCTATCGAAGAATGGCTCTTAATCTTATAAATTTGAATTATTTCTTATATATCTTGGATAAGAGACCTTTATTAGAGAAACTTATCACAAAGATTTTTTTCCCAGTTACCTAATTCCCTTATGATTTTAAGTGCATTGCTTTCATTTGTGCAGAATGTTTTAATTTTAAATAATAATAAATCATACATTTTCTCTTCTGTCATCCCCTCTATTCTTTGTTTGATTGTGTACTCTTCTTCTATCCATAGATCTGAAACGTAATTTCTTCCTCTCTTCTTTAATTTGCTGGTGATATGACATTTTTGACTGTGTATCCATTTTAAGTTTATCTCAGTATATTGTATGAGATGTTATTCTATTCCTAGTTTCTGTGTTAGCTTTTCATTTTTCCCAGCAGTTTTTATCAAATAGATCCTAGAGATTTCTATGAAGATGGAATAACTGTGAGCTCTTCTATGCAGTCCCTACCTGCCACCCTCTTGTCTCCAGATAGGCTGCCATTTCCTCTTTGCTTTAAGGGTTTAAGCTGGCCACTTCAAAGTTCACCATGGATGATGATATTGCTGCCTTCATTATTAACATTGCTCCTGAATGTGCAAAGCCAGCTTTGTAGGAGACAGTGTTCCTCACATTGCTCTTTCTTCCATTGCTGAGTTCTCCAGATACTGGTGCATGCTGGTAGGTATGAACTAGAAAGTCAGCTTCACGGAGATTAAGCTCCAAAGCAAAACCAATATTCTGACCCTGAAGTACCCATTGAAGTACCTCATTACCATAGACTTGGATGACGTGGATAAAATCTAGCACTGCACCTTCTACAATGAGCTGCATAGGGCCCCTATGGTGTTCTCAAAGCTAATAGAAAAAAAGATGGCACAGATTAGGTTTGTGGCGTTCAATACTGCAGACACATCCATTGTCACTCAGACTGTGCTGTTCCTATGTGCCTGTGGTTGTACCAGAGCCATTGTGTTAGACTACAGTGATGGTGTAACCCACATTCTTCCGTTCCCTAATGTCCTTCAATGGAACCATTCATACTTGTACAGAATTGCTGTATGTTGGTGTTTTTAAAAAATCATAACAATAGAAGAAAAAGACATAAACCAAGATACAGTCAACATACAGCACAGACTAAGCAAACATGGCATTTTCCCCCAAATTTAGACAACTCAAAAATCTTGTTGGTTTTTTTTTTAAGAATCAAAAACTCATCTGCCAAGATTCTGTTCTTCCTCCTTCCATCCTCCATCTGGACCTGGCTAGCTGTGACCTGACAGACTACCACATGAAGATCCTCAATAAGAAAGCCTCCCACATCTGAGAGGGAAAGGATGTGTGACATCAAGGAGAAGCTGTTTATGTTGCCCTAGACTTTGAGCAGGAGCCAGCTCTTCTCTGGAAAAGATCTATGAGCTTCCTGATGATTGCATCATTTCAATTGAAAATGAGAGGTTTGGGCATCCAGAAGTTCTCTTCCAATCATCTTTCTTAGGTATGGAATCCTGCTGTATCCATGAAACTATCTTCCAATCAATCAGGAAATGTGATATTAGCATCTGTAAGAGTCTGTATGACAACATGAACCCAGGCATTGATGGCAGGATGTTGAAGATTACACAATAGCACTATGATAATTAAGATCATTGACTCACCTGAGCTCAAAGTAAGATGTCCACCTCCCAGGAGATGTGGATCACCAAAGGGGAGCATGACAAATCTGGGCACTGTTTTGTCTAATGCAAATGCTTCTGAAAGGACTATTATATATTTGCTGTTTTGTTTTGTTTTTGCTTTTTGTTCAAAGAGATGAAATTGATCTAATTTAATTTGTTGATGTTGTTGTTTGGGAGTGGGAAGGGTGGGAATATTGACTCAGGATTTAAAAACTTGAAGCTGAATATGATGAGTAGTCTAGGTATGTTGGAGGAAAATATTACCAAATTCATATAGTACATTTTTATAACTTTGCACATTTAATATATTTTAATGGTAATTCCAAATATTAAATAATAATTTTTATATTGTTATCTGACTCTCAAGGCTGCCTTGTTCTACACAAAGTAAATAATCCAGACAAGAGAGGGAGATGGGAGAAGGCAGTAGGATTATTTCTATGTCAATTTTGTAATAAAAAAAATTGTATCTTCTGTCTTAATACTTGGTTCTTCTTTTTTTAGTTGTTGGGGCCATAATGGTCCCCTCCTTTACTTCCTTGTCTCCCCTTGTATAAATGTGAGTCAATGGTTTTTATAGCTTCTCCTACTCTATGAGATTAGTACCGGTATTTAAGGGAGGAGAATAGCTTTACCTATACACTGACTCAAGACCAATTCAAAAGAATGTAAAAAATGAAGAAGCAAGGAAGAAAGAAAGAAGGAAGGGAGGGAGGAAGGAAGGAAGGGAGGGAGGAAGGAAGGAAGAAAGAAAAGGAGGAAGGAAGGAAGGAAGAAATAAAAGGAGGAAGGAAGGAAGGAAGGAAGGAAGGAAGGAGAAGAGGGAGGGAGGGAAGGAAGGAAGAAAGGAAGGAAAGAAGGAAGGAAGGAAGGAAGGGAGGGAGGGAGGAATTAAGGGAGGGACTGAGGGAGGGAGGGAGGAAGGAAAGAAGGAAAGAAGGAAGGAAGGAAAGGAGGAAAGAAGGAAGGAAGAAAGGAAGGAAGGGAGGGAGGGAGGGAGGGAAGGAGGAAGGAAAGAAGGAAGGAAATAAGGAAGGAAGGAAAGAAAAGGTAGTGAGGACCATAAAGAAAAAAAAATCTTTACATTGCTAAAAGCTAAGAAAATTTATAATATGTTATGGATGTCTTTTATGTGGTATAGATGTAATAGGAATGTCTAGAATTGAGGTATCTTCAAAGATACCATTCATTGTGTAAGCAATGACTAAATCAATTCATCCAGTATTTGTTGTCTACCAACTATATACTAGGCATCGTACTGCATGCTAGACACTGTTGTACATATATGTGTGCACATGTATGTATGTATGTATATGTGTATGCATGTGTGCATATTTATATGCATGTATATCTATCCTCAAAGCACTTATTTTCTTTTAACAATAAGGAAAAGAGTGGAAGAATTGGGTTCAAGACTGGTTCTAGGAGGAACAACGTAGCACGGGAGTAATAGACTACAGAACAGGAAGAAAAAAAAGGAAATGAAAGGAATGGTGCTGGGCTGAGGCTACATGTGCATTTTTCTCTTCTTGCTGCTTAGTCAGGTCTGATAGATTTAGCCTGGTCTTAACCACGTGTAAATCTTTCTCCTTGAAGTCATGAGCATAAAGGAAAATAAACATGACCCATATCCATACACACGCACACACACGCACACGCACACACACGCACACAATCCAGTGAGGCGTGCCACACAAGACTAAGTGTTAGACTGACCGACTGCCTCATTTCTCAAAATGAGAAAGAAATAGTCACCTCTCCGAGAGCCATAAAGAGCTTGCTATCACATACCGGAGCATCCTCTGGTGTTGGATATAATGTATAGATTCTGGGCAGAGCATGTGATTGTCAGTATTAGAACCTTATCGATTAATAAAATCAAGAAAGCGAGTAACAGCCACCTCTGTAGTTAAAGACGGAACTATTATTCGTAATTAAAAATAAAATAATTCCTCCTTTTTATATGTGATAAAACTAATGACAGGTTGAACATTGGGACATTGTTGGCAAAGGGAGAAAGGGAATATCCTCTTACTCTAAAGACTTGATCATTTGGGAGGACAAAAACATTGCCATTAATTTTGATTTCAAAATGAAAATGAAATGTTTTCCTCATAAGACTGAAAGAATTGGGATATTCAATTTTGAAAATGCTAATATAATTCCTGTTTCCTTTCTGTTAAGCACATAGAAAGTTATTATTTAGAAATAAAACATGATGTTCATTTCTGACCACAGGAAATATTAGAAATTTTTAAATTGAAAATGTTGATTGTTATCAACACATGGCAATAAATTATCTAATCTTCTGAATAATACAATCATTTTTAAAGAAAAGGAACTGCTTGTTGAAATAAATTACTACACAATTGCCTATAAAATATACTAAATCCCCTCATTTTTCCATCATGTTATTAGTAATCAATGATCTTTTTTCCCATCACCAAGAAGCTTATTTTTCTGTATAACAGTGAATGTTTTGCAAAGACTGAAGTCTAATTATAGAAGCAAATATTCAGAGTCAAAATGTGTCAAAGATAAACCCTTTGTGTTAACTATAGGTATAATATTTTATGAGAAAAAAAGGTTTATCCATATCAAAAAAATTTTCATTGCTACTCAAAAGGTATATTAAAGTTTACCAAGGCCTCTAGAGGATCATTAACTCAGCCTTTTCATTGAGGAAATTCTTTTTTAATTTTTCAATTTTATTCTATGTTTAACACTGAAAAACATTTTTGTAGGCATTCATATAAATGTACATGTATACGCTATTTCCAGGAAAGAGCTGGCTTAATTATCAAGACAAATAACTAAGAATATAGAATTTTAGTGTTTTGCTAAAAATAAGTCTATGCAAATGATTCCATTTGAAAAGAAAGTTTAATTTTCTGATTCTTACCATATGACCAGCTTATTTCCATTTCCATTAATACATTTCTTTCATGACATCTTTTATTCTACATATCCTTCATAATTTCATCTTTATTATTTACTGAAATCTGCTTCCAACCAACACATGCCTTTCTATTGCTCTCTGAGTGATATACCATTTCAAATCCTTGGAGACTAGTTTTTCAAGAATCATAGCCATATAGAACACCAGTTTGGGGGAAAAAAAAGTGGAGATATGTACATACATACATGTATGTGTATGTGTGTGTACACACATGTACTTTATTGTTCAGTCATTTTTCAGTTCCATATGAGTCTTTGTGACCCCATTTGGGGTTTTCTTGGCAAAGATACTGGAGTAGTTTGCCATTTCCTTTTCCAACTCATTTTACAGATGAGAAAACTGCCCACATGTAGACATAGTGTCATAAATGATACTACACCCAAAACATGGCGCAGATTACTGCAGAAACAAATAGAAAAGTAACACAGCCTCTGGTTTCAAAGGGTTTACATTCTAATAGGAAGACAGCATATATAGTTTTTAGTTGTGAGTTAGATTGAAAGATCTTGTAGTCCTTAGAGTGTAATGGCAAAAGTGATGGAAATGTGTATTCCATAATGTGATTTCCATTTTAAAAATCACATTGGTTTCTTGATAATGAATCCTTTGCCAATGCCAAGGACTAAAAGACTTTTTTTCCTGGTCTTCTGTAGAAGTCTTTACTGTGGAGGTGAGGGCTATAGCACCTGAAGAGATATTGTCAGTTCACATCTCCATAAAGTAACCCTTCCCTCAACTATGGATTTGGGAGACAGGTTGGACATAGTAATGGGCATTTCTAGTAGTGGGTTTTGTTGGTGTCTTTTCCAAAGGAGTGGTTTTCCTTGTGATGCTGCAAAGTCAAGCTGCCAACAGGGTTGGTGGTTTGCAGGTCACTATTGTTCCTTTGTTCTCAAGTTCTTGAGCATGGGATGTTAAATTGTGATCTATTTGGTATATGCTGTCTCTCAACTTTTACTCAGGGTCCCATGGTGTTTAAAAGCTGGCTTGTACACATGCACATATATAGCTATAAAATGAAAAACATTTCACTTTGCTTATAAATTCTGTTTCCAACAGTAATTAAATGCATACAGCATATGTGAATATATGTATGTTTACACATACACACATATATATACAGGCATCCATGTAAATTTATTTACATATTTTCATATATTATATATAGGTTTATTAATTGATGGAAACCAAAGTTATAAACAATTACAAATGGTTACCACTTTATAAATAACCTTTACTTAGAAAATAATGACCACATGAATGAATTGTAAATAGACATAAGGTAGTAAAAGGAATGGTGGTTTCCCTCATTCCAAATTTAGGACATTGTATTTTTATGTAAGAATTTTCAAATCTCATGACTCTGCTTGGTGTTACTGCTCCAGGACAAGTCTGTCAGAACACAATTAACAATTAACAGAATAAATTTAAATCTCTTAAAATATTTGATACCTAAAAAACTTAAGAGGAAATATTTTGGCTATTCTGCTTCCCAAAGCCTATGATCGGGAGTATTTGGAAAACAGACTTGAAAAGAAACAAACCCAAAACAAATACACACATATGTAATTAGCTCAACACTTACACAAGGTATCCAGTATATGTCCAAGAATAGGGAGCTATATTTAATTCTTTGGAAATGAGTAAAAGCAAATAACAGAATTGTTGTTATATCTAAAGATGTCTAACTTTTTTTTTTCCTGCAGTAAGAATTCAAATTGATTGCTTCTCTGAACAAAATAGATTATCTCTAAGTGGTAGGTTATAGCATTGGGTGGGAAGTGGGGGCAGAATTCCTAAGAACATTCCTCCCACAAAATGGAAAAAAATAGTTTAAATTTGTATTATAATATCTTAGAATAAGGAATCTATTTTAAGTTAATGTATTGATATTTTTCTAATTGACCTTTATTTTGTCACAATGTTTTTCTAAAATTCTAAGTAAAAGGATGATTTGTAGGTAATTTTATTTACAGGAACTACTAAGCTTGAATCAAACAATATACTTTTTTCAGGCACTCTCTAGCCAGATAGAATTACCTGTTTGGAATAAAATTATATTTCTGACTATAAGTACAAAAGAAAGTGAAGTAAAAGACTGCTTTAAAAAAAAAAAGGAAAAAATTTACTGTCAGACATTTTGCTACAAATCTCTAGGGTGCAAAATTTAAAGGCAGAAATTTGAATGACAAAGCACATAATTGGCATAATTATGAAAGAGGCTACACATTTAAGACTTTATGTTGGAAAATGACTTGATGCCTTAGAACACCTTTCGATATTTAGCCCAGAGATTCATAGCTGGGATTCATGCAAAACTAGGGCCAGATGTATTGAATACCATCCCAGTTATTCATGGTATCCAGGATGTTAGACAACACTTTACTGTCTCTCTCTCCTGCTTTTCATTGATGTTAGATTTCTCTATTTTAGTAATATGTGAAATAAATTGGCTACCTTCGTAATGATTCAAACGACTTTTTAAAAAAAAAAATCAATGTGTGAAAGGATCAGGAAAGCAAAAACTTTCAGTTCTCAAAAAATCTGTGAAGATTATAAAAACAATGTGTCTGAAGAACCCGAAACTGATTGTAGTGAAATCTAAATAGTCTAATCTTCTGAGCTAATGTTCCGTGGGACAAAAGCCATATTCAACAAAGTGGGAAGCGATGAGCTTTTTTTGTCTTCAGCTCATTTTTTGTGTCTTTATACACTTACACAGGATTTGGGGAACACCTAAATTTAGAAAACATGATGATTTTTCTTGTTCTATTATACTATTGCCAGGACTTTTTCAAAATGATACACATGAAGAAATGCTGGATTATTCTTTTAAAAAGAGCTCAGCATCTTAGAGTCCTTTTTGAAACAAAAATGGAAAATATTTTAAAATTGAATTCATTGTGAAAACTGGTGATTATTTTTAATACATTGTCACTTAGAAATTTTAATCCCAAGTATTAAAATATTTTGAGCAAACCAAGTTGATTTTCTTACTTTCCTAATCTAATAAATACAGTATAAGGGAAGCATGGCCAATTAACAGCATATCTGAAAAGGATCTGGGGGTTTTAGTGTCCTGCAAGCTCAAGATGAATCACCGGTACAACAGAGCAGCCAAAAAAGTACAGCTGATAAATTCTTGGCACAGGTAGATCACCCTGTGGATAGACTACCAGACCTGGAGCCAGGAAGACCCCAGTTCAAATCCTATCTCAGATGCTTACTAGCTATGTGACCCTGGGCTAGTCACTTAAGCCTGTTCACCTTAGTTTCATCATCTGTACAAGGAGCTGTAGAAGGAAATGGCAAGTCATTCCAGCATGTATACCAAGAAAACCCCAAATGAGATCACAAAGTGTCAGACATAACTGAAACAACTGAAAAACAACAAAATTGGACCTTTACTTGAAAAAGCAGAAGGAATGATAGTTCCAATATATCCTTTCTTCCTCAGATCACATCTGCATTATTGTGTTAGCTCGAGGCACCACATTTTATGAAGACTATTGATAAACCAGGGTACATCCAAAGAAAGGTAGGTGGGATGGTGAAGGGCCTCAATATCATTGAGTGTCAGAGGCAAGAAACAGGGATCTTCATCAAGGAAGAGAGAGAACAGAAGAAATGGTACTCTCTTCAAGTATCTAAAGGTTTGTCATACTGAAGAGAAATTTGGTCCATTTCACTTGTTCCACAGGACTGAATTTGGAGCAAAAGGTGAAAGTCACAGTCCCAAAGGTTTCAGATTTGTACAAGGAAAAATTTCCTAATGATCAATGCTACTGTACCTTGTGTGAGGATTCCCCCACACAAGAAGTCTTCAAGGAGATTCAGAGAAGTCAAGCTTGTGGTGCTGCAAAAGGGCAACAAAATTTTATTTCGTATAATGATGCACAGTTTTGATTTCTTCATGAAAAAAACACAATTTTTGACAATTTATCAGTTGGAAAATGACATTCTTATAATTTTGATAAGGCTTTCTATATAGAGATTTGAGATCTTTATCCTAGAAATTATATATAAAAATGTTTCCAAATATTCTGCTTTCTTTCTAATCTTAGCTACATTGGTTTTATTTGTACAAAAACTTTTCTAATTTAATGCAATCAAAATCATCCATTTTACATCTCAAAATATTTTCTCTTGTTTATTCATATATTTGTCTCCTATCCATAAGTCTGATGGGTAATATGTTCTATGTATTCTCATTTTCTTATGAAATCTCTCTTTGTGCCTAGGTCATGTATGTATTCATTTTGACCTTACCAAGAAATTATATTCTAAAAGGAAAAGATAATATACAAAAGGAAGTTAAAAGAGGGGGAAGTAACCATGCAGAGGAAGGGCAGAGAAATTAGTGGAGAGAGTCAGGAGGAATGAGAAGTTGAAAGAGCCCAGAGAGGAATGAAAGAAAGAGCATAGCTGTCCTGGGGGTTCCAGCTGGAAATCACCAATAAGAAGAAAGAGACACAGGAAGATAAGCTTACTAGAGAAAGGTGATAGAGCTTCCAGAATGAGCAGGCTGTTGGAGCATAGTGACAAACGATCATTTTAAGACTGAGAAGGCTTCTTCAGGAGGGTGGAGAAAGAAGTCCAGAGAGTCAGAAAGCCAGAGGTGATTAAAAGTCGCAGCCCACGGAACCTTGTAATTCTCTACTGCCTTCTGAGTGATATTCATTTTTAATTCACAGAAGCCCATTTTGTTTCATGTCTCATTGACATGCAGCAACACAGATAGAATATTGGTATTAAAAGAAGGGACTTTGCATTCATGGGAAGCTTGGGGTCATTAAAGGAGCTTTGCTCCTTATTTCCCAAAGGCAATCCAGACCTCCTTTATGTTATGATAAAGAATTATTCATTTCATATTGTTTCATTTTCTCGTGTTTATGTCTTTCTCCTCCAGCTAGACATCAAGTTTTTTTTGATAACAGAGGTTGTGTTTTATTTTTTTTTCTCACCCATAGCTCTTAGGATCATATCTTACACACAGTAGGCACTCAATAATGTTTTATTATAAAGTCTAACTATACAACATAGTCATACAACCTTCTGAAATAAATATGACTTTATTTTTTATTAAAATCAATATCACTCCCTTCAAAGTAGTCACCTAGGTGGGGGAGATAAGTTAAAAACTTAATTCAATGAGTCTACCATTATAGAAAACATGGAATTGCCTTCAGAGGCAGTTTGAAAAACCACCCAAGAAAATCAGGCAGCACTTTAAAGTCGTATCTCACACATTAGCATCCTTTCATCTGTACAATGAAAATTTCTGTTGTAAGCAGTTTTCTTCAACTCCTTTCTCTCCTCTGGTTTACATCTTGTTCTTTATGACAATAAGTGATTTTCTGGAGTGTTCCTCTTATTCTGTGAGAAAACAAGAACTAACTTGGGTCATTTGACAGTGAATAATACTGGTCTATGGTATTTTTTTCATTTGCTTTTGACCGCTGCCACCCTCCATTGCCTCCCTATCAGGCCCCCTCCCTTTTCCTACCCTTTCCTCTTAGTACTTCTTCCCTCCCTTCTAAACTCCACCCCCTTTTTTTCCCTTTTCCCCTCCTACTGACTGCAAAACACATTAGATTTTTATACTTAACACAGTATGTTATTCCCTCCTTGAACCAAAACTGATGAGAGTAAAGCTCTTACAATGTTGATCTCCCTCCCTTCTTTCCCTCTACTATATTTTTGTACCTCTTCATGTGGCATAATTTACCCTTTCCTGCCTCCTCCTTTCCTCTTCTTCCATCACAATCCCTTTGCACCCCTTAATAAGGTTTTTTTTTTCTCATCACATTAGTTAATTTATACCCACACACTCTATCTATGTATATCCCTTTTAAATGTCATGATAATTATAAAATTCTCAATATTGATAGGTATCATCCTCCCATATAGGGATGTATACAGTTTGCTGTTATTGAATAAAAAGCTCTGTGTATGTGTTTGTGTGTGTGTGCATGTTTTCCCTATTTACCTTTTTTATGTCTCTCTTCAGTCTCACATTTGGAGATCAAATTTTCCATTGAGCTCTGGCTTTTTCATCAAGAAAGTCGGGAAGTCCCTTGTTTCATTGAATGACAATCTCCTTCCCTGAAAGGCTATACTCAGTTTTGCTACACAGTTGATCCTTGCTTGTAGTTCCAGTTAATTTGCCTTACAATATATCATATTCCAGTCCCTCCAGTCATTTAATGTAGAAGCTACTGGGTCCTGTGTAATCCTAACTGTAGTTCCACAATATCTGAATTATTTCTTTCTGACTGCTTGCAGTATTTTCTCCTTGATCTGAAAATTCTGGAATTGGGTTACAATATGCCTTGGAGTTTTCAATTTGGTGTCTCTTTCAGGAGGTATTCAGTGGATTTTTTCAATAACTATTTTACCATCTGCTTCTAGGACCTCAGTGCTGTTTTCCTCAATGATTTCTTGGAATATGCTGTCCAGGCTTTTGATTTATCATGAATGTCCAATAGACCAATAATTCATAGATTATTTCTCCTGGATCTGTTTTTCCAGGTCAATTGTTTTTCCATTGAGGTATTTTACATTTTCTTCTATTTTTTCATTCTTTAGATTTTGTTTGACTGATTCCTTTTTTAATTAAATTTTGTTTATTTTGAGTTTACATCATTCATTTTTACAAGATTTGGAGTTACAAATTTTTCCCCCATCTTTCCCTTACCCACCACCCCAAAACAGTGATCCCCCTGCACACCCCTTCCCCCCAATCTACTCTCTCCTATATCCTCCCCCATCCCTCCTCCCACTTTCTGGTAGGGCAAAATGGATCTCCATAACTCAGTCCTTGTATATCTTATTTCCCAGTTGCATGTAAAATAATAACAATAATAATAATAATTTTTTAAACATTTGATTTTAAAACTTTGAATTTCAGATTCTTTCCCTTCCTCCCTCATCACTCACCCTTACAGGGAAGATAAGCAATTCAGTATAGGTTGTGCATGTGTAGTTACACAAAACATTTCCATAGTGGATATATTGTGAAACACTGATTATATTTCCCTCCATCCTATCCCATCCCCCACTTATTCTATTCTCTACTTTGACACTGTCCTTTTACAGAAGTGTGTGCTTCTAACTACCATCCCCCCAAACCTGCCCTTGCCTCCATCATCCCCTCTCACATCCCCTTCCCCCCTACCCTCCTGTAGGGCAAGATACCCAATTTAGTGCGTATGTCATTCCCTCCCTAAGGCAAAGTCAATGAGAGTAAGGTTGACCCATTCCCATTTGCTTTCCCTGTTCTTCCCCTCCATTGTAACAGTTATCCCTTGCCTCTTCTGTATGAGATAATTTGCCTCATTCTGTTTCTCGCCATCTCCTTTCATTATATTCCTCCCTCACCTCTCAATTTCACCTATTAAATACCATCCCTTCCTATTCAATTGATCCTGTGCCCTCTGTCGATGTATAAATATACATACACAATCACATATGTATTCATACACATACATACCCTCCTAGGTAGACATATATATACATACATATATATACATATAGATAGATAGATAGATAGATACATATATTCCCTTCAACTATCCTCATACTGAGAAAAATTTCATAAGGTACAATTATTTTTCCATGTTGCCATGTAAATAGTTCAACTTTGATAAGTTCCTTACGATTTCTTTTCCCTGTTTACCTTCTCATGCTACTTGTATTTGAATGTCAAACTTTCTATTCAGCTCTGGGTTTGTTTGTTTTTTTCATCAAGAATACTTGAAAGTTTTCCACCTCATTGAATGACCATATTTTTCCCTGAAACATTATACTCAGCATTGCTGGGTAGGTGATTTTTGGTTTTAATCCTGGCTCCCTTGATCTCTGAAATATCATATTCCAGGCCCTTCAGTCTCTTAATGTAGAAGCTACTAGATCCTGGGTTATCGTGATTGTGTTTCCACAGTATACAAATTATTTCTTCTTGGCAGCTTCTAATATTTGCTCCTTGATCTGGGAACTCCGGAACCTGGCTATAACATTCCTAGCAGTTTTCTTTTTGGGATCTTTTTCAAGAGGTGATTGATGAATTCTTTCAAGTTCTATTTTGCCCTCTGGTTCTAAAATATCTGGGCAATTTTCCTTGAGAATCTCTGAAAGATGCTTTCTAGGTTCTTTTTTTTGATCATGGCTTTCAGGTAGTCCAATAATTTTTAAATTAATTTATTTTATTTTATTTTTGTTTACATCATTCATTTCCATGAAATTTTGAGTTACAAATTTTCTCCCCATCTTTCCCCTACCCACCACCCCAAAACAGCAATCCCAGTGTATCCCCTCTCCCCCATTCTATTCTCTCCTATGTGTTCCCCCCTCTCCCCTCTGACTTTTTGGCAAGGAAGGATGGATCTCCCAACCACAGTGCCTGTGTATCTCAAGTTCCAATTGGGTGTAGTTAATAATAATAATAATTGCAGATATATATATATATAT
>CM053580.1:237303546-237322097 GCA_028627135.1 Pseudochirops cupreus | reverse complement strand
TGATCTCTGGAATATCATATTCCAGGCCCTTCAATCCCTTAACGTAGAAGCTGCCAGATCCTGGGTTATCCTGATTTTGTTTCCATGGTATTCAAATTGTTTCTTCTTGGCAGCTTGTAATATTTTCTCTTTGATCTGGGAACTCCAGAACCTGACTATAACATTCCTAGGAGTTTTCTTTTTGGGATCTTTTTCAAGAGGTGATTGGTGAATTCTTTCAATTTCTATTTTGCCCTCCAGTTCTAAAATATCAGGGCAATTTTTCTTGAGAATTTCTTTAAGGATGATTTCAAGGTTCTTTTTTTGATCATGGCTTTCTGGTAGTCCAATAATTTTTAGATTGTCTTTCTTGGATCTATTTTCCAGGTCAGTGGTTTCTTCAATGAGATCTTTCACATTGCCTTCAATTTTTTTCATTTGTTTGAATCTGTTTGATAGTATCTTGATTTCTCATAAAGGCATTTGCTTCCATTTGATCCAATCTAATTCTGAAGGAATTATTCTCTTCAGTGAGTTTTTGAGATTCTTTTTCCATCTGGCAAATTTGACTTTTTCCGGTATTCTTCTCCTCATGAAGAGTGTCCTTCAAGAAGCTTTTTGGGCCTCTTTTGCCATTTGAGTTAGTCTATTTTTTAAGGTGTTGCTTTCTTCAGTCAGGTTGCTGACTCTCTTATCATGATTTTCTTGCATCATTCTCATTTCTCTTCCCAATTTTTCCTCCACCTCTCTTATTTGGTTTTCAAAATCCTTCTTAAGCTCCTCTATGGTCTGTAAGCAGTTTGTATTTGTCTTGGAAGCTTTTGGTGCGGGAGTTCTGACTATGTTGTCTTCATCCCAGTCCATGCTTTGATCTTTTTTGTCCCGATAAAAGGAATCTAAAGTTGGATGGCTGTACTTGTTTTGCTTCCTTCGCCTGCTCATGTTGCCAGTCAACTAACTTGACTTTTGAGCACAGTAGAACTCTGCTTCCAGAGGGGAGAGCTTTGTCCCAAATCACTGGGGTTTTTGCAGCTGCCAGAGCTTTTCAGAAGCCACCATCTCTGCAGTCCCCACCAACTTTGGCTCCCTGGTCATGCACCTTAGGACCACCATCCATGACCACTATCCTGATCCAGGCAGGTCAAGGCAAGAGCACTTAGCCTCTCAATGGTTGCTTGGCCCCCCTGCAATCTGCAGGCTGAGAGCTCTGACGTAGCCACATGGAGGCTCTGGGGGCAGAGGGCCAGACCCACTCCTCTGTCCCACCCAGCGGGATGATTCAGCTAAGTTCCACTGACTTTTCACTTTGTCTTTGGCATTTATGGATTTATAATTCTGGAAACTGCCACAGTTGCTGGTTTTTCACTCTTCTAAATGTTCCGGCCAGGCTGGTCAGGCCACCCTGGGGCTAAAACCTCAGGTTCATGCTGGGCTGAGCTCGGCTCCCAGCATGCTGAGATGAACCTCTCCTATCAGCCTGCTGGGCTACCTTCTGCAGGAGATTTGTTACTCTGTCACTTTGTGGGTTCTGGAGCTCTAAAATTTATTTAGAGTCATATTTTATAGGTATTTGGGGTGGTTACGGGGGGAGCTCATGGAGCTCTCCTGCTTCTACACTGCCATCTTGACTGCACCCCTTAGACAAGAATCTTATCAGAAACATTTCTGACTATAGGTCACCTGGCCTTCACTTGAAGATTTCTAGTATAGAGAAAAATCTTTTCCTTCTTAAAGGAGCCAAAACCACTGTTAGAAAGTTTTCTAGTTAATAGGAACCCAAATCTCTCTGGAACTTTTACTCCTTAGTAGCTTTGCCACCTGGAGCCAAGGAAAATAAACCTAATCTCTTTTCCATGCAGAAGCCATTCTAATGCATGAAGACAGCTAACAAGGGTCCTCTCTGCCTTCTCTTCTCTGGGCTAAGGATTCCAACACCCTTTAACCAATTTCATATGACATGGTTTCCATTATTCTTTATCCCCTAAGAAGCTACAAAACCACCAATAAACACAATTGGATGAAATGCTTGTTCAAAGTGAGTATTCTATGTTCTTTGTGAAGAAGGAACTTGGATTATTTTCTCTTTGAATATTTAAATATATATATATATATATATTTTTTTTTTTTTTTCCTTTCGAGAGATAGAATTTTTTCTCTGAGGATTACTTCAGATGACTCTCAGAAATTTTGGTCTGTTTTCCCACCATCATTATTGTCTTTCACACGCTTATTGGTTCTATGATTTGTTCTTTGATCCCTCACTGTTTAGGATTTTCTTATTTTGGGGGCCCTCTTAGCTCAGAGTGAATGTAAATAGTAACTATTTCTCTCTTGACCAGCAACCCTAAGGGTCTTCCCCTTCCAGGGTGATTATTATTATTTTTTTTAATTACAGGGGCCATTCCTTGACTCATTTCTTTTTTTGTTGTTGTTGTTGCTTTTTTGGAGGGGGAAGGCAGGGCAGTTGGGGTTAAGTGACTTGCCCAACATCACACGGCTAGTTTTTTGTGGTGTGTCTGAGGCCGGATGTGACCTCAGGTCCTCCTGACTCCAGGGCCGGTGCTCTATTCACTGCACCACCTAGCTGCCCCTTGGCTCACTTCTTAAAGAGGCCTATTTGCTGAATGAGCTTTACCTCACTCAAAGTGAGAACCTGAAAAGGCCTTAGCCTAAAAGGGCCAGGGTCTCCCACTGCATCCTGGCCCATCTCTAGTCATCTTGAAGGATATCTGGCCACTGGACCCAGATGGCTCTGGAGGAGAATGTGAGGCTGGTGACCTTGCACAGCCTCCCTCACTGGAATCTAAGTAAACTGCAAGTCACGGCATCATTCCCTGGTGTCATAGCCCTCTTTGAGAAGGAAGGACAAAACACCACCACCAGCACAAAATGCCTTTTTAGGATTTCCTTATTTGTTTTCGCCTAGGTCTCTGCCGTTTGCCTGTGCTGCTTATACTGATTGTTATTGCACTGCTGTATAGTTTTTAAAGGATGTGTCTGGCCTTTCTGTATTTTTATATTTATTTGCAATTTAGGTTTATTTGTAATTTATTATACAATACATATACATGCAGACATACCTCATTTTATTGAGCTTTGCTTTATTGTACTTCACAGATATTACAAATTAAAGTTTTTGGCAATCTTATATCAAGCAAGTCTATCTGTGCCATTTTTCCGTGTGCTCACATTGTGTTTCTGTGTCACATTTTGGTAATTCTCTCAAGATTTCAAACTTTTAAATTGTCATCATCATCATCATCATCATCATCATTATTATTATATCTATTATGATTATTTGTAATCAGTGATTTTTGATGTTACTACTGTAATGGTTTTGGTGCTCCATAAACGGTGCCCATAGAAGACGGTGAATGTAATCGATAAATGTTGTGTGTGTTCTGGCTTCTCCACCAACCAGGCCATTTCCTGTCTCTTTCTCCCTCTCCTCGGGCCTCTCTATTTCTGAGATACACCGCTATTGAAATTAGGCCAATTAGTAACCCTACAGTGTCCTCAAAGTGTTTAAGTTAAAGGAAGAGTCAATGAGTGTTTGGCAACTACCACCCTGATCACTCAGCAACCATCAACATCAAGGCAAGACTCTAACAACTAAGATGTCACAACTCACTGGAGGCTCAGATGATAGCATTTTTATCAGTAAAGTAGTTTTAATTAAGGTATGTATATTGTTCTTCTACACATAATACTGTTGCATACTTCGACATGGTCTAGTATAAACATAAATTTTGCACGCACTAGGAAATCAAAAAAGAGTGGTTTACTTGCTTTATTGTGATACTTGCTTTATTAGATTTTGATGATCTGGAACCTATAAGTGATGCTCACACACACACACATTCACAGAGAAACATTTAAAATATGTATGTGTGTATGTGTGTGTGTGTATGTGTGTGTATATATACACACACACATACATTTATCCATATGTGACCACCACAATGAAGCAATATCTATGGCTACGTCTCCGTCTACGTGCATGCCTGTTTATATCCTGGGAGAGTTAGGGGATACAGTGGATAGAGCACCTCTTGGGGTCAGTAAGACATCTTCCTGAGTTCAAATCTGGCTTCAGATTCTTACTATCTGTGTGACCCTGAGCAAGTCACTTAACTCTGTTCGCGTCAATGTTCTCATTCATAAGATGAACTAGAGAAGGAAATAGCAAACCATTCTAGTGTCTTTGCTAAGAAAACCTCAAATGGGGTCATGAAGAGTTGGACATGACTGAAAAACGACTGAAAAACATGCGCACACACACACACATGTGCGTGTGTTTTTATATCTATGTATGTATATGTATGTGTATATACATACATATATGTGTGTGATGAGCTAAATAGGCCTGATCTAGGACTCAGATAAGAGGCCTTAATTATGTACCCTAATTCCTCTTGAGGTGATGTGGCTTACAAAGCCTGGCTCTCCTGAAAGAACCTCAGGGTTGCACTTAAAAGGACTTTTGTTTGATATCCTTTGCCTCCAAACTTCAGGACATGTTCCTTATCATAAAGGCTATTGTAAGTCAAAATACTTGATTCTCAGGATCCAGCTTCTCTGCAGATGTCTTTGAGATTGTAGCCTGCTCTCAGGGAGCATCCTTTGTCCTGTAAGGTACATTTTGATAAAAGACAACTGACCTTCCCCATGACTTCCTGTCCTTGATAACAAGCCTTGTCTTATTCAAGCTACTTCCTGGTTATAGCAGACTATTCTGTTAGTAATAATATTCCAGGATATGATTGAGATGAGGATACTTGAATTGTTGTCATTTGGATCTTTAAAAACTTTGTTCTAAGCATCAATAAATGGAGTTCATGGTTCTTCTCTGAACTACCCACATGGCCTGGTCACTTTCCTTATTCACATCTCCGATCATGCTTAGTGCTGGACACTGAGCACTCCAACATATGTGTGTATGACTGTATGTATAACACATTTAACTTTAAGATTTCCAAAGTACTTTAAAAATATTGTCTTATTTTATCCTTATAGTGATCCAGGGTGGTATGTGCTATTATTATCCCCATTTTACAGATGAGGAAACCCAAGCATCAAAAGATTAAATGACTTACCCAGGGTCATACAACTAGTAAATTTCTGAGAAAGAAATTGAACTCAGGTCTTCCTGACTCCATGCCTGGTCCTCTATCTGTTGTACCACATAGCTGCCCTTTGTCAGCACAGAGAACCCTAATAATGCTGCCTATGATAGACCTTAGAAGACCTGCCCAGATTTACTGAGCAGAAAAACAAGCAGAGTTTGAATCCCATTTTCCCTGACTTGAAAGTCTCTGGTCTATTGCTTCTTTTGTAAACAACAAGAAAAATAAAAGAATGTCAACCTGGCAGTTTTCTAATACGTCATGCTTGTGAGCTCTTATATCTTTCTCTAGTATGTAAGATGCAAGGAACCTATTTTCAGATGCTTCTTTTAAAATTGAACTTGTGGAAAAAATCTACTTCCCTTTTAATCTATTTAGGATTATTTTATCTCTGTGAAGTAACTCTCTCTATGGTTTAACAATGCAAGATTGGACTTAATTAGTTTGCTTTTTGAATTTGTTAAGATTTTTCTTAGGTCTGTGGAAACAGATACAATACCCCACATTTATGAAAGATTTACATTTTAAAACATTCTCACATAGAATATGTTATTTTATCTTCTTATCAATTCTGTAAGCTGTTACTGTTGTTACCAGTTTAAATCTGGAGAAGATCTCCAAATAAGCTGTGACTTATCCAAGGTCACAGAGTCAATCCAGAAATAGAACCAGAGTTGTGCTGGTAAATATTTAGAGATAGACTCACCAGAAAAAAAAAATGCATGGCATACTTTTAAGTTTAATTTGAATGATTAACATGGTCACTTTCTTAAGTTTGGACAATCGACAAAATAAGAAATCAAGTAGTGATACATAATGTTTGAAGATTTTCAAGGTATAAATGTTTATACTGAATATTTAACAATCAATTTCACCAGTTGGTCTGAGCTGGCATAATCCTACTGGAATCCAAATAGGATGTTATGGTTATTTTCTTCTAATTTCCTTATTTTAACACCAATCTAATTTTGGAATAAGATACTGGGAAGGTAAAAACAATATCGTAGAACAGCAATTCTCCAAAATTTTTGGTTATTAGGCTAACTTTTCTGCCTCCTCCTCTTTTTAAAATGTTTATGCTAAATGTTTACTCTTTAAGGAGAATTTAAATTAATGTAATTATGTGAGTTAGACACACTATTTGTGATAATTGAAGCTTTCCTGGTCAAAACCAAGGTTTAGAATCTATCTTCTTTATCTATCCTTTATATCTTTATATTAGAATATAGATGTATGAAAGAATAGAAATGTTATGAGATTGAACTGATTCTACCATTGACCAAAATGTTAAAGCTTCATAAAATAAAATGGAAAAAAAAGGGGAAGATTGGTGATAGTAGTTATTATTAGTGCTTCAAGAGGAATAAAATGACATCATTATGTTGGGGTCAAGGGGCAGTGTGTAATGCAAAATATATAGTACTACCTCATTTTTCTGACATCATGCTACCACAGGAATGATTCCCATGGATGATGGAAGTGATCTCTGCAAACACCAAGACTGGATTAAAAAAAGTAGTTGGTCTTTAAGAATTCAGTCAGTTTGGAGGGAAGTGTTTAGTGAATTACTAAAGAGATTGGTACTTGGCCTTGTGCTATTCAATATATTTAAACAATGACTTAGATAAAATCATAGAGGGCATGCATATGAAATTTGCTGATGATACAAATCTTGAAGAATTAGCTAATACATAACGACAGAGTAGGGATCCCAAAAATACCATTACATTCTAGAATATTGAATTTATTCTGAATGGAATTTAATATTTAACTGAATTTAACTGCATGGAAGAAATTTAGTAGGGATAAATCACAGAATCAAAGATTTTAAGAGTAAAAAGAGATCTTATCAGCAACGTAGTATAATCCATAAATGAAAGGAATTCCCACATAGAGGAAAGGTATTTTCCAAAATAACCAAAACAAAAAATAAAGACAAGGGGTATTGTTTTTACATGTATTTTTGAAAATCTCTTTAAATTTTGGTTTAAAAGAGGAGAGTTGTATTCTCACGTATGTTTCTGCATTTAATCTGTTGTGATAGGTTGTTTTGGTTGAAGTGTATGATGAAAATCTGGTCTCACACAGATACATAGTTGAAAAAAGGGACAGGAAGGAGAAGAAATAGATTTCTTTTAATTAAAAAAAATGAGAGATGGTAAGCATTGCACATATAGAATGTTACATGCACTTTCAGATAAGGTCACCACATTTTTAATTTTATTAAATTGTTTTACTTTGTTAAAATCAGTCAGTTGATAAACATTTATACAGTGCTTACCAGGTGCCAGGGACACAAAAAGTGAAGACAGTCCCTGATTTGTAAGAAGCTTATACTCTAATGCAGCGGTTCTCAACTTGTGGGTTATGTTTAATTTGTAACAATAAAAATACATCCTGCATATCAGATATTTACATTACAATTCATAGCAGTAGCAAAATTACAGTTATGAAGCAGCAAGGAAAATAATTTTATGGTTGGGGGTCACCACAACATGAGGAACTGTATTAAAGGGTCGCGGCCTTAGGCAGGTTGAGAACCACTGCTCTAATGGGAGAGAGAACATGCAAACAGAAAAACAAAATGAAACAAAATGAAAATATCTCCAAACTAAACTATATATAATATAATTTGGACATAATCAACGGAGAGGAGGCACTAACATTAAGAAGGGACCCACCTGTCGAAGATGGGATCTTAGTGAAGACTCAAGGAAGCTGCACTAGCCAAGAAGCAGAGATGAGAAGGGAGCAGCTGGGACAGCTAATAGAAATGCCCAGAGTTGGGAGATGTCTTGTTCTTGGAACAAAAACAAAGTGTCTCATTCAAGGAAAAGAAAGGAATCCAGCATCGCTGGGTGCAGCATATGTAATGAGGCCTAAGGTCTAAGAGGACCAGAAAGTGGAAGGTAGGGGCAGATTATGAAGGATTTTGAGTGCCAAAGAATAGACTTCTCACAAAGAGGGAATTACATGTAAATGTTTGTAAAATAAAAGCTCAGCACACCAATAAAACTTGTTTAATCATCCAAAACAGAAGCAGCAGAATTGGGTGGTGGGGATGCTGGCTAATGCAAGAGAGTCAGCAAGTTCATGTGTGCAGGGGCATCTCTGGGCAATCCCCAGCTACCTCTATGGCTTCATGTGAGGACAGTGTGCCCTTGGCCATGTCACTTGGCTTCTATGTGAGTCACTCTCCTTCTCTTTAAAATGGAGGGGATGGATTAGAAGGGATGAAGGCACATTTCAGCACAAAGTGTTCATCCCATGACCATAGAGAAATTTATCTTTTGTTTGCTGAGACTATCAATATTTGGCATGAATTTAATCTTTGGAAAATTTCAGTGGGAATATGTGAATCTTAAGGCTGGGAAGGTACATGAGGGTGAGTTAACTAGTCGGACACTGAACTGTGCATTAATCTCCCCCATTTACTCTCAATGTAAGTACTTGTTAAGGATTTTCCTTCAGGCACAATTTCTCCCCTGTCCTATTTTATGTATCTTACAGGACCTAATGACAGCCATTTTCCTTTTGTTCCACCCCAGGACCTGACAGCTGATACTGTTAGTGATTGCTGCTGTAACCATCTGTGAGAGATCCATGCCTAGTGCATGCCTTCCTTATGCAAGCATGAAAAGCAGCTGCTTCAGGCATGTGCGAAGCATGTCAGCTGGAGGAGGGAGCTTTGAGACAGATGTAGATGCAATTGGGCACTGAAAAGGGAACTAAAAAAAAAAAAGCATTCCTGTATTTTTTAAATGGATGCTCCTTTGCAAGAAAGACCTGGGAATGCACTGTTGTGAATGAAGGTGAGACCTGTGAAGACTAAGTCTCATTATCAGATTTTCCAAAGCGAATGTAAACTGAAGCCAGAATCAGAATACAACCTCTTGCTCCCTTCCTTCTAATGTCCTTGTCATAAGAGCAAGACGTGGCAACATCTTGAAGGCTGTCTTGACAGTGGCACATTGCCTCCAGTGCCCAGAACAATTCTTGGCAAATAGTGGGCACTTAATCAATGCTTGTTGGCTGGTTGATTGACTGACAGCCTTCACACTCTTCCTTAGAGAGTTTGCATGTGTTCACAAGTGCATCCCTTAGTGTGAGGAAAATGAAAAGGGTCAATAGAATTTTTAAGACACATATATGTATATAGTATGTGTACATATGTATATATACACATATATATGAATTTGTTACCCTTCTAGATATAACTCCCTGTGTATTATAAATATACTATAAACATTATAAATTATATATTATATATGCATACATGCAAACATAATACATATGCAAAATTCATGCATATATATGTATATGTAAATATATGTGTGTACACAGATTTACACTATCAAAAGTAAACTTTTGTTGTTTAATCATTTTTCAGTCATATCCAACTCTTTGTTACCCCATTTAGGATTTTTCTTCCTTTCTCCTTTTTATTCTCTCCTCTCTTTCTTTCTTTCCTTCTTTCTTTCTTTCTTCCTTTCTTCTGTTCTTCCTTTCTTCCTTTTTCCCTCCTTTCCTTCTTTCCTTCCTTCCTTCCTCCCTTTCCTTCTTTCTTTCTTTCCCTTCCTTCCTTCCTCTCTTTTAGTCTGAACTTAAAAAATAAAACAAGCATTTCCACAACATAGTAGAATACAAAGATGATTGCACACGAAGCTGCACATCTATTATGTATAACTTGCTATTCCTTTAAAATATATATTAAAATTGCCATGTCACTTTCTTCCCCCCCTTTTTCTCCCCTCCCCACCCCCCAAAGGGCTATAATCAGACACAACTATGTTTGTATGTACACACCCAGAGACACACCATCACATACCCTCTCAATTCTATACATACTTCTATTAACCAGTTCTTTCTCTGGATGCTGAGAGCATCTTCCTTCATAGGTCTTTTGTAGTTAATTTGTGTATTTATAATTGTAAAAATGACTTAGTCACTCAAAGTTGTTCTTAAAACAATATTGCTGTTTTTCTGGGAAAAGGTATTGGAGTGGTTTTCCATTTCCTTTTCTAGATCATTTTTACAGATGAAGAAATTGATACAAATGGGATTAAGTGACTTGTCCAAGGTCTCATAGTTAGGAAGTGTCTGAGGCCAGATTCAAACTCAGGAAGATGAGGCTTCCTGACTCCAGGTCTGGCACCCCACTACCACTGCTTCATTACTTAATTTGTTTTTTCTTTATTATAGGGAGATTCAATCAGAAGTGGAGTAGGTAGAGAAGAAATGACTGTGATATGAAATAAAGAAAAAAAAACATCAATCAAACAAGTTAGAAAAAATTTTAAACTTCAAAATACAATTGTTAAAAGAAGACTCCTCTACTGTTTTCAATAGGTCTTCAAAGGATGGGAACCACAAGATATCCTTTTGATCCTGATATTTAGGACTAGAAAAATCTTATAGACTTTTTAGTTCAACTCTTTCTTTTCTAAGAAATTTATTTGAAAAGCTAGCAAGGTATCAAGTACAGATACTTACCTAAAAAATGCTTTGGCATGTGATGAAGTGCATTTGTTTGCTTTTAATGGGAGGGCGGCTAGGTGGCACAGTGAATAGAGCATAAGCCCTGGAGTCAGGAGGACCTGAGTTCAAATCCAGCCTCAGACACTTAATACTTACTAGCCATGTCACTTAACCCCAAATGCCCTGCCTTCTTCCTTCCAAGAAAAAAAAAAAAGGAAACAGATTGTTATAGGAATCCATATGTCATGCAGAATTTGGTTTTTGAGAAAACTTTAGGATACTTACATAAAACATTTCCTTGACCTTTGACACCTTCTGCATGTTTCCCTTCGCCTGTCTATGTGTCCCTGAAATGGTCTTATAAAAGGTATGGGTCTAGAATCCTTAAGGAGATATAACTAAACATAATATTTGTAATATACTCCTATGCTTTGCTAAAGGGAAGACTTTGTACGCTCTGTTGACCTTCACCCAAGAGAGAAACTGAAAAATAATCTGAGGTTTTTGAAGTTGCAAAGTTTTTGTTTGGCAATGGCTTTTCCTTTTCTGGGCCTCTTCAGTATAAAAATAAGATTGAAACTCTCATGAGAACTGAGCTTCTTGTGAGATGTTAAAAATATATCTCTTCTTTCCATCTGAGTGGAAAAATGACTGCATGAATAGCTTTCTTGTGGCTTTTGCTGTAACCACTGAGTGGAGAGGCACTCGGACATTTTTCAAAGGGAGAAAAATTTAAGAGTACTCCTTGAATATTTGAATTATTTTCATTCTTTTCCAGGTCAGTGAAATTTCCCATCAATAAAGAAAACAATTGCAGTAATATTATTACATTTATGTTGTGAAAGAGTCAAGTATGTTAAGTTATAGCAGGAGAAATTATGAGGACACAAGTTTTTGAGAATTTGAGAAAGATGTGACCAAGTGAATGATATATATGCATATTGGAAAAGAAAATCTTAAAGATTACTCTGAAGGTTTGGGAACAGCCCAGTATGGTGAATTCATGGGACAGTGAATAGATTCATTTAACTAGAGAAAGAAGGCTTATGTAGATGGAAGAGCAGGGTCAGAGAAGGTTGGTAAAGAGAGAAATACCAGATTTTAGAAAGCCCTAAGTCAGATTAAGGAGTTTAGACTTTGTCTACCATGTCAATTAGGGAGGTATCCTGAGCAAAGTATGCTGATTATCATCATTGTGATCAACTATAGTCATCAAAACCTTACTGGAGCATTATGGGCACTATGGCTTAGAGATGACTTTAGGCTCTCATAGTCTATGCCAGAGAATAAAAGTTCTGCTAAGTACTGCCGAATTGGAAAGGTTTTGAGTGTGGTTGTAGCAGCAAATTGTATATCTTCACTAAACGTGCAGAGGCTTAGCATCAGAGGCTGTTTTTTTTAAAATCAGCATATGACGTTTTTTTCAACTACAGCAACTCATGAAGACTTGTCTCCTAAGGCATTGAGAGAGCTGCAGTCTACATTAATGAAGGCCCCACAAAAATAATATTCCAGACCCTTGAAGTATTGAAGTCACCTATCTATCTATCAAGTGCAGGTTGTATTAACAGGGAAAAAAATTGAAAGCCAGGAAACCAGGTAAAATACTATTATAGTAATTCAGATGTGTGATAATAGTCTGAACTAAGGTGGTTTGGGAGGTGGTGGAAATGGAAAAAAGGACTGATGTGAGAGATGGCAAAAGAAGTATTCAAATTTACACCTCTCAAAATGAATAAAAATGGGACAGTCTCACCATGAATCCTCTCTGTAAAAGAATGCCTGGAGAGGAATAAAGAAATGAATAGAGAATGAAATTGAGAAAGAAATGGAGAAAAAGAGAACACACTGATGATAGGGAGTGGGGAGGTAAGAAAGGGGGATGAAGAACTAAGTGAGACCCATAAGCTAACCTTGGCAAAGAAGTTCACTTTTCTAAAAAGTAAAAATTAATAGAGTTGCATTGAATTGAATTATAATATACTAATATTTATTAGATGTGTTAGGCATTGTGTTAGGTGCTGGGGATGTGAAAGAAAGAAAGGAAGGAAGGAAGGAAGGAAGGAAGAAAGGAAGGAAGGAAGAAAAGGAAAGAAAGAAAAAAGAAAGAAGGAAAGAGAGGGAAAGAAAGAAGGAAAGAAGAAAGGAAGGAAAGAAGGAAAAAAAAGAAAGAAAGAAAGAGAAAGAAAGAAAGAAAAGAAAGGAAGAAGGAAAAGTTTCATACATTAGATACAATGTGGAACACAGTAGGTTCCCACGAGCAGTCTAGTCTAGAGTCAGAAGATTCCAGGACTGGGAACCCTTAGTTCCATATAACTTCATTGCTACTCAGTTTTAAAAATACTTAGTGCAACAAAAGTATCCTTTGCCCCATTTACCTCATAGGATTGTTCTATACAAAGTGCTTTGTGAACTGAGTAGGCCTATTTAAAGTGAACCTCTATTATTCCTGAGGACATTGCATATTAAAACACTTATTTCCCAAAGAAATGAAATTTCAAGACTATGGATAAGTATATAGTCTGGAATTGGATCTTAGGTTTTTATTAATTCAAGAATTCCATAAGCAATAGTCTCAACCAGGAGTGGGGAACCTGAGGCCTTGGAGGCCACATGTGGCCTTCTAGACCTTTAAGTGTGGTCTTTTGATTTGAATTCAGTCAAAAGGCCACACTTAAGCATCTAGAAGGCCACATATGGCCTCAAGGCCACAGGTTTTCCACCCCTGGTTTCAATAACAGCACTTGCTTATGGAAATGAATAAACTGACTGAGACCAAAGATTCATTCATAGTTTATGTGCAATGTAAAATCTTGCTAGGTAAAGAAGAAGAGTTCAGAAAAACACTGAAGACTGATACCAAGTGGCAGAAACTGAAGAAAGAAGAGTCCAAAAAGGAGTATAACTAAGTGGCATAGGAGATAGAGCATTGGGTGGGGAGATCAGGAAGATCTGAGTCCAAATATGAACTCAGACATTTACTAGTTGTGTGATCCTGGGCAAATCACTTAATCTCTGTTTGCCTTAATCCACTGGAGAAAGAAGTGACAAAGCACTCCTGTATCTCTGTCAGAAAACCCCACGTAAGGTCATGAAGAGATGGACCCAGCTGAACAACTGAACAAAAATCACAACCCTGCAGGGTGGTTTTGAGAATCAAATGAGATGTAATTGTAAATAACTTAGCACGGTGCCTGGCACATAATAAATGCTACATAAATGTCAGCTAATATTATTATTATTATTAGCTATATTATGTAAGTAAATGTAACATTGAGGTAACAAAAACTAAGACCAAAAACAACAGGCAAGGTTGGTACTGTATTTTCAAATCTAAAACCCACATTTTCTCTTTCTGTTAATATTTAGCATACCACAAGAATAGAAAACAATATGTACTATGAACATCAATCATACTACTAGAAAATTTTGCTTAATTGTCTTCAGGGGACAGACTTTATTAGGGGGGTTCTCTTTGAGTGTTTGTTGGAGTATATTTTCAATCAAACAAAATATATTAAGAAAAAATTAAGGCTATTAAAATGTACCAGCATTCTTTTAAAAAAATAATTTGAAACATTTTCATTTAAATCTTTTGCTTTTATATTTTCTCTATCTGGAAAGCTATTTCATGTAAACAAAGAATGGATAAAAAGGGGAGGAAAGGAATTTGGTAAAACTAGTGAATATTGTAAATGAGTCTTACAGTACATTCAGCATTCCATACCCAGAGTCCACCACCAAAAGAGAGGAGGGAAGTTCATTTTGTCATCTCTTTTTCAGGGAAATACATGGTCATTGTAATTATGCTGCATTCAGTTTGATATTGTTGTGCCCTCAGCATCAACAGACATAGCATCAACAGACCATATGGCCCTTTTAAATGAAGTAATTTGTTTAAAAAATAATATTAACTGTTTTCAGTATTTCAAAGATCTTCAATTTTGTCTGTGTGGAGATTCCTGCAAATGTATGTTATGATGCCTCCAAACTGCAAAACTATCTGGTACTGGCTAGACATAGGAAGATAGATGAATGGAATAGAGTAGACCTACAATTTACAGGGGCAAATAAACATAATAATATTGTATTTGATGAGTATGAAGACTTAAAATTTTGGAATAAGAATGTATTTCTTGGTAAAGATTGTTGGGAAAACTGAAAAGCAGTGTGGCAGAAACTGGGCATAGACCAAAATTTTATACCATTTCCCAAGATAAGGTCAAAATGGATACATGACCCAAATATAACGAGAGATTTTTTACAAGAAAACTAGAATACAGAACATTTTACTTATTAAATTTAAGGATAGGCGAACAATTTATGAACAAATGAGAGATAGGGAACAAAGTAGGTATAAAATGGATAATTTTTATTACATTAAATTAAAAAGATTTTTTAAGATAGCTTTTGAGAGTTGTTATATATGTCTGAAAAATTCATGATCTTGTGGTTAACAAGGTGATGAGCCTCTCCAAACCTACCCAAGGAAATTGACCTAAGAAAACAGGTAAGCAGTCCATCTCCACCTCCACATCCTTTCCAAGTACTTACAACTTTTGAAAAGGATGAAACTATAAGTGAGAGTCAAGTAATAATTCATGAAAGTTGTTCCTGTTGCCTTTTTGAAAAAATACCTTAGAAACAGAGCCCCAGGGGGTGGAACCAAGATGGTGGAGTGAAAGCAGGAACTCACCTGAACTCACCCCTAAAAAGTGAATCTGAATGGTTTTTAAACTGGCAGAATCCATTGGGAGACAAAGCGCAGCAGGTTTCTAGCTCAAGAAAGTGTAGAAGGGTAGGATTTGTTGTGCTGGGTGAGGGGAATGTGGAGTGCATGGGCTGCACCAGCACAGACCCAACCATAGCAGAGCCAGAGCAAGCCTGGCAAACTGACTCACCCATGCAGGAGCGATTTCCAAACCTCTCACCTCAGGCTGAGGGTCTGTCAGAGCCAGGTAAGAGACAAGTGCTGGACCTGCAGCAGTGACAGCAGTTACTCCTGGGGCTATGTACCCAAATCCTGGAAGTTTAAAAATCACCTACCTGAACATCCAGGAGCCAAAATGGCAAAGTAAACTGTAGCTGCCCTCATCTCCCTCTCTGACCCTGAAAAACCCAGAGTCCTAGAGGAAGGGAATGACTGTGGCTGTGCTGAGGTTAAAGTGCAGTATGGGAGGTATCCCAACCAGCCCCATCTCAGTCAACTAGCAGGACACGCTGAACCCCAGGGGGGTAGAGCCAGCAAACGCAAACACCAGAACCCCAGCTGTGCCTTCACACAACAAGGGGAATCTGCAGACATTAGCGCAGCCCCTGCCACCAGTGGCTGAGCCTGCCTGAGCTCTAGCCCAGTGGCACAGAGGCAGAAACCTGCAGTGGCAAGACCACCTCTCCCCCATACCTCACACTGTGAGCTTCATTGTAACCATGCAGAAACACTGAAAATAGAACACAGCACACAAAGTAAATAGCCAGGCCCCTAGCTGCTAGCATAAGAAACATGGGTGAGAGTCCTCTGTGCCCCAGAAGCAGAGGTCCATTTTCAAAGCCAGGAAATAGGCAATCATAATGGGCAAAAAGCAAATTGGAAAAACAAAGACTTTAGAATCACATGATGGTGAGCAAGAAGAACCAAATTCAGAAGAGCACAGCATTGACCCTATACCCTTATCTGAAACCTCAAAAAGGAATATGAATTGGTCTCAAGCACAAAAAACATTCTTGGAAGACTTCAAGAAGGATTTTAAAAGCCAAATTAGAGAGGTAGAAGATAAACTGACCAACTATTTTAAAAATATAATTGGCAAAATGGAAAAAAAAATTCACTGAAGAAAATGGCTCTTGAAGAAGTAAAATTTGTCAAATGGGAAAGGAGGTTGAAAATCTAACTGGAGAAAATAACTCCTTAAAAGTAAAAACTGAACAAATGGAAAAGGAGATTTAAAAACTGAGAAAAACAATTTGCTAAAAATTAGAATAAGACAAATTGAAGCAAATGACTCTACGAGGCATCAAGAATCAGTCAAACCAGTACAGAGCCAAGATAGTGGCATAGAAGCAGGAAAACTCCGTGCCTCCCTTCATAACCACCTTAAAGACCTACAAAATATGACTCTATACAAAATTTAGAGCTACAGAACCCACAAAGTGATAGAAACAAATCTCCCCCCGAAAGCAGCCTGGCAGGTGAACAGGAAGGGTTCATTGCACCATGCTGGGAGCCAACCTCAGCCTCACATGAGCCCACAATTTTAGTCCCAGGGTGGCCTGGACCCAGCAGCTACAGTAGACTTCCAGAGAGTGGATCACCAGCAGCTGTGGCCATTTCCAGAATTATCAACCCATAAATGCCAAAGAAAAAATGAGAGATCAGTGTAGAACTCTGTTGGAATAGTGGGGGATGGAGGAGTGAGTCTGGCTCCTGCCCCCAGAGCTAGAAGTGGCAGAGGTGCAGCAGCCCTGCCACCACCTCCACGTGGCTACTTTAGAACTCCTGGCCTACAGATCCTAGGGGGGCCAAAAGAACATTCAGAGGGTAATCACACTTGCTTTGTCCTGCCTGGATCTGGATCACAGTCTTGGGTAGTGATCCTAAGGTGTGTGACCGCTGAGCCAGAGTTTATGGGGGCTAGAGACAGCACCCTCCTAACAGCTCTGGCAGCTGCATAAACCTCAGCAATTTGGGACAGAGCTCTATGCTCTGGAAGCAGAGATCTACTGTGGCAAAGAGCTCAAAAGTCAAGTAATTGAGTGGCAACATGAGCAAGCAAAGGAAGTGAAGCAAGCACATCAATCCAACTTTAGATTCCTTTTTCGGGGACAAAAAGGATCAAAGCATGGAACAAGAGGAAGACAATGAAGTCAGAATTGCACCAAAAGCTTCCAAGAAAAATATGAATTGGTTACAGGCTGTGTAAGTAAGAAAAGTGGAGGAAAAACTGGGAAGAGAAATGAGAATGATTCAAGAAAATCATGAAAAGAGAGTCAACAACCTGACTGAAGAAAATAACACATTAAAAAAAATAGATGAACTCAAATGGCAAAAGAGGCCCAAAAAGCCAATGAATAGAAGAAAAAGTCAAATTTACCAGATGGAAAAAGAACTTCAAAAGCTCACTGAAGAGAATAATTCCTTCAGAATTAGATTGAAGCAAATGGAAGCAAATGACTTTACAAGAAATCAAGATACGATCAAACAGATCCAAACAAATGAAAAAATAGAAGGCAATGTGAAATATCTCATTGGAAAAACCACTGACCTGGAAAATAAATCCAGGAGAGATAATTTAAAAATTATTGGACTAGGGGGGCGGGGCCAAGATGGCTGCGGAAGAGCAGCAACATATCGCAGCTCTCACATAGCCACCCCAAAATACCCATAAAATATGACTCTAAACTAATTCTAGAACTCCAAAATGCACACAAATATACTTTCCACTAAAGTCAGCTCGGCTACAAGGAACCATATCAGCACTGCGAACCGAAACCAGCCTGGCCTGAAGCTGTGGCTGTGCCCTGGGGGTGGCTGGACGAGAGGAGCTGAGCCCCGGCTGAAGTTTCTGGTGAGTGGATTGGCGGCAGCTGCTGCAGTGTCCAGAATTAGGTCAGTGGGGCTTGCGAGGTCGTGGGAGAAAAGCAGTCTGGCCAAACTGCCTCCAGGGCTAGGAAGTGGAAAGCAGAGGTCCTGCACCCACCTCTGCATTGCGGCTGCAGAACTCTTGGCCTGCAGACTGCAGGGGGACCAAGCAATTGTTCAGAGGCTAAGTACTCTCGCATTGAGTGACCTGGATCTGGATCGCAGCCTTGGGCTTTGGTCCTGTGGTTCTTTCTTCTTCAGTGAGCCAGAAGTGGGGGAGGGACCCAGCAACTTCCTAAGAGCTCCGGCAGCTGGGAGGACTCCAGCAATTTGGGACAGAGCTTCCCCCTCTGGAAGCAGAGCTCCACAGAGATTAAAAAAAAAATCAC
>CM053580.1:237249388-237303046 GCA_028627135.1 Pseudochirops cupreus | reverse complement strand
GAAGGAAGGAAGGAAGGAAGGAAGAAAGGAAGGAAGAAGAAGGGAAGGAAGAAGAAGGGAAGGAAGAAGAAAGGGAAAGAGAGAGAGGAAAAGACAGAAGACAGAAACAAAAACACAGAGGCATAGTCAGAGACAGAGAAAGGGAGAAAGGGAGAAATTTGAGGAGGTCGAAAGAGAAAGACAGAAAAAAACAGAGAGAACATTTTTCATCTAACATACATCGTTCTTGTTGACCCCATACTGGCTCTTAGTGATCATCTCTTTCCTTCTAAATGCTTAAAAACTACCAGGTTAATAATCAGTTCTAGAATTTTACTAAAAATTTATCTTCTTTCCCTTTTGGGAAATGCAATGTATGTCTCCAGTCTCTTGCTATTAGTTTTCTTTGTTAGGATTGAGGGAACACTGACAGTTCGCTTTTTTCACCACCCCTATTCTCTGAGTATCCTGCCTTCAATACTTACTGCATGACCATGTGTAATCTCTTGACCAGGTCAAACCTCAAGCTCCTCATCTGAAAAATAGAGATAATGATATCCATAGTGCCTACTTCACAGCATTGTTATGTGGCTCAAATGAGTTAATACAGGTTCTCTTAAAACTTGTAGTGCAATTTTAAGCTCTATTTGGCAGCACTAAGATTTTTTTTTTGGACACTATATATTAATGACTTTTGAAAACATATAGTACTATATATGTCACTTATCATCACCATTCTCATTGTCATTATCACCACTATCATTGAGTCTTGTCATTGTCCTCATACTGAAATGCATGTTGAATAAGCCCGGTAACTTGACGTCATTGATAATACTTAAATATCCCCCATTTATCTTGAGCTCAGTTCCTGGCTAACCATTTTTATTCTGTCCTCATTCTCAAGGATATTCTTCTTTGTAGAGAAAACTAAAGCAAAGTGGAGTTGAATATGTTTTCTCTGTCATGTGTTATCTTCCAGTCAGTCCCAAGCAGGCATCTTATCATTCCTTGATCTTTCCCAGACATAGCTTAGAAAGCAATTTTGGTATCAATAGCATTTATCACAGGCATCAGATCATGCTGGGCTTATGCCTTCCTGATACTGTTCTTTCAGGAGATTATTACTTCTTTGTTTATTGCCCTCACTCCCATCACTTGCATATAATCTTTTAAACTTGCAGTGCATTGACAATGTCCTCGTGTAACTATATCAGTTCCTCTAGATTTCTCTCTTTCCCTTCCTGATCAGGATCAAGGGAAGCTATATAGTCAGTATCTATTTCCCTAAGGCTCGCACTATTAGAAGCCCACTTCCCTCAAACCAGAGACCCTACCCAAACTTATCTGAGCCCTTCTCATTTTGTCTTCCTGATAGCTAAGCTATATATATATATCCTGTGGCCAGTATTATAACCTGACCTATCACAAATTCCATGATGGAACCCCATAGGACTTCTCTTGGCCTTAGCTTCTTCATCAGTGACATGGAGGGGCTGGCTTAGATCACCTCTGAATTCTTTCAGTTCTAAATCTAGGATTCCATAATTATTGCTTCTAAATCTGAATCTATTCCAGAATAGGAATTCCTTTGACTACTTACTATATCTTCTACTGCTGAGCACATCTTATCCCACTCGAAAGAATTTTTTCTGCAAGAACTTTTTCTTGGGGATGCTATTTTTTTTATTGACAGATTTTGTATTTATATCAAAATCACTCTCCAATAAACAACTTCCCATATCACATCCCTCAGCAAAGTGTCTCCCTTTTAAAAATGATTAAGCAAAACCAGCTGACATGGCGAATACAACTGACATAATGCTAGTTAGTTTCAAGAACAAAACAAAAAAAAGTCATCGCCCCCAAATAAAATAATTGTAGACATTTATTAAGCAGATCAATTGAAGAATGAACATTTACTAGGACCTAGGAACATTCCTAGGAACAAGAAAGGGAGACCTCTAAGGAAGATTTGGGAAATCAATTTTCTCTGGCATCAAACTTATTTCTGATTCTTTTGTACCTTCTATGGATCAACTTAAATCACCAGAGCTCTTAATCCATGACCTTTCAAAAATGCAGAATTCACTGAAACAGTCCTGAAAAGAAAATATTCTCCTATGGAATTTAGAATCTTGGAATCTCTGTGGAAGCTGCTCACAGAGGAATCACATTTACATTACTAAATTGGGCCAGTTTATGGAGGTCAATCATTACCTAGATGGAGGCATTTTCCTGAACTCTGAGAAGTGGGAAAGAAAAAAATATTTTATTAAAAAGTACCTCCTGTTGGAAGAAAAAAGTTATCTTAAATGGGAAAAGGAAATTGTGTGCCAAGTCCATCTTCTAACAGAGAAACTGGATGGTGGCTTGCTCACATGCATTCGGTTTAAACAGAATCAGTGACTTAAGAGTGTGATTCTAGGTTGCCTATTTCTGCTTATACATTGGAATACATGGCTACAACTGCTAAAATCCTGTTTTTTCTACATGAACAGATGTAGATAATCTTTACTGCAGACTTTGGGTGTTTGCATGGGTAATGCACAAAAGATCATGAAGTATTTGAAAATGGTAATTGTCACACAAAGGAGAAATCCCCAATCAGCAAGTGCCAAACCAAGGGAGTGTGCTCGCCCCTCCCCTCCCATCCAAAAATAACCTGTTTGTTCATTTTTCAAATACAGTTCAAAGACTTCATTTCTTTAGGAAGTACCTGTGTCTCTTCCTAAGTGTGCATATTTTACCAGTTTCAAAAGCATATTAATATCCTTTGTGACTTCAGTTAAAGTAAACAGAAATAATTGGAAGGTTGACAGTTGAATTATTAGAAGACTTTACTTAGTGCGAACATTACGACCTGAGCACAAAAGAAAATGTCATTGGTAGTGATTTCATAGAAAATTAAAAGGAATATAATATCTGTTTTTTCTCGACTCCCTCCCTTCAGAGAGACATTTTATTTAGAAAGGGGTGTGTGTGTGTGTGTGTGTGTGTATGTGTGTGTGTGCGTGTGTGTGAAAACATAGGGGCATATTAAGGGAAAATAAAATCATCTTTTGAGTCATTCTACTAAATAATAATTAAAGATTTGCTTCATCTTTCTCTTATATTAATTAAGCAACAAAAATGAAATTATTCATCAATAGGAAAACAAAGCACAAGAGAGTATATTACATTTTCCTCTTTCCTCCTCCCACCACCACCACCATGGACTGATTTAGAATTCCATCTCCCCTTATCTCAAGTCCTTGGTGAGACAAATACTTCACAGACACCTCCAGAAAGTCTCCAGCTTACGTCACAGCATCAGTAAGCTTTTGCTGCAAGTTAAAAAAGAGCAAATTGAAGTAACAAATCTCATCCTTCAAAGACTAGAAACAAGTTTTTATTTATTTGTCATTGGATATATCTATTGTTGTTTCATCAAACATCTGACCTCAATCCTCAATAATTTGGCTTGCATCTCTTCCCTGAAACCTTTTCAAACTGCCTTGATATAGCTACAGTCAACCTTATCATACCATCTTTTATCTGTCCAAATATCTTATCTGTGCGTTAATTTCTGCATTTTTGACAGCAGAATTTTTCTTCTAATGTTCACCTCATTCAACTGTAAGATACTTGAGGGTAGAATCTGTGACAAGGTGTGACATAATCTTTTTTTCAACTGTCTCAAAAAAACAAATCTTAGGAAAGGAAATTTACAATATTTTTAAAGTCCATTTGCAACATGTCCTACCTCTCCCCTGCTTTCCTCTCCCCTTACATCTTATGGTAAAAAAACAAATCAAAATTATCCTTTAACTCAACTGTCAAAGCCAGTGCTAAATGACAGATCTTGCACGGTGTCCAGAAAATGAACAAAATGGGGATATATTGCTTCATAGCAAGAAGAAAATTATTAGGGGCCTTCCACAGAGCACACTCCATTTCCATGGTTATCAAAAGCATAATTCTGGGAACCATTAACAGGACTATGCAGGATGATCTTAGTAGAGTTAATACGTGCCATTAACAGTAAGGGAAGCATGTCATTAGGAAAAAAAAAATGCTCACACATATGTACCTGCTGGCACATCAGAGGCAGCAACTCTGGGACACCATGTCTCAGTTAATCAGTTTTAATACAGGGAAATTTGTAGGATTTTTACATTCAGAGGAAAATAATTTTGCCCCCATCATCCTTCCCTTCTCTTTTCTATCAGTGTAAGGTCAGAGGGCAGGGTGTAATGATCTTATGCTAGGGCAGCAATGCATGCAAATTCATGCTTGGGAAATGCCTTTTGATGATCTATGAAGGCATCTTTTCCTATGTTGACTAACCCTAAAAAGAGCTCATTGTGAATTAGAAACCAGCTCCCACACAAGAACTCCCTCCAAACTGCTTTCCGGAAAGAAGCCAGAGATTTTCATTCTGAGTGGTTTGTTTTGAGATGCTTAGAGTATTTTCAGAGCTAAAACAAGCACAGATGGAACTAGTTACATTATTTTTTAATAAACAGGCACTCTAACATCCAGGTATTTCAAAAAGATGATAAGATCTTTTTCAATGGATTTGCCAATTTAATTCATACTAATGACAGTGAGTTAGAGATAGCAATTGTTCTGGAAGTAACCATAGAGCTTAAGTAATCTCTTTGAAAGTCTACATATTCAATGGTGCAATACAATTACCCACAATTTTATTGCAGCATATGATAAGGATTTTAGGGCTGTCTACACTAGGGAAAACCTTCCTTATTTTGGCAGGGAGTGAATGGGTGCATATGGTTGTAGGCAGCTGTATCTTAATAACATAACTGGTTTTCCCTCAGAAATAGTTCCGAGTTTCAGGAAGAAAAAAAAAGACATTTCTTATAAACAATATCCTTTCATTTTTTAGTGGAAACTCCTCATCAAAGGTCCCTCGCCAATATTCTCAGGTCTGTTTCCAATCTATCTATCAGCAACTTGAGGGAGAGGATAGAAGTTGGTATAGGGAGCTCCAGAGAGAAAATTCCCTCTCTTGGTGCCTTCTTTGTAACTTTAGTCTCAGTGAGTTACCTGAAAACCAAGAGGTTAAATAACTTTCCCAGCAGCATGTAGCCAGTAAAGTTCAATGGCAGGGCTTGAACTCATACCTTCTAGGTTTCAAAGTAGGATTTCTATCCATTGCACCATGGCTGTCCCTCTTCAGAATATTCCAGACTCCCCATGGAGAATTTCCTTAATAGGCCTTTCCACATTTAGTCCCACCACCAACTAGAGCAGTGGTTCTCAACCTTCCTAATGCCATGACCCTTTAATACTCATATGTGGGCATATCTGCATGTGGGCGGACACACCTGGAGATGGATAGAGGAGCCATGTCTCGGTTCCTAAGACCATCGGAAATATGTGTTTTCTGATGGTCTTAGGCGACCCCTGTGACCCCTGTGAAAGGGTCGTTCTACCCCCAAAGAGGTCGTGACCCACAGGTTGAGAACCACTGAAGTAGAGGCAATCTCCAGGAAATTTGTTCTAAACATCTTCTCAGGAGCATGCTACGTAAAATGAAAGGAATGTCCTGGACGATTTTGAGCTCCAATTTTAAAGAAATAAGATTTATGATCCTATGATCATAGTTCCCAGAACTTTGCCATATTATTGAACTGAATTCATTCTCCCTCCATTTTATAGTTTTTTTATACAGGCAAGAGACAGAGACAAAAAAAAAAACCCACTCCCCACTCCCAATGTTTTGATTCCATTCCAATGCATTAGCTAGACATACGTCTTCCATATTGATATGTCCTTAACGAAACAACGATGCATAACTTCCTTTAAGTTATAGTGTAATGAGATGGTGGAGTCAAAGTGGCAGAGCAGAGGCAGGAACTCAACTGAACTCTCCCAAATTTCCTTTCAAACAACTTTATGATAATGCCTCAAATCAAATTCTGGAATGGCAGAGCCAACAAAAAGTCTGGATGAAACAATTTTCTAGGCCAATACAACTTAGAAGACTGACAGGAACAGTTTTTCCCAGTAGTATGGTGGTTGTCAGGTCCCAAGCACAATGCTGAGCCCTGGCAAGCTAGCAGCAGGCTATAGAGATGGCTCCATCAGTGGTACCAGCATATTTGGTAGTTTTCAGTACACAGACAGAAAGAGGTTAGGAAAACTGGTCAGGAAGAGGACAAAGAGGAACCTTTGCATGTTACACTGCCCAGAACAGTTTGGGATGAAGTTCCAGGGCAAAAAGAAGTGCAAGTGCTTCCAGCCACAGGAGAACAGGAGCCCTGGTTTCGGCTCCAAGGCAGACAGGAGCACTAGCATTTGCAGCCACAGGAAAGCAAGGGGCCAGAGTTCCAGGGTGGAGAAGGATGCTTGTGGTCTCTCACAAGGGAGTAGGGGCCCTGGTCTCAGTTCTAAGGCAAAATGAAGCATCAGCTCTCACAGCAGGAGGAGATCAGGGGACTTGGCCCCATTTCTAGGACCAAGAGGGATGCTAGCTATGGGGGGACAAGATCCTTTTCTGGGTAAAGACCAGAGCACAGGACAGGGACAAGAAGAGTGCTAGCACTTGTGGCTATAGGATAGCAGGAGATGTGGTTACAATTTTCGGATTAGAGGAAACACTAGTACTTGCAGCTGCAGAGGAACAGGAGTACTTCCTGGGTGAAGACAAGAGCACAGATCATGAAATCTCTGCCTACATTATACTACCTGGGAAACACATAAAACTTACAGAACCCATCCTCTTCCCATCCACCCCCCCAAAAAAAACTAAATACGGAAGCACCAATATGAAAAACCTAAAGTTTGGGACAATGACCCCTCCATCTTGTGAGCAGAGTCTAACTTTAACACAAAGTTAAAATCACAAATTAGACTAGAAAAAATGAGGGGGAAAAAAAAGAACCTGACCATAAAAAGCTACTGTGATTTGTCTTGCATTCTCAAAGAGGATCACAGCATCAGGGAGATGATGATATGACTTGCAGTTGACTTTGATTTGAGTGAGGGAGGGTCATGCAAGCTTTCTTCTCCACAGCCATTTGAGTCCAGTGACCAGATATCTATCAGGACAACTGGAGATGGCCCATGATACAATGGTAGACCTTGGCCCTTTTAAGCGAAGATCTTTTCAGGTTCTCACTTTGAGTGAGGAAATGCCCATTCAGTGAATAGGTCTCTTCAAGAAATGAGTCAAGGGATTGCCCCTTTAATTTTAAAAAGTAATAATTCAAGCTGGGAGGGGAAGACCCTCGGGATTTCTGGCCAAAAGAAAATGTTACTGTTTATGCTTACTCAGAACAAGGAGGTCCCAAAAAATAACCATTAAGTAGTGCTTGGACAGAGATCTATTGTTATCTAATCCATTAGATTCTGAATGAATTGATCTTAAGGCTTGATCTCAGTGAAAGAAATCTAACCAGTAAACCTCAAGTTAACTAGTCAGCTTTTATCCATCAAAATTTGCCTTCCTTTGGGCACAACACCCTCAGGGATGGAGAGGAAAGGAGGGCAGGGGAGGAGAGGGGACAAGAGAGGAGAGGAGACAGGACAAGCTGAATTGCCAGCTGGCCAACTGGGTCCCCATCCAGGCAGCTCAGACAACTCATGGTCCTCTTTGAGAATGAAGGCCAAAGCACAACCTGCGAGAAAGAGAAACGCACTGGGAGAAAAGGGAAGGCAGAAGAAGAACAGGGAAAATTATTTCACATAAAAAAGTTATAAAAGAATGAGCTTTTTACAATGGATGTGAAGATGGCAAAGTAGTGAGCAATACTTGAACCTTACTCTCACTGCATTGGCTCAAAGAAGGAATAACATACATACTGGGTCCAGTACAGAAATCTATCTTAAGCTATAGGGAAGTGGGAGGTGAATGGGTTAAGAGAGGTGGGGAGTTGGGGAGTGGGACAGATAGAAGGAAGATTAAGGAAGGTAGTGGTGGAAGCAAAACAGACTTTTGAGGAAGAATATAATTAATTTCATCAAAGAGAATCAAAACAATGAGAAAACATCCCAAAATTTATGAGATTCACTCAAAGCATTACTTAGAAGAATATTTATATTTCTAAATGCTTATATCAATTAAATAGGGAAAGAACAGAACAACGAATTGGCTGTACAACTAAAAAAACTAGAAAAAGAACAACTTAAAAATTCCTAATTAAACATCAAATTGAAAATCCTGAAAAGGAGATATTAATACAATTTATTTTTTATTTTTATTTTTTTGCTTTTTGGAGGGCAATTGGGGTTAAGTGACTTGCCCAAAGTCACATGGCTAGTAAGTATGTCAAGTGTCTGAGGCTGGATTTGAACTCAGGTCCTCCTGACTCCAGGGCCAGTGCTCTATTCACTGCACCACCTAGCCACCCCATTTAATACAATTGAAAAAAAAAAAGAAGAAAACAATTGAAATAATAAATAAAACTAGGAGTTGATTTTCCGAAGAAAAAAAAACAATAACAAAATGATAAACTATTGGTTAATTTGATTTTAAAAAGAAAGAAAAGAAAACAACAACATACCAGAATCAAAAATGAAAAGGGAAAATTTACCACCAATGAAGGTGAAATTAAAGCAAAGATAGGAACTAGTTTGCCCAATTGTATGCCAATAAGTCTAACAACCTAAGTGAAATAGATGAATATTTATGAAAATATAAATTGCCTAGATTAACAGAAGAAATAGAGTATTTAAACAATCCTATCTTAGAAAAACAATTTATTGAACAAGCCATAGATGAGCTCCCTGAGAAAAAAATCTCAAGACAAGAAGGATAAACAAGTAAATTCTAACAAACATTTAAAGAGCAATTAATCCCAATACTATGTGAACTATTTGCAAAAATAGTCAAAAAGGGTCCTATCAAAATTATTTTATCATACAAAAATAGTGCTGATGCCTAAACCAGGAAGAACAAAAACAGAGAAACAAAACTACAGACCATTTTCCCTAATGAATATTGATGCAAAAATTTCAAATAAAATACTAGGAAATTACTGCCATATATAGCAAAGGCTATACACTATGACAGGGATGGAGTGCTGGTTCAATATTGGGGAAACTAGCAGCAAAACTAAGAAAAACAATGAAAATTGTATGATCTTCTCATTAGATACAGGAAAAGTTTTTGATAAAATACAATATTAGTTCCTATTAAAAACACTAAGAAGCATAAGAATAAATGGAGCTTTCTTTAAAGTGAGAAATTGTTATCTGTCTAAAATTAAATCAGCAAACATTTTCTGTAATGGAGATAAGCTAGAAGTGTTCCCAATAAAATCAGAGGTGAAAGGAGGATGCCCATTATCACCACTATTATTCAATATTGCTCTAGAAATTGTTAACTATAGAAAGAAGAGAAGAAAAAGAAATTGAAGGAATTAGAATGGGCAATGAGAAAACTAAATTGTCACTTTTTTCAGGTGAAATGATGGTATACTAACAGAATCCTAGAGAATCAAGTGAAAAAAGAAACTAGATGAAATGATTAATAACTTCAAAAAAGTTGCAAGATGTAACATGAACTCATAGAAATAATCATAATTTCTATGTATTACCAACAAAGTCCAGCAATAAGATATAGAGAAATTCCATTTAAAATAATTTCAGAATTGTTGGTGGAACCATGAACTGATTCAACCATTCTGGAGAGGAATTCGGAACTATGTTCAAAGTGCTATAGAGCTGTCCATACCTTTTAATTCAGCAATGGCACTGCTGGGTTTGTATCCCAAAGAGATTTTCAAAATAAAAGGAAAAGAACCTATTTGTAAAAAATATTAATAGCAGTTCTTTTTGTGTTTCTTAAGAATTGGAAATTGAGGGGATACCAATGCCAGTGATTTGGGGAATGATTGAACAAGCTGCAGTATAGGATTATAATGAAGTATTATTGTGCTATAAGAAATGATGAGTATGCAAAGTGAATTGATCAGAACTAGGAGAATATCGTACGTTAGATTTCTTTCTTTTTTTCTTTCTTTCTCCCTCTCTCTCTTTTTTTTTTGTTCAACTCTTCCTTCACCCAATGACTAATATGGAAATGTTTTACACGATTGCCCATGTATAACCGATATCAGATTGCCTGCCATCTCAAAGGGGGTGGAGGGGAGAAAGGGAAAAATATAATTTGAAACTCAAAACTTTTTTTTCAAATGTTGGAAATAGTTTTTACACGCAATTGGGGAAAAAATAAAATGTTATCAAAAATAAAATAACTGCAAGAAATATAAAATATTTGAGAGGTCTTCCTGCCAAAACAAACTCAGAAACTATATGAACACAATTACAAAACACTTTTTACACAATTATGATTATTTATATATATATATATATATATATATACATATATATATACACACACACATATATATACATATATATATGTAATAAAACAATATTATAAGTCAGTTACAAAAAATAGGAAATATATACTTATGGGTAGGCCAAGCCAATATAATAAAGATGACAATTCTACCTAAATTAATTTCCTTATTTAGGGCCACACCAAACTAATTATTTTACAGAGGTAGAAAAAAATTATAACAAAATTCATCTAGAGTATAAAAGGTCAAGAATATGAAGGGAATCAATGAAAAACCATGTGGAGGAAGGCAACTTAGTAACGCCAGAGCTCCAAACGAATCACAAAGTGATAATCATCCAAATAATCTGGTACTGGCTAAAAAATAGAGTGAAGGATCAGTGGAATAGAGCAGGTACACAATACAACCAGAGGAATCTAGTGCCTTATAAACCCAAAGATGCAAGATTTTTGGGACAAGAACTCACTATTTGACAAAAATTGTTAGAAAAATTAGAAAGCTATTTTGACAGAAACTAAGTATAGACTGACATTTCATACCATATACCAACTTAAGGTCAAAATGGGCACATGATTAAGATATAAAGAAAGATATCACAAGTGAAATAATGGAGCATGGACTATTTAACTGTCAGAGGTATACATAAATGAAGAGTTGATGACCAGACAAGAGACAGAGAACATTACAGGAAGTAAAATGCATAATTTTGATTACATTGAATTTAAAAGGTTTGGCATAAACAAAACCAATGCAACCACGATTAAAAGGAAAATAGGACACTTGGGAAATTACAAGTTTCTCTGATAATGGTCTCATTTCTCAAATATATAGGGAACTGAGTCAAATTTATAAAAATAAGAGCATTCCCTGATTGATAAATGGTTAAAAGATATGAACAGGTAGTTTTTCGATGAAGTAATCAAAGCTATCTATAATCCTATAAAAATCTTCTAAATCACTATTGATAAGAAAAATGTAAATTAAAATAACTCTGAGGTACCACCTCATACATATCAGATTAGCTAATGTGATGGAAAAGGAAAATGATAAATTTTCTATATAATTGTAGAAAAATCAGTTTTCGGATGCAATATTTATTAGTAGAGCTGTGAATTGATCCAACCATTCCAGAGAACTATTTGAAACCATATCCAAAAGACCATAAAATAATATATATGACTTTTGACCCAGCAGTACCACTACTAGGTCTGTATCCCAAAGAGATCAAAGGAAAAGGAAAGAGACCTACATGTGCAAAAATATTTGTAGCAGCTCTTTTCTGGTGGCAAAGAATTGGAAATTGAAGGAATGCCCAATCTATTGTGAAAAGGCTGACCAAGTTGTGGTATAAGATTGTGATGGAATTCTATTGTGCTATAAGAAATGATGAGCAGAATGTTTTAAGAAAAACCTGGAAAAACTTATATTATACAAAGTGAAGTGAGCAGAACCTGGAACACATTGTACACAGTAACAGCAATATTATACAATGATCAATTGTAAATGACTTAGCTATTCTTAGCAATACAATGATCCAAGACAATTCTGAAGGACATAAGATTGAAAAAGATGCTGTCTGCCTCCAGAGAAAGAGTTGATAGTGTGAATGCAGATCAAAAGATACTTTTTTAACTTTATTTTTCTTGGTTGGAGGCGGGGAGCTATTTTCTTTTGCAACTTGGCTAATGTAGAAATGTTTTGCATGACTGCACACATATAATCTATATCAAATTGCTTGCCTGTCTCATAGGAGGAAGGGAGTCAAGGAGGGAGAGAATGTGGAATTCAAAATTTTTAAAAACAAATGTTTAAAAAATTTACATGTAATCAAGGAAAAATAAAATAGAAGACTAAAATATAGGAGATAAATAAATTATAACTTACTCATAATGCTGAAATTTTAAAACCCTACAAAAATTCCTGAAGGCAAATTTGTTAACACACAAAATAACATGTCTTTAGTTATGAAATAACATATCTTTACCTATGAAACTACTTCTCTTTCTTTTCTTTTAAATGGTGTGCTTTCAAGGTTCATTGGATCAATGTAGTGAACGAAGTGTTATGTACAAGGAATAGAGTGTGAGGACTTGGAGTCAGAGAGAGCTTTGGGTTAAGTGGTTAAAAAGTCCAAATTAGTCTTCAACCCCAGATCCCACACCAGTGGGATGATTTCCCTTCCAACCCAAATCCCATCCCAGTTCACCTCTTTGATGGGGTAGTCTATCTGTCTTTTATTTTGAGTTAGCCTTAAGGGCTGCCCCTCTGCTACTGCACAGCATCCTACTCCGTCCCATAAGTGACCCATCCAGACCTACCTTTCCTGAAAAGTACTTTATAACCTTGTATTTTTCCTTTCCTACATCTATCATGTCTCTCTTTAATTCACTTCTCATTCTCTCTCTCTCTCCTAGGAAATAGTCGGGTGAATTAATTCACAGTAAAGCATCAGAGTGCCAGAGAGTAAAATGTTATCCATTTCAAGTGATACATTTACAATTTAACAGGATCTTCCAGAAGACAGGACCCTAACCCATGGTAGACTGATCAAGGCAGGTTTCGCGAACTCTTGGGCCTCTCTCTGTCTATGTGTGATGTAGACTTGGAACAACAGCATTCATTTTCATGTAAAATGCCTCCAGAACACTCTCAAACTGCTGTCTTCAATACCATAAATCCCTTTTGACTATACTCTTATAGATTCTCTACAATGATTTCTTCTAAGGAAAGTGGTCTGGCCCAGAGGTATCAAACCCTGCTGACAGCCTGAAAAACAACCTAAATGGGCACAAACCAGATTAAAATATAATTGGGAAACATTTAACAAAATAAAAAAGAATACAACATAGATAATGTAAATTTGTGGTTTTCCACATCAATATGTGACCAGCAGAGATCCATTTCTATTTGATTTTAATATAACTAATCCAAGAAGGGAGTTCTTAAAACTTTTATTGTTCCATTGGAAGTCTGTTGAAGCCTATAGACCCTTTTCTTAGTATAATGTTTTAAATGCATAAATAAAATACATGGGCATTATAAAGGAAACAAATTATGTAGGAAGGAAGGAAGAGAGAGGGAGGGAGGGAAGAAAGGAGGGAGGAAGAAAAGGAGGAAAGAAGGAAAGAATGAAGGGAAGAAGGAAAGAAGGAAGGGAGGAAGGGAAGAAGAGAGAGAGGGAGGGAGGAAGTAAAGGAGGAACAGAGGGAGGAAGGAGGAGAGGAAGAAAATAAATCAGCATGTTTTAAGTGAGTTCTATGCACCAGGCATTGCACTAAATACTTTCTAATTATTATCTCATTGATCCTCAGAATAACCTTGCCATCAATATCCCTATTTTATGTGAGGAGATTGAGACAAATGTAGCTGAAGTGAGTTGTCCAGGTCACAAGCTAGGAAATATCTGAGCATAGATTCGAACAGAGGTCTTTCTAACTCCAGGCTCAGTGCTCTATCCACTATGCACCTAGCTGCCACTAGGAAATCTGTGTCTTCAAGTGCCAGCATCAACACTTACTAGCTATATGACCAAGAGCAAGTCATTTAATCTAAGATCTTTTCTATAAAATATGTAAATAATATTTGGAGTGCTTGTCACAGGCCTCATGAAGAAGATGCCTAAGAAAATCTAAAGAGGAGGTAGCTAGGTTGCACAGTGAATAGAGCTCCTGCCCTGGAGTCAGGAGGACCTGAGTTCAAATCCAACCTCAGACACTTAACAAAAACTAGCCGTGTGACCTTGGGCAAGTAACTTAACCCCAACTGCCCTACCTTCCCCCCTCCAAAAAGCAAAAAAGAAAAAAAAAGAAAAAAGAAACGTAAAGATCTGTAGAAATCTGAAGTTCTATTATCTACCTACTATTTTCTGAGCAGCAATGAAGACTATCATTAGAAAAAATCCCTATAACCTACGTATTATGAAAATGATTCTCAATATACAGAATTATTCAAGTTACATAGAGTGGACTTACATTCTATCAGGACAAGGCTCTGACCTTTTGGATCCATCACTCCATGGAAAACAAATGCCCAACAAAGGAAGGAATGGAAAGACTCGGGGCCACACCAAAGGTATCACAATGTCTTCACTCCCAAAAGGGGCAAGCCTTGATGTCTGCATTTTCTGGATGACCACTGGAAAAGTCCTCCCAATGCGCCTATCACACATAGTGTCCATCAGAGTAAGCTGAGCCATAAACACACTGCACATGGAAGTCACCCTGTGGAATGACACACTTTGAAAAGGTATTTGTTAAAGGAAGAGAAAACATGATTTCATCAGAGGAAGACATCCGTCTTCACTGAGTATAGGCTTTGTATCCCAACTTAATAAATTTCTAAACTGTTTATGACTGAAGTGATTAGGCATTACAGCTAATTAGCCTAAGTTTTTCTTCAAGGCTTACTTCCCACTTTTACTCATACAGCTGAAACAATTAGATTCACCAAGAGAAATGGGCAATGTCTTTTCATACCATATTTCCCATAACACTTAGTTTCCTGCTGCAAATCATTAAACAGTCAACAGATGCATCTTGTTTTCAGTTTCCACACATCTTCAAGCAATTCTTCTTGAAGGGCAAAAGTGACATGGGTTTGTGTGTGTGGGTACGCTGCCATCATTTATCTTGTTTTGCCCCCAATTAGAACTGGAGGTTATTAAGAAAATTGTTGTGCTGCTGGTGAGCATCTTCCAGACTCCTTCCAGTGGCAAGTATCCTGACAGTCAATATCAAATGCCATGAAAGGTCTTAGGGTAAGAAAGAAAGGCGATTTAAAGTTCACTTTATGAACAAGGCAATGACTGATTGTTGATAGAAAAAATAACATAAGTATTCCCATTAATAAGGGTAAGGACCCAACAGTTATCATCACCAAGGAAACGACATAACCAGCAGTGTTCTAGAGTTGACAAATTATTGGAAAGTTTCTCCCACCCCCACCCCCACACACAGCACTACCACCTTTTGTTTCAGCAGTAAAATATAAAGCAAATATATTTTAGTGACATGATTTTTTTTTCTGGCACCTTTCCATCGCCAATTCCATTCATGCAGAAAAGGGATGAAATTCCATCATTCGAGCATGACATCTCAAAATTCAAACTTAATGAGAGCTTTGGCAGCTTCTGTCGAAGGCAGACAGTGATTAACAAAACACTTCAGAGTACAAGGCACAGCAGTGCTCAAAGAAAACAGTGATGATCTCCACTTAATTGTAGAAAAGCCCAAAGCATCTGCCAGCAGAGGAGAGCTGGAGCCATAAGGAGCTATTGCTCAGATAGGCTGTCATCTCCAGAGATCAGCAACCATATGCTCAGCTCAAGCACAAACTCCAAAGAAGTTAATTTTCTGACAAAATACAGGGATAAATATGACATTCAAACAAGTGTGCTCACTCATCCTGAACACACGTTCATCTGCACGTATCAGATTTATGCATCGTTTAAACACAAGCAAATATAATTTGTTTGGAACACAAACATTGCTGTATGAGCACAGGTATAATTAATCTTTGTCCGCTCCACAGGTTCTTACGTTCCACTGCTTAACCGTGCTTAGTACAAACTTTGAACGAACAGAATGGTCACTTGTTGCTTCCTACCTGACATATATGCAGTGAAACACATACTAAGTTCTCTCTCTAGAACTCTGGGCACAACATCATCTGCCCCACCCAAGCCAAAGAATTATTTTGGCTGCTGCTCAGCAATGATAGCACGTCTATTTCTGATTGAACTATAAAAGAGAGACCTTGGGCAAAACCCGTGTAGGAAGTAGCCTTGATGAGAAAGAAAAGGTCATTTTGTCTAGAAGCCTAGGAACCATTTGGATAAAGTCACTGGAGAAGTCACTTACTGGTGCCCTTGGTCATTGCTTCCCGCTGCTAATTGAAAGTGTCAGATGAACAAACATACAAAGTACCTAGTAGAGCTAACCAAAGGCTAAATGGTAACCCCAAACAAACGAAGCACATGTCACTCTAAAAGGGAAAATAATAACCCTGGAAAAGCCTATGCCTTTCTGTCTTTTGTAGGTAAAAATCCCTACCTAATGTCTGTTCAGAAAAGCAACATGAAGCATCAGATGGATCAGCAGTGGCACACAATCAACTGTGCATGCCTTGAAAACAGGTGTTAGATTTAGCATTTGCAAGCTAGCCAAATAGCAGCTAATTTTTCCGAAATGATCAGCCACACTCAGGGAAAAAAAACCTAGTCACAGGTAAGTTAACAGTGAGCTTATCTGGAGTCAAAGAAACCCTGCCCTCGTTAGCAGAACAAAGGCCCGTTCTCAGTATCTCTCCACTCACTCATCATTAGCATTTTTCCCTATAATATGCTCACATTAAGACTTGTTTTTTCCAAAATTTTACAAACTTCCTTTATGATGTAAAGGGCAATGGAAAATGCCACCATCAGCATGCCCACGTACAAGCTCTGTGGGTGTGCACACGTGTACCCTGAGCTAAAAGGCTCTGACAATAGCTCTGGCCAGAGGTTTTGGCTAATTTGCTACCTTATGATTTTGACTTGTAATATTGGTTCAGCTTAATTGAACTGTGCTCTGGACTTGTGTCTCAGAGAACTAGTTTGTGGTCTGGGAATGAAACTGAGCACACGGCAAAATGATTAAAACATTTTCAAAACAAGAGAGCTTGGGCAGTGGAAATTTACACAGATAAATTGCCAATGGAAAATGACTTGACTTTGCAGAATTTTTATTTTAGAACTTAAATGCCAAAGATACCATGCAAAATAATTTTCTTTGCTTTAAGAATGAGATAATAAAGAAAATGGAGACATATCAATGAATAAGATGGGGGGAAAAGGTAACAAATTTCTCATAGACAACAAGTGGAAAGTGGAGAAAGAAAGGCCTAAATTCTTAAGTATTAATTTCAGCCTCAGATAAAGAATAAATTAATAATTAGGAAAAAGATATATACAATATTCTAAAATTCTCATCTAGTTGCATTCTACTCCATAACTTTAAATATATGAAGAATCGCTTAGCTAAACTTAAAAAAACAAAAAATAAGCCCAATCTTCACCAAGATCATACTATCTATTTTAGCTACTTCCATATTTTTCTCTACTCAAAATTTCCAAGCCAGTGGTCTATATTTCATATATGTATATATATATATATGTATATATATATATATACACATGTGTATATATATATATATACACATGTATATATATATACACATACACACGCATATGTATGTATGTATGTATATATATGTGTGTGTGTAGATATATATATATATATATACATACATAATATGTCCTGTTCTCCTATATAATATTTAACAAATTCATATCCATCCCCACCACTCTACAGGAATGGGTCTCTCCAAGGTGAACAGAGATGGCCATCTTGTCAAATCAAAGGGTCTTTGCCCAGCCCTCATTTATATGGATTTTTTTGTGATAATCGGCACTCATGACTGCTCCTTACTTGAAACTCTTTTCTTCCTTTGGCTTCTGAAAAACTTGGTTCTTTTCATTTGTCTGATTTAACTGTTGACTGGGCATTCTCCAAAACTAAGACCTCAACTTTCGGCTCTTTTTTTCCATTTATTCTCTTGGAGCTTTAACAACCACCTTTTTTGTACAAATGCCAAATCGACATCATCACTCCCAACCTTTCATCCACCCCATAGAACTTCTATCCAACCTGCTAGTGACCAAATTCATTTGTGTGTTTTTTCACCCCAAAATCAATACACGTAAAAGTGAATTCATCATCTCCTCCAAATTAACTCCTCTTTATGACTTCTTTATTTATGTTAGGGTCGCCATCATTCATCTAATCACTCAGACTTGAAACTTCACAGCTTTGACTTTTCCCTGCCCTACATCTTTTATATTCTAATTAGTGACTCATACCTGGCAATTTTTACTTCAAAACATCTCCTTTCTAAAATGATACTTACATCACATCATTTTCTTTATAAAAATCTTTCAATGACTCTCCATGTCTTTCAAGAAATATCTCAAACTGGAATGTATCTTCCTTCACAAGTTGACCTCAACCTGCTTCTTCAGATTTCTCTCCTCTTATTTCCCCAAGCAAAACTTATTCTTCCAGGTTACTCTTCTCACTATCCTTCAAAAGTCACATTTTCCCAATTCTACAAATCTATCTTGTGTTCCCCAATACCAAAAATATTCTCCCCTCTGCTTTTCTGTCTATCCAAATCCTCTCCATTCTTTTCAGTGTAACTCAAATCACACACATAGGCCCAATTCTTTTATATCTTCCATAGCCCAAACATAGAGGTAGTCATATATTAGCCACTCCATAAACAAGACTTTTTAAATAGAAGGAATATTTGGTCCAATTTTAATGCTTCCAATTCTCTTCTAGGAGATAAGGAAGGGCTAAGGAAAAGTAAAGCTGATAACTAGTCAAGCTTTTTCAGGAAATCAAGGCAGAGAAGAAACTGCAATAAGTTGATTTGCTGTCTGGCCTTTCTTCCTGTTGCCTTCTATCAACCATGCAGTATTTACAATGCCTACGGTAACTATAAATATGCTGATTTGCTTATTAATCACAAAATGTAACAGGCTCTCTACATGGGGGACATAGCTAGAGCATTTATTCAAATACAAGAAAACTGAGACCCAAAATCAGAAAGTCAAAGCCATCACAGTAGCCACAGATTTGACACACATAGTTAATGCAGTGAACACCCACATTCTCAAGCATTCAAAACAGAATAGGCTACCTCAGGTAAAGATCCTCCTTTTCTCACTCACAGCAAATGTTCAGCCTCCATGCAGCCTGCTCCCAGCAGCTTCTGCCTTCCCATCCCAAGCAGTCCTCAGCAGGAGTCCTTAGCAGAAGTTCTGGTTGGCTCAAAAAGAAGAAGTTTACACCATTGCTGCAGCTGCTGCCAGGGCCACCTCCAGACACCACCCTGGCTCTAGCCTGGCTCCTAAGGGCTCAGGTTCCTTTCTGCCCCACCCCTTCCTGCTATGTGAGCAAGTTCAAGAGGTATTTTAGAGCTTCAAGTAGAATTTTCTTGATTGTCTTTAAAGAGAGAATTTTTGCCACATTTTCCACTATGACTTTTTGTATTTTGCAAGTTATTTAGTGAATGAGTTGGGAAATGGTAGACCAATACCACCAATAAAAAGATGGATAGTTTATACCATACCATTGTATGCCTCCAAACTCCTCCAAGAAAGCTCAGCCAAGTTGTAGAACACTCCCAGAAAACTAGGTGAATTTTTGACAAGACAAATCATACTTTCAAATACTTCATAAATTCATCTTAAGGAAACACAACTACAACAAGCACTTATCAAGCACCTACCATGTACCAAGAGACTTCTACTCGATTTCTTTTGAAAGAATAGAGGTTTAACCCCCACCCCTACCAATATAACCTCATTAGGACCCAGCATCTCAGTTCAACCACTCAATCAATCAAAAGTAAATTAGGTGTGAATAAGAGCTTAAACAATTTTGAAGGGATCATAGGGCTTTGGGTCAGTAAATAAAATCAAACATCACCACACTAGAAATATCTCATCATTGGTTGATGAAGATCACCACTGCTCTTGGGTTACCTGAATACATATAGGCAGCTAGCTGATGAAGTGGATCAAGTGCTAGACATGGATAGTTAGGAAGACCTGAGCTCAAATTTGACCTCAGACACTTATTACATGTGTGACTCAGGTCAAATCATTTAACCACTGGCTGCCTCAGTATCCTCATCTATAAAATAGGTATAATAATAGCACCTACCTCCCAGGATTGTTGTGAGAATAAAATTGATATAATATCTGTAAAGTACTCTGCAAATCTTAAAGTGATGTCTAAATGCTAAACATTATCAAATATAGCAAGTAAGTTTGGAGTTAGTCTCTTAAATGGAAAAGGAAATGGGAAAAGACTCAAAAATCCAGATGCTAAGATTTCCAAGTACCTGAAAGGGAGTCACTCTTGGGGAGAAAGAGGGAGTTTCTCCCTTCCCATTGACCATATGAATGGTGAGACTGGACTTGTGGGAGACAAGATGTCCAACTGGAAGTGGAAAAAGATATACCAAGGACAGAGAACCCAGAAAAGAGAACCGAGTACTCAGAGATGGAACTGATCAGCTTACAACCTCATGATATGTTAAAGATAAGAACACCTAGAGAACCCATCAGCATGAGTTGTAGCATCTCTTAGAAGAAACTGAAGCATCCCCCAAAGCAACTCTGGTTGCTGACAACCTCTGTATCAGGAGTCAGACATACTAAGGAAAGGATGATTCCAGGCACAATCAATGATGGCAGAGATCAACATTTGGATCCCAATCTAGAGCTACACCTAAAGAGACCAAAATTCTAAGGACTCCATAAGGAAAGAAAAGGACATTCAGCTCTAAGCTACCCCTTCTCCATATGGGGTTCACTATACATACGACTCATTACCATTTTACTCTAAGTTTGGGCCCACTCTCTTGACCTTGTGCAAGGGAAGAGTATGTTCCTGGTTTGGGGAGTGTATCTTTATAGCAACAATCTTTTCCATACCTGCTTGGAAAATATTCTTGCTAGAGCTAACCAAGTCTGGCCACTAACCACTGGAAGCTCCCTAGTCAGGGCTTGTGAGTGACTGTGCTATAAAACATCAACAGTCCCTCACATCCTTCAGGTTCCATCAAGAACCTTGAGTAGAGAACTAAGCAGGTGTTCTGTGGGTACCTAGACCTTCAAGTGTGGTGGGAGTTAAAGAAGAAACCTCAGAGGGGTGTTACACTTCTAAATCTGATTAGCAGGGGAGAGAAAAAAAGAGCTACTAAAAAAGTTCTCCTTTCCCATAAAAATTTCTTGTATTTTAATATAATCCTATTTTTCCTTAATTCAATAAGATTGAGTTACCTTATTAGAAACCTTTCTTATGACACTCCTCACTAATAATTTGAGTTCTGTAAAATTATTTACAAATTAAACAATATTTAAAGTTATTATATATTAAGTACTTGTATTCCAGAGCCAGAACGACCCAATCAATCAATATTTATTAAACTTTCATTATCTCCCAGGCACTGTGCTAAGTATTAGGGATGCAAAAAGGGTAAAAATTTAAAAAAAAAATAGTGCCTACCTCAAGGAGCTTACATACTAATTAGGTATAATTCCAAACTTCTTACTAAAATAGTTGGAATAATTCACAGCTCCATCAATAGTGTGTTAAGGTGTCTTGTTTTCTGGCAGTCCCTCCAACATTTGTTATTTTTCTTCTTTGTCAACTTTTTCAATCTGATGGGTATGAATTGTACCTGAATTGCTTTAATTTGCCTTTAATTATTAGTGATTTGGAGGATATTTTCACATGGATTTTAATAGCTTGGATTTCTGCCTTTGAAAAATGTTTGTTCATATCATTTTACCTTTCTTTAACTGGAGTTTAGATGAGTCTTGAGGGAAGTTAGGAAGTAGCAATGAGAAAAAGAGCATTCTAGACATAGAAAAAATAATAGAATAATATATGTAAATATTATATATAAATAATAAAAATGGTAAAATAATAGAATTAGAAGGTGGAGTTTCATATAAAAGGAATGACAATTAGGCAGATACTCTGTCTGAGAAAGGGAGTAAAGTGTGAGAACACTAAAAAGTTAGGAATGGGTTGTGAAAAAGATTTACATGCCAATAAAAGGATTTTTTTCAGTGAAATTTGGATTTAGTCAGAGGGCCACAGTTGAGGACCTAGTGGGTCACATGTGGCCATGAGGTTATAGGTTCCCCACTCCTGATTATAATATGGAAGGAGGAAGAATAATTTGGAGACCATTTCAATAGTTCATGTAAGAGATAATAAGGACCAGAAATAGGGTGGTAGATAAGTGAATGAAATAAAAGATATATGTAGACAAAATTTTGTGAAGCTGAAAATGACAGGATTTGATAAGTAATTGTATATGAGGGATGATAGGAAAAAGATGAAGAGGACATGGTAGTGAACCAGGAGGAGGGTAGTGATGTTCTCAATACTAATATGGGAGGTCAAAAGAAGAGAGGGTTTGAGGAAAAAGATATTGATATGTTGGACGTGGTGTTTGGGTATACAAAAAAGACATCCAATACAAAATGTCCAGAAGACAAAGATGTAGGATTTAAGTTCCGAAGATAAATTAGGATTGGATATATAAATCTGGGAATAGCCTGAATAAGGATGATCATTGAAACTATGTGAGTTGATGGCATCACCAAGTGAGATAGTGAGAAAAAAAAGAATATGGACAAGGACAGAGCCTTGAGGGACACCACTGTTTAGAGGTATGACAAGAATAGAGATACACCAAAGGAGCCTGGGAAATAGCCGTCAGAAAGGTACAAGGACAACCAGGAGAGACCAGGGTCATGAAAAACAAGAGAGGAAAAAAGTATTCTCTAGGAAAAGGTGATCAACAATGTGAAAGGCTCCAAAGAGGCTCAGAGAAGATTGAGAAAGGGTCTTTGGATTTGGTGATTCAAAGACCATTTGTAACTTCTGGAAGAGAAGTTGAGCTGAATAATGAAGTCAGAAGCCAGATTGCAAAGTCTTTAGAAGGAAAAAGATAGGAAAGGTGGCCTAGACATGGTCCTCTCAGAGGAGAGTGGAAAAGTAAAAAGAAAATACAAAAGTGGTCCTGAAGAAAATTAGGCAGGACGAAATCCCTGAACAGAAGAGTTGTCTTGTTTGGGGGAAAAAAAAAAAAGAAGAAGAAGAAAAACAAACTAGGGGCACCCATTAAACAAATAAGAACCAATTTTTTTTTAATGGTGAGCCATTTTTCTTCTTTCTCTCCTAAAGATTCAAGTCCTCCTGATATTAAGGATTCAAATATTACCTTTTTTTTGTCTTCCTGTTCTTTAATACAGCAAACCAAGAAGTAGGAACAAATGGTAAATACTTTGATTATTTTGCTGATCTTTTAAATAATGTATTTTTTTAACTGGAATGCACTCACATCCATGGTTTGCTGTAACTACTGAACACTGACATTTCTTATATCCTCGGGTTAGTGTGACATTAACTGGAGCATCAAATTCTGCCATTATCTTCTTTCTTTATTATTTTTATGTATTTTATGCTATTTTTAAAGTCATGCTGTTGAACATGTCAAGATGGAATATGATTAAATCCCAATATCAGGCCTTTTAATATGAACACAAATGTCAGATACCAGACAGAATCTAGTTGGTTGGATATGATAATGTGAAATATGTCCCATGTCCAACATGCTGGGCAGAAAAGCTAATGTTAGAATGTCACATCAGCCAGGCACCCCTGCAAAACCATGAGTGTTAATGCTATCAAAAAAGTCAATATTAAATGGACTCATGAAAACTTGAATGATTGCAGTTAATATTAGGGAAGAAGTCAAGCTATACAGATTTATTTTCTTCACTACTTATAGTCTGGACCTGTAATCTCATTAGGATGGGTGACTCCCAGGGCAGGTAGGTAGCATGGTAGAGTGCTGGACCTAGAGTCAGGAAGACTCATTTTTCTGACTTAAAATTCAGCATCAGATACTTCCTGGTTGTGTGACTCTGGGTACCTTGTTTGCCTCAGTTTCTTCATCTGTAAAATGAGCTTGGGAAAGGAAATGGCAAACTGTTTTATCATCTTTGCCAAGAAAATCCCAAATGGAATCACAAAGAGTCAAACAGGACTGAAAAAGAACTAAACAACAACAACAAAAAAAAAACAAGGGAATTCCTAGTGAGAAAACTCCCTCTACCAAAGTCAGTCTCTATTTAGCCTGCCACTCATAGCCCTAGAGAGTTGCCTGGAACATTAACATGTCAAGGGTAAAATAACCACTAAGTATCTGAATACAGTCTTAGACACCCTTTCTCCTAGACCAACTCTTTCTCTACTGCACCACATACATTATCTATAGAACTGTGATATTCAGGAAAGCAACAGTTCCCATTTTTCCATAGGACCTCAACTTTCAGTTTTATACTATTAGTCATTACATATCATTAAGGGAAATGTTTTTCCTTGGGTTTTGAATTGGTCTATTAGGTAAGCCTTGTGCAACCTTGAGCAAACTTTCCTAGTAACCTTTTTACAAGCAGGCAACATCAGTCACTCAAGGGGCCAATGACATTCAGTTTTCAATCTATGGATCAACCAATGATCTAGAGATGCACACAGTAATTAAAACATATCCTTCAACATCTGACTCAGATGTAGGCAAAGCAAGATTCTAGTGCCCTCGACCTGTTGAAAAGCAACCTTTTGCTTCAATTAATTCTAAGTTTTATTTTTTTGCATTCAGCAGAAAATGATGACACTTAATGTGAGCTATATAAAGACTTGTTTTGCCTTTACAATATCCTGTACTCTGAGCAATGTCAATCTATGCTTCTTTTATTTGGGCGAATCACTTTCTTTCTGAGGTTGTGGAAGAACACCAGCAGAGGGAAGGGCACTTAGTAGAGTCACGGTATATAAATAGCTCTGCTGAGAGCATTACAAAAGCTCTGTGGTGCTATCACACAGCAGAGCCAATAATGTACAATATGAAAAATCCCTGCCAAGCGTACAGAGAATACAGACAATGTTGTGCCATTTCTCTGATCGGCCGTTTGTTATGTGTTGCAGAGTTTATAGAGATAGAGCCAGGAAAGTCTACCACACCCCAAAGTCTTTCTATTACAAAAACAAAAAGCCTGGAATTGGGGGGAAGGTGTGGGAAGGAAATGAAGCATAAAACCCCAATGAGAAGTAGAAAGATCAACCCCTACGATACACCCAGCCTTGCACAACTACTCCCTAGGTGATTCCTACCATGCTTGTCCAAATGATTCAATAGTTGTCCATGTGCACTTATTTAAAACACTAATTGGTTGTTTTTTGGTTTTTTTTTTACCACTTTTGTCTAAACCAGGAGTTCTTGAGGGACTTCTCCCCTTCTGATTCTAATTGTTGTTCATTCATTCAGTCATGTCTGACCCTTCATGACCCCATGGACCACAGTGTTCCAATACTATCCATGAGCTTTCCTTGGCAGAGATACTGGAGTGGTTTGCCATTTCCTTCTACAACTCATTTTATAGATGAGGCAACTGAGGCAAACAGGGTTAAGGGACTTGCCCAGGGTCACACAGCTAGTAATTATCTGAGGCCATATTTGAACACCAGAAAATTAGTTTCCTTGACCCTAAACCCAATGCTCTATTCATCTGGCCACCTAGCTGCCTCTTGATTCTAATAGAACTCAACAAAATGAGAAACTATTGAGTTGGAGTGACAAGAACTAAGTCAAGACCCTCATTTTATAAGGAATGACAACCTGGGTTTCTCTGTTACAGCACTAGCTCTGTTAGGGGAAGGACTTTTTTTTTTATTCTTTGCATATCCTGTATTATGACTACAAGTAGTAGTAGTGCCTTAATAAATCTTTGCTGGAAGAATAAATAGTTTGCATACATGTATGCATATATGGCAGAATGTGTGATATTTAATTACAAATAGTAGTGACAACATTTCTCAATATTCCATCAATCTTCCACCATATTCATTATTTATGAGCCCCTTTGGGTTGACACTGAAAAGGAAAATAAGAGCTACAGTTACCATGAAACTTCTCCAAATATTTGTTCATTTTCATTTCAAAAGAAACCCTCTAGATAGAATTTGAGTTCCTATTTTAATGAGATCCTTTGTTTTTCATACAACTACATCTTTTATAGAGTTTGTTCCTTATATAAGGAAAACATCATTCCAGCTTTGCAGTGAATAAATAAGTTATTGTTATTATTAATATGTTACTTAAAATGATAGCACAGAACACTATATACTTAAAAAGGAGCTGGTTCATAATACCACCTCCATATCCCCCAGGAAAGGAAATACAGCAGTATTAACAATTGCTTTTGAGTTTAAAAATGTCTCAGGAGCCAAATGGGTCCAGATGCTTAACATCACTTATTAGTGTTTACTATATGAAAGGCACAGGTACCATTCTATCATCTGAGACCATCCTTAAATATGCTCATTTCTTTGGGTTTTGTTGTATGGCTAGAGCTATTAGTGTTCTAATCAGGATTGGTTTTAGACCTTGTCCTCTAGTGACCATTGATACTTAAAGAAAAATAAACATTATAAGCACATATACATATATGCCCTATATATTCCTGAAATAAATATTTCAGGACCATTGAGGATTTTATTTTTATCATCTGAGTCATTTTCGCAAAATATAATAAAAAGAATGCTGGAATTGGAAAAGGGCAGCTGGTTGGTTCAGTGGATAGAGTGCTGGACCTGGAATAAGGAAGACATCATCTGGAGTTCAAATCCAGCCTCAGCACTTACTAGCTATGTGACCCTGAGCAACTCATGTCACCCTGTTTGCCTCAGTTATATCATCTATAAAATGAGCTGGAAGCAAACCATTTGAGTATCTTTGTCAAGAAAATCCCAAATGGAGTCATAGAGTCAGACATGACCAAACAATGATGTGACTTTGAATCCTAGCTCTGCTACTTGTGACTTATGTAACTTGGGAAGGTTAAGTTTGTTGGGCTTCAACTTCCTCATCTATTAAGGGAAGATGTTTACCTAGAAAACCCCTGGTGTCCCTCCTAGGTTTAAATCCATGATTCTATTACATCTATATGTTTGTATTGAACCAGAAAATTTTCATTGATATTTCATGTGCTAATAGTTCCCATTAAATCTCTTTCAAGAAAGTGTGTTTATTTTGTGGGGTTCAGTTTGAATAGGTACTTTGCATCCAAAGATCCTGGGAGTAATAATTGCAAATAAGCGTGGGGTTGAAATGGGCTAGTGAAGAGGACTCACAGGAGCTAGGAAGGGACTCCCCCATCTCTAGCAGGCTCCTTAATCCTCTCACATCAGGCTTAATGCCTTCTCCATTCCTATTGTTGCCACCAAATTCAGGCATCTATTGTTGACCCTAGTAACCTTCCAGAATGTTTGGCAGTCCTCTGGTACTCTGCCTTTTGATCCATCCTTCATATTGCTGACACATTAACTTCTTTAAAACACTGATTTTGTCATGTCCCTATCCTGCTCAGAAATCTTTAATAAGTCTCTTCCTTCTCCAGCAATTGACTGCAGGATATAAAGCAAGCTCCTTGGCATCAAGGCGTTCCATAAACTCAATAGACACAAGACAATATGACAAATGTTCCCCATCTTCTTTCCCACTCTATCCCTACTCAAATCCTCTACTTCAACAATACTGATCGATGCATCAATCCCTAAGCACCGCATGTACTTTCCCCTTTCTCCCCATCATGGCAGAAATGTCCTCCTCTACTTCCTTTAACTTAATGTATCTGAATATTACCTATCCATCAATGTCCACGTTAATTTCATCTTCACTGTGAAGCCTCCTTGATCAGTCATAGCAACAGTGATACTTTACTCCTCTGAGCTCCTCTATATTTATTATAAGCCTACATTTCTGTTAAACATATATCTATATTTATATATACATATACATGAATATAGTTATATATTTGTAGCTACCTATCTATATTCATCTAACTACTTTCTTTTCAATTAAAATGTAAGTTTCTTGAGAACAGATATTGTATATGCATTATAATTATCTATGGCCCTTCCAGCCTCTATTTTTCCATTTCTCCTGTTCCTGTTTTTCTTTCTTTTTACCTCCTCTATTAGTTTTTTTTTTCCTTCCCTCTGACCCCTTCTTCACTCTTTATCTCTATCATTTTCTCTCCTTTCCTTTCTTTGTATTGTCTCTACCAACTAGAGAGGTAGTTTGCTATAATGGATAGAGAATTAGCCTGATCACACGAAAAGACCTAGGTTTGAGTCTTGCATCTGACACATGGTGGTTGTGTGTCTGGGCAAATGTCTTAACTTCTCAGTGGTCTAAGTCAACTCCACAAGACTATAGTTTCAGTGCACGTGCTGTTCTGCTTTGGTAAAGGGAATATTGTTATCTAGGAATTTCCTATATATCAGTGAAACCAGAGGTTAAGCTCCTGTCCCTCTCAACTTTAATATGCCATGGATTATTTTTTTAATTTCATTGCTCTTTCATATTCCTTTCCCTGCAAGCCCCCTTCCTCTTTAATTCCTCCTCCTCATCTCTTCCTGCCTGGCTCCCCTTACTACTTTATGACTCAGTTTCTCTACCTCCATTTCAATATTCCATGATTCACTTTCCCTTCTTTCAGTTTCTAGTCACTATGCTCGGAACTGTAGCACAATATGAGGTAAGTCAATTTATTTATACAATAAACATTTGCTGGGCGCTAGCCTTGGGTAAGGCGCCGACAGGCGCTACAGAACTCCAGCTTATTTTCTGTTACTTATTGGAGGGGAGATTACCCCAAATGAACAAAAAATAGATTATTAAACATTTCCTCTTATTATTTTCAAGCACACATAGTGGTTAATAAGTGTCCCAGACTCTGTTGCAGGTATTCCTTAAGAGAGATGGAACGATCTCAGGATTGTCTGCTCAGGCATGCAGGAGGCTAATTGCTCATCATAGGTCAGTTCTCAATAGGCGCTACCCATGTCTGCCAGAATTGCCAGCAATGTGTGAATGTGGCTACAGATATATGAAATTAACAAAGAAGACACAAATGGAATGCATCCTTCTGATTCCCTCACTGGAGGAAAGCTTTCTAGGTGAACGCAAGGAACAAAGACTCCTGGGACTCTGAGTTGCTACTGTTTTCTTGCTTCAGAAGTCCTATCTCACTCTGTATTTTGCTTCCATAGGTCTGTCACTCCGTATCCACAAAATCATAAGGATCAATCTAAAGAGCAAGACCATATTTTTGACTCTTCCATCATTGATTGCATATCCTGACTGCATTCAATCAGCTTGGGAAATCCCTGCATGGGGAATAACAGTGCACTCAAAATATGCAACAGCCCTACCTTTCCCTGCACACCTGTTCAATTCAAGTGCTAATGGGGACAGGGAAGCAGAAAAAGAGAATCTAAGCTACATTTCTTAGAAAAGCTTCTTAGTGCTTTTACAGACAAATGTGGTTCTAAATCTAGACTGTTTCAGAACTGGAGTAAGAGTGGAATCAAGCATATCTTTAGGTTAACAAAATGTTTTTGGGTCTAATTGTAGAGGTCAAAGAAACATAAAATGTTGATGTATAGGGGTAGGGGTGCTTGAGACCCCAAAATACCAACAGGCTGGGTCCTCTGAATGAATTTGACTCAAGTCTTCTCTCAGCCAAAGAAAAGCAAAGTTTATTACAGATTCTCCATAATGGGTAGACTCTTAAGGAGCCTTGGTATCTGTGATGTTTGCATAGGACAAGCGGGCCAGAGTCATCTGACACAGAACTAGTCTGTGCTAGATAATTCTCAGATGTTCTCTCTCTTCATGGGGCCAAGATGGGGTCTTATATACAGAAAGGTTGCGGGCAGAATCTAGGGTTGTTCTAGAGGAGGAGTTTGGGGAGGGTCTTCAGGAAGAGTCAAATGAGGTTAGACTCCAGTGATGAGAGATTAAGGGTGGGAAGTAGCTGGAGGCTACCTGGAGATGAGACAACAGAGGGCTAGGCTTGTTAAGGGTGTATAGATATTTTGGGAGGATCAACTGTGGGAAGTAGCTGGACAAAGGAGGACTAGACTAGTAACAGATTTGGGCAGAGCCACAATGAAAGGCTTATGGACTCAGGCAAATGCCTCATCAAATGGGAAGATTCAATCAGAGTTCAAGGGGGTTCCCAGAGCCTGTACCTCACCATAATCATTTTCACAAATGGACCATGACAGTGATGGGGATGGAATCTGAACCCCCAAAAGGAAAAGACCATGTCTTTGAGATCTGGATCCCAAAAAGGAAAAGCCCCAGGACTTCCCCATGTGGCCCAGGTCCCTGGAGTTCACCTGGGACAATCAGGCCTTCCCAGGTAATTTACTGACCTTTCATTGTCTGCACCTGGCCCCACCCTTGACCACCACTCACTTAATTCCATCTAGATCCCTTCTGTATTCCCACAGTCCTCAGTATAAAAGATCCATTTTGCCTCCATTAAAGTGTTCATATTCTTTAAGAGTCTAATGGTTCAGATTTAGTAGGGTCTATATTGCAGATTTTTAGAATCATGCCCACCCTCTATCAATGTTCTAATAAACCTTGTCTTTAACTGAAAGAAGGCTTGAGTTGAATTCATTCAGGAAGGACCTGCATGTTGCTATTTCTTGGTCCCCATGCCCCTGAACTTTAACAACAGGATCCTCAAATATGTGTTTATGACCAGAATTGTGGTGTATATTCCAATGCAAGATGCTCCATTAAATGAGACATGGATTGCCTAAAGATGAACTTAAAGACAAATAACTTCCAAACCATATATGTCATTTCTAAGGGGGAAAAACAAAAGCAACCAAATACCCGATTTTGCACAAAATTTTATCACAATCAGATAGTACAACGACATTCTGCTCTCTGAAGAATATTGCTAGATGGAAAACAACGATTAAACAATGAAGTTTAAAGAGTTTGTAAAGTATAGAACATCAGCAAAGGGTTACCTTGCTCTCGAACTGATGAATCTTCACAGAGATCATGGTGATGGGGTATAGGCTCTGGGAACCCCCTAGAATCTTATCACTTGATCTAGCATTTGTCTGAGGCCATAAGCCTTCCATTTTTGCAATTCTCAAATCTCTGTTACCCTTAACCTAGCCTAGCCTTCCATTGTCTGTAATCTCCAGGTATCCTTCAGCTTCTTCCCACCCTTAATCCAATTCTCTTGGTTCTTGGAGTCAGACCTCTAGCCACCCCAATCCCATTGAGATCCTCCTCAAGACACTCCCTAGATCCCTCCTCCCAGGCTACTAGGCCATCCCTAGATCCCTCCCACACTCTTTCTGTATATCCCATGAAGGTACTCAAATTCAATCTAGCTAAGATTCAACCTATCCAAGATTCAATCTAGCCCACTTGTCAATAGAAGCATCACAAATATTTAGGCTAATTAACAGTCTACCCAATATGGCAAATCTTTAATAAACTTTGTTTTACTTTGGCTGAAAGAAGGCTTGGGTCAAATTCATTCAGGCAGTGTCAGTATTTTGGGGTCCTGAGCACTGTTAAACCTCAGCATTTCCAACTCCAACATTAGAATCATAAATTTATTGCTATAAGAGACTTTAGATGACATTGAATTTAATCTCTTCATTTTATAGATCAAGGAAAACTGAGAGGTTAAACAACTTCTCCAGGGTCACAAAGCCAATAAGTGTCTGAAGTAGTTAGGTGATTTGGTGGATAGAAACTGGTGTCAGTTAAGATCTGAGTTCAAATCCAGTCTCAGACACTTACTAACTGTAGCCCTCCACAAGTCACTTAACTTCTGTATCCTCAACTATAAAATGGGGTTAATAATAGCACCTCCCTTGTAGGGCTGCTGTCAGGATCAAAAAAGAAAATTTTTGTAAAGCACTTAACACAGTGCCTGATACATAAAAGGCTCAACGCAAGTGCTTATTCCTTTATCCCTTCCCTGGAGTGGGATTTGAAATCAGGTCTTCCCAACTCTAAGTCTAATATTTGGTTTATCATACCACCTAGATGCCTAATCCCAGATAGCCCTAGCCCAGACAAAAACTGCCTGTATATTTGTCATTTAAAAGTAAATAACCCTGTGTTAAGTAGCTCTTAATGAGGTTGCTATTTCCCTTATTAGCATTACTGATTTTCGTAACAATTGTGCTCCCTCTCTTCTTCCATATGAGGAAGATATATTTATAAGCCATTCAAAAGCAAAGTGAAGCCATATTCTGAACGATCCGTACTAACAGTGGATGATTATTTGGCTAGAAAGAGTAATCAAGGACAACAAATGCTTTCTTCAGTCATTGCATATGATTACAGGCAAAAGGTTATAAGGTTATATAGGTTACCTGTAATACTGAGTGTTAGAAACATCACCTCACTTAGCCACATAGGGAACTCTCTAGATTGCTTTTGCTAATAAATCTAGAAATTTCCCGCTTAGTACCACCCTCAGTGAGTTCACTTATATCTCCATATGTTTTAAGCCTCTGTCTCATGTCAATGAGATCATCTCTTCTTTTGCATAATCTCAACACTGAGAATACGTTGCTACTTTCTTAGATTTACTAATTCTACTAAATCACTAGATCCTTAAAGCCAATGGCATTCATTCCATTTAGATTCAGTTTAGTAGATTAGGTCTAGTAAAGGAAAAACTTCAGGGCTGAAGTTTACAAAAGATTATTCAGTTTAGCAACCTGAGAGTGCTTGAGGGAAGGGAGAAGCCTATTGATTAAAGGACAAATGATTCTAATGAATGTTATTCATGCCTTTCATTGAAGTGATTGAAAACAGCTGGAAGGACTGGATCAGTATGCAATGACCTGGTAATTTACCAACTGCTACACATGTGGCTTTAAAAGTCCATGACACTCATCACTTGCTTTGAACATGCTTTATTGGATCTCAGTAAAATCTTGTTTGTTGGCAATTCACCTTTAAAATTAGAGGTTCTTGATTATTTGTCAATAGAATGGTTTGAAGCCAAACCACAAGTTTCAAGGGCCTTTCATCTCCCCTACTTAAATATCTCTCTTCCTGGCATTAAAATAAGATAGTGAATAACTAAAGCCCATTTCACATAAAATGGTATTATTTTAATCCCATGAATTTTAAATTACTTGTGTGTTTCTCCTGTATATAGCTTGCTTTGTACATATCTATTTGCATGCTGTCTCCCCTATTAAATTGTAAGATCTCTGAGGACAGAGATTGTCTTTTGCCTTTTTTTGTATCCCCAGCACTTAGAATATTGCCTGACACATAGTAGGTGCTTAATCAATGTTTACTGATTAATTGACATGTAGTTGTAATCCAATAATGTTCAAAGGCTTCACATTGATTTGGGTACACACCTTCCCAGTCTTGCTCCTTCCTATTGAAACGCAATTCACAAATCTCAGTTCTATTCACTAAAAGTAGCTTGAAGTAAAATCTTAAAATCAGGAAAATTTGCTATTATGACCCTGATAAATACTTTCCCTTTCCAACAGCCCTTCTAAGCTCTTGAGGCTCCCATGAATTTTTAGTTCCATGGGCTGTATTCCATTTCTGAAGGATCTTTCTCTAGTCTAGCTGTCAACAATTCCAAGACTTGATATTTATGTCCCTACTTCAGAGATCTGTGATTTTAATATTGTGGGTAACTCCCTTTAGCACCACATGTAGGGCGTAGTACATTGAGCATTGGACTTGGAGTCAGAAAGAGCTCAGTTCAAAGACTTTCTTGGGCCTTTATGACCCTGGGCAAATACTTTTTCACTGTAGGCCTCAATGAGGTTATGTGTAAAATAATGGAATTAGATTAAATAACCTTGAAGGTCTTTTTTAGTTCTAAATCTCTGATTTGTTATTATCATATCAGATACAACTTTGTGTCACGATAGATAGAACTTTGACCTTAGAATCAGGAAGACCAGAGTTCAAACCCTGCCTTAGATACTTCCTATCTCTCTGACTTTGGACAAGTTTTTAAACTTTTTTCAGATCCAGTTTCCTCATCTCTAAAATGGGGATAAATATAGCACCTACCTCAAGGGGTTATGGTGAGGATCAAAGATGATATCATATGTAAAGTATTTCACAAACCTTAAGATGTTATATAAATGCTAATAGTCCATCATTCTGTGGCTGAAAAGCTCATAACCTGAGTCTGAGTTGCTCCATGCATAGTTAGGCTGCACAGTGAACCAATATTATAACCCATCACCAGACTAGCACTGCAAGCTTTTCTAGTTTGGAGAAACCTGTAAGAGCTTCACTCTGCTGGCACAGCCTGTCCTAAAGAACTCAGGGTCCCCTCTGCATCACAGCAGCATTTTAGTGTGGCTAAGGCCAAGTTATTACCTGATAAAGGGTTTAGGCATTATTACTCTCTATATTTAACCTAAGTGGCCTGCCAAGCACCCATTAAATCATACTGCATTGGCAGCCACCGACTCTTTGGGGTAGCTCTGCAATGTCAATTTTATGACTTTTCATCATTGCTTCTTCTGTTAGCAACCCGTAAATAAGTATTCAAGAACCAGTTTGAAGATTCTGGGTTTATGACCAGAATACTATAGCTGGTCAGTCATTGTTCTGTTGCAACTCAGAGAAAGGTCTGTTTTAGCATTGTGAACACACAGACCCAAACCACACAGTAATATACACATGTATACTTCAAGTCCCAGCTACTATCCCACCTTCCACAGGAAGCCTCTTAATTTCTAGTTATTGTTTAGTCAACTCCTCTGGGGTTGTCTTGGCAAAGATACTGGAGTGGTTTGCTATTTCCTTCTCCTGCTCACTTTTTTACAGGCGAGGAAACTGAAGCCAACAAGTAAAATGACTTGCCCAGGGTTAGTGTCTGAGACCATCTTTGAACTTGGGTTTTCCTGACTCCAAGTCCAGCACTCCATCCACTGCATCATCTAGCTAGTTTCTCTCTGTTGATTATGTTCAATTTTTCCACTATATAACTTATTTGTACATAGTTGTTTACATGTTGTCTTTGCCATTAAACAGCAAACCCTTGAAGGCAGGGATTGTCTTTTTCCAGGGACTATATCCACAGCTCAGTGCCTGGCACATAGTAGGCATTTCATAAATGTTAATTGGCTGGCTGCTATCTCATGGAATAATAAACAAGGACGTAGTTAATGCATTGTAAGGTATATTAAAGAATTGGAGTTGAAAGCGATAATTCTTAGAAAGCTATCCTTCCTTGGGTCTTCTTCAGCTCTGATGTGAGGCTATGTTATGGGAATCTGAAGATCTTCCCTGCCCCTCGGCCCTTTGACAGGCTTAAGTGGCTCTGAGAATCTTTCTGATTTGAAAGTATACTCTGCCCCCTAAGAGGCTGAATGTGGTCACGTGGAGCCTGTGGCAGGAGGCTTGTTTTTCGGGAATGCCCGTGCCTTGTTGCTTTGTGATTGCACAGTGGGTCAAGAGGGCTGTGACATTCTCTGATCCAGGAGAAGGCTATCTATACCCTGATGTGAGTTTTTGCTTTGGGGATCACTTTGAGAAGAGTTGTGTGATTTGGCCAGACAAGACCCTGGGAAGCTGTTGAGCCCCCCTGATTTTGAGAAACAGATGTTGGTGCTTCCCTCTCCAGTAACTGAATAGGTATGGATGTAATGGTCAGACAATGTGAAGCCCATCTGCTGATCTGTTTCTTTGTCTGCTTGTAACTTGTGTTTGTATTCTCTGAAGTTCAGGGTGCTGACTTTTTCCCCTGAACTAGGTAAATGATATACGTTTGTTTGATTAAAGTAAGATTGTTAACTCTTTTTGAGTTTGCTTTCCTTTAGAAAAGCAGATCTAAGAACCTGTGCTAGCAGCCATCCTGGGTGTGCTAGGGTGCTTGCTGATAGAGGCTACATGAGGAAACTGTCTCTGGGACAAACTAGAGTTGGTGGACAGCTTGGATCCCATTTAAGCACTGATCAGTCACTGTCACTCATAAGTGTCTAAACTCATGCACAAATAATACAATGGGAAGATGAATAATGTTCTGAGCAAGAAAAATGATCTAGTAGCTGTGTTTTGAATCCATCATTGACTTGATTCTGTCCTGGGCTTGTAAAACACAGCATTTAGAGTGGGAGTATAATTATCGGAGGGTTCTTACGTTCCTCTTCATTCAGCTGAGGATCAATAACCTATGAGCTGAGGGGAGAAATGTTCACCAGAGTTAGAAACTTGAACAAACATCAACTCACCAAAGACTGCTGGAAGGTAGAATTCCAGCTTACAGACACATAAAACCAAAGGATTACATACATGGCTCTGGAAGGTTAGCTTCAAGTGCTAGACGCTTGTTAGCAAAGTGCAAGTGTGTCAAAAATTATGCGACTGTTAAGTATATCTTTAGGCAGAGGTCTTCTGGAATGACTTAACTCAAATAGAAATATCCGCGAATACAATCATTAGCTTCTGAGAAACCCAGCCTATGAAACAGCCTCCTCAAAGTTGTTTCTACATTGACTTATATACAAGTTTCATCAGAATATTTCTTTAACAAAGTTGCAAATTCAGAATGTTTATTTCATTTTTCTAAATCCCATTATCTAATAGATTTTCTATTTACAATCTTTTTATGAGTTTTAATTTTTATTTTCTGTTTCTTACATCACCATATTTATTCCAAGTATCTTCCTTCTCCTATTCCCACAGAGCCATCCCCTGTGACAAATTACATTTTTAGAGAGAAAAAAAGTCTGAACATGTATAATGTATAATACCTATGGAACTTCTACCTCCACAAAGGGGGGTACCTTCTTATATTTCTTCATTTGAGGCCTTCCTGATATAATTTGTTATATATTTTTTGTGTGTGTTAGGTGTTCCTGCTTATATTGTTGTAGTTATTATATATTACGATATATTAGATATGTTATAGTTATTGTATATTTACAATTTTTTCAAAAACTAAATGTTGTGTATGCTGATGGGGGAGGACAGGTCAGGTGAGTATAGGTGTGTCTCAGTGAGTTTTAGGGAAGCAGTCTTTGTCTGAGAGATGATCGTGGTTTTTGAAAATTATTGGATTCACACACACATTTTATATATATATATATATATATATATATATATACATATATATATATATACATATATATATACACACACATTATATATGTATGTGTATGTATGCATATATATTATATATATATACATATTATATATATATATGTATACATATATATAATATATATATATATCTTACATATATATGTGGGCAAGGCCTTAAAGAGTCTTCAGGTGATTCCAAAGAAGAAATGGAGGAAATATGCTAAATTTCAGAAGATATAAAAATGGGTCTAATGGACTATAGAAAATTACTTGAATATATTAAATTAATCCATAAGAAGTTTTTTTGAAATACACGATATGTGTCAGGCACTGTTGAAGGTAGTAGAGATAAAAATACAAAAGTGAGACAGTCCTTGCCCTCAAAGCAATTCCATTCTACTGGAGGAACCAATAGATGATATATGGATAGATGGATGGATGGATGGATGGATGGATGGATGGATGGATGAAGAGAGAGAGAGAGAGAGAAAGAGAGAGAGAGAGAGAGAGAGAGAGAGAGAGAGAGAGAGAGAGAGAGAGAAAGATGCCTCAGATACATAGTAGGGGAACTAAAAATCAAGGTGGATCAAGAAAGGTCTCTAGAAAGGGACAGCATTTGAGGTGAGCCTTGTGGGAAGGTAAGGGATCCAAGAGATGAAGGTGAAGAGAGAGACCATCACATGAATGGGAGATAGGCATGGACTTGGAAGATGTTTATGGGAAACTGTAAAGTGGTCAGTTTGAGAGAAGAATAGAGTACATGAAGAATAGTAACGAGTCACTATTTTGAAAATATAGGCTGGAGCCATATTGAAAAAGGATTCAAATGGCACAAAAAGGAGTTTATATTTTAACCCAAAGGCCATGAAGAGTCACTTAAGCAGAGGAAAAGCATGGCCAGAGCTGACCTTTGAGATGATCAGTTTGGCAATTTTTTGGAAGCTGTATTGGAGAAAATAGAGTGGATACAAAGAAACCAATCAGGGGGGCCATTGCAACAGTCCAGGTGAGACATAATTAGGACCTGGACCTGTGTGCTTGTTTTGTGAGTAGAGAAAAGGTGATAGGAAGGAAAAATGTTGAAAATGTAGAATCAACAAGATTTGTGATTGATTGTAAATTTTGGATGGAGGTGAATGAGAGTGAAAAATCCTGGATGACCCCTAGATTTCTACTCTGGAAGATTGGGTTATTGGTGGTGCCTTCCAGAGAAATAAAGGAATTAGGAAAAGAAACAGATTTAGACAGACAATGAATCCTGTTGGGACATAGTGAGTTTGAGATGTTTATTATATCTCCAGGTGGAGTAGGTATTTGTAGATGTGAGAGAGGAGCTGAGGTTTAGATATATAGTTATGAGATTCATTTGCATGGAGATGAATTCATGGAGACTTCTGTTGCTTGTCCTTCATTCTTGGAGAGGATCAGGACATCAGGAAGGTGACACCATGACTTGCAAATGAACTGGATTTAAGGAAGGGAGGGCTATGCAGAGCTACCAGCTTCCCTCTAGAGAAAGAATGGAGAGGGAGAAAGAGAGAGGAAGGGAGGGGGAGAGAGAGACAAACACACAGAGAGAGACAGAGAGACAAAGACAGAGACATTAAGGCAGTGTACTGGGGTACATGCATGCAGCAGGATATGGATGATAAATCTCCACCCAAGACTGAAAAGGATCAATCTAATGGGTAGCAAGAGAACTACAACAGAACATCATCACAAAAACCCCAGGAAGAAATAGTAGTTAGAAGGAAAGAGTGACCAGTACTGCAGAGAGGTCAAGAAGGATAACTGAGAAGCTAAGTACAATCTTACATTCAATTTATGACTGCAACTGGGGAAATAGGCCTGAAGGACCAGATCAAATGACAAGGACAGTGAGTATGAAGTTGATGGAGATAGTATGGGTAGGTTGAGACTTGGGAATTATAAGACCGGTGGCAAAATGAAATTAAGTTAGTGAGAGGAGTGAGACATGACTGAATTACTAAACAACACGAACAAGTGAGAAAATGAAAGAAAAGGCAGCATAAGAGCAGATTGTGCTTTCTCCTAAACCGTAGACCATGGTGATCTCCCTAGGAACAGAATGTGTTGTCTTTCAGGATGCTGGATTGAGCAAAAAGCCAAGATTAAGAAATATTGAATATTGAGAAAAATAATGACAGTCAAATACTTTCATATATGTGACATCTTATTTTGTATTGAAATATCCTATTTTTAACCAATTAGAATGCATGATCATTCCATATTTGAGCCTAGAACCAAGAAATGGATGTTTTTATTTAATGTTCATGAATCCTCCACATCCTAGTTCAGGCAAGTAAAATCTATAACAACTTCAGGATGATTAACTCATGTTTTTTCCCAATGTCTCCACTCTTGCCAATCCGTAAGATAGTGTCACATTCTCAACATTAAAATCTGACAACCCAAAGTCAATTTCCATGATAGCAATAGAGATTCAACTAACCCATCATTTCCTTTTGTCTGCTTTGAAGTCTGATAAAGAATGATAGAGATGAGATTTCGTGTGTGTGTGTGTGTGTGTGTGTGTGTGTGTGTGTGTGTGTGTGTCTATAAGTGTAAGTCCATGGCAAGCAATGGTGGTTTTACAGCAATTAATATCACAGAATCTCAGAGCTATGAAGAACTTTAGATACTAGCCAGTCCAAATTGTGCCTGAATACGAATATGATCAAACAAAGCCCAGGACAGGCACAATCAAATCTCTAAAGTCCTTCATATATAGAGCAGCTAGGTGGCTAGTAGATAGAACAGTAGATAGTAGACAGGACACCTGACCTAGAGGCAAGAAGATCTAATTACAAAGCTGGCCTCAGACACTCACTAGCTGTGTAGCCGGGGAAGTCACTGATCCCTGTTTGCCTCAGTTTCTCCATCTGTAAAATGACCTGGAGAAGGAAAAGGCAAACCACTGTAGTATATTTACCAAGAAAACCCCAAATGGGGTCATGAAGAGTTGGACATGACTCAGAAACAACAGCAACCTAGGTTACCCATTATCTTCCTAGGCAGTCCCTTCTATCTCTTTATGGTTTTAATTGTTAGGGAGATTTATCCATTCTTTTGTTAGTATTTATTTTGTGTTTCTCTGCCATAGCTCCTGGTTCTGCCCTTTGGCCAAGCAGAACAAGACTAATTTCACTCCAGGAACATAATCGTTCAAATACTTAAAGACAGCCATAGTATTATTTTTCCACTACCCACTAATAGCAACCCTTCCGTATACCCATGATACCTGTGTTTATGCACACACACACACACACACACACACACACACACACACACACACACACACACACACACATACTGAAGTATCCCCTTGAATAAAGGAAACCTGTCCAATTCCTTTGGCAAATCCTTGAATAGCATTGTAACCTCTCATCTCAGCACTCTGGTTATTTCCTCTGTGTGCGTTTTAGTCTGTCATTCCTAAAATAATTCTAGTCTTTTAGTCCAGCACTTCTCTCTCTTTCTTCATAGCTTTCCAAAGGCTACTAACAGCCCTCAACAATAAGAACCATCTGATCTTTCATTACCCAAATCAACCAGGACTGGTGATAGATTAGGAGAGGTCATTGAGGTGTTCTACGATATTGAACTCATATCTTTCTCTCTCACTCCAACATACTCCCCTCTTTCAAACTTCACTATTTCTTAGTACTACCGTTCTTCCAGCCTTCTAGGTTTGCAGCCTCTGTATTATCCTTGACTCCTTTACATCATTTGCCAAATCTTGACATTTCTATTCCCATGTCATCATTCACTCCCAAGCCCTTCCCTACTCACACACCTCATGCCTAGATTATTACGGGAGCTTCCTAATTGATCTCACTGACTAAAATCTCTAAGCAATCTAATTCATCCTACACATTGCTGTCAAAGTGATTTTCCGTAAGCAGAGATCTAACTATGTCACTCCCTTGCTCAATCATTTTCAATGCTCTCTGTTGCATCTAAGATAAAATATAGACTCCATTTAACTTTTAAATACCTTTACAACCTAGCCACAAACTTTCTTTTCTGCCTCAGTGGACATTCCTCCCCTCCCTATTGATCTGTTACCTGGTCAGACTGGTCTTCTTTCTATGCCTCATACACAATACTCCTTTTTCCACATCCTGCCCTTCCACAATTCCAGTAAAGCACTCATCTCAGTCATGTAGAATCACTCTCTTCCTTTAAGACATGGTTTGGGCACCATCTTCTGGCCTCAATCAAATTGATACCTGTTAAGGACCTTAACTTGAAAAGACCAAGGATCTCCACTGCATCCTGGATCATCTCCAGTTGTCCTGATCTCTATCTAGCCACTGAACCCAGATGACTCTGGAGAAGAAAATGAGGCTAGTGACTTTGCACAGCCCTCCCTCACTTACATCCAGTTCAAGTGCATGTCACGGCATCACTTTCCTGATGTCATGGTCCTCTTTGCAAATGAAAGAGAAACAGCAGCAGCACCATCTTCTATGTTATAATTTCTTAACCTTTTTGAGTGTCATGAATCCCTTTGGCAGTCTAGTGAAGCCTATGGATCTCTTCTCAGAATAAATCTTTTATATACATAAAGTAAAATACATAGGACTATAAAGGAAACACATTATATTGAATTTCATTCATCATTTAAAAAGATTTATAGACCACTCAAATCTTTCGATAGACCCTTTGCAAGTTTTCAAACCCCAGGTTATGAACTTCTGTCCTGTGATAAAGCCTTCCCTAATTCCTGTCCCTCTCCAAGCTACCAGTCCCCTCCCTCCCAAATTACTTTGTATTTTGACTACTTTGTATTCATTATCTTTATATTTATTCTATGCCTACATTTATATGTACTGGTTGTCTTCCCCAACACAATGTAAGCTCTTTGAGAGTTAGGATTCTTCTTTTTTTGCATTCCCATAGTCTAGTGCATTACCCAATGCAAATTTGCTGCTTTAAAATGTTCATTGGTTAATAGCTTCACCTAGCTTCAGTTTTAAATTAACTATTTTTGTTCTATCTGTGAAAGGACTGAGAACAAAAATGAAACTCTTCCCTCGAGAAGCTCTCATTCAATTGGAAGATGCCATATGTACAAATATGAATATATATGGATGTAATGGTAATTAATTTAAATTTGAAGACCCCTTTTTGTTATGTCAAGTAAGCAGGTACTTAGTCCTTAGTAGCTAATCAAACCTTTGTGGCTAAGAGGCAGGGGGTGTGAACTCTGTCTCCTGTTGCTGACATAACAGGAAGGGTTTGGCTGAAACAGGAAGCCAATATTTTGTGTGTATATAAGAAGAGCCCCAGAGAGAGACAGTCAGAATCAAGAATCTTTTCTCCTGGTGGGCTCCTGGTAGAGGAAGCAGAATTTTCCCAGCATCTGGAATCTAGGCTGCAACTTGCTAGACTGAGAAATTAGTTGGAGTTTTCTATGGGACCAGAATGTGGTGATGGCTGAAGTTGCTGCCAAGAAGACCACCTGAAAGGCTGAGATTTCTCCTGGGTCCTAGGGCCAGCCCTACTGCTGGAGGACTGAAGAAGCATGACCGGGATAAGACTTTGTTTGTGGCTTGGTTGATCCTTGAGTTCCCAGCAACAGAAGTGGTGAAGGTTTTGAGATGTGCTGGATCCTGTGAACTTTGGTGAGTAGCAAGAACTGCCCAGAGGACTGGACAAGAACCTGGGAGCTGTCTGCCTCTGAATCCAGGTGAGTGGTGGATTCAGGTAGGAGCTGAGACCATTTAGGGGGATCCAGAGAATCTGAGAGACCACCCCGAGTCAAGATAAAGAAAAGGCCTCTCCTTGGATATTGAACGCCTGATGAAATTGAAGTTTACTAGAGACCAAGGGGTGGGGGGTTTGTGTAATTTTCTAATGACTGTATTTAGTGATTGATACTTAGTGACTGATTGCCAGAATAAGTAACTGATTAAGTCAACCTGTGATTGCCCCATGAGTGGAAGATTGACTATTGTATTGTGAAATGACTGAATGACTGAGTGAGGAGGCAAACCTCCTTAGGGATATCAGATGATTGTTCTTTTGTTCTTTGTTCTTAATACTGTGACCACTTTGGTGAAAACTATGTGGCCATATTAATGTTAAGCTGTTTTGAACACTGTATTGTGATTTTCTGTGATAAGATGTAATGTTGTGAATATTATATTGTGATTAGTTGTGAATGTTCGCCTTGATTTGTTATGGAATAAATGGAGTGTTTACTATACTGTATGATCAGAACTTTAAAAGCTGCTCACAGTAGCGTTCTTTTGGGAAGCTGCTTGTGCATGGTGTTACAATGGAGAATAAGTAAAAAATGAATACAAGTGAATTTAGGGGGAAAGAGAATTGGCCATCAATAGGAGTTGGAAAAAGTCTTCCTGGAGAAAGTGATTATTGAGTTAAGGCTTAAGGGAAATAAGGAATTTTATGACATGGAAGTGAGAAGTAAGCACATTTAAGACATGGAGGATGTGTCAGAGATGGAGGTGGTGTGCCCTAAGTGAAGAAAAGCCAGGAAGCCCGTTTTGCTAAATTGCAGAATATAGGAAGAAGAATAACATATAATGCGGTTGGAAGGCTATGTTTGGGGAAAATTGTGACGGGCTTTAAAATCTATACATAAGAATCAATATCCAACCATAGAGTTAATAATGAACAACTGGAGTTTGTTGAGTAAGCAAGTAGTATGGTAAGATCTGCTTTTAAGGTGAATAACTTAGGCAACTCTGTGGGGAGTGGATTGCCACAAGGAGAGACAAAGCAGAAAAAGCAATTAGGAAATCATTTCAATAGTTTAGGGCAGAAGGAATGAGAGCCTGAACTATGGTGATGACTATATAGGATGGTGGTACCTTCAATATAAATAAGGAAGTGGGGGAAAGGGGTCAATAATGGGGAAAGACAATAAATTCTATTGTGTTGAGCTCAAGTGGCCTAATAGACATCTTCTTTCAAGATTCAATAAACAGTTGTTTAAATGGGCCTGGAGCTCAAGAGAGAAACAAGAGCTAGATTTCTAGAACTGGGAGTCATCTGCAGAAAGTGAATTTTCAAACTCTGGGAACAAGGAGGCTATGAATGAGAAAGCAGAGAGAGAGAAGACCCAGGACAGGGCCTTCAGATATACTCGCAGTTAGGAGGAGACATGATTTCAGCCAATAAAGGAGAAAAGGAGTGATTCAAAAGGTTGTTATTATTGTTTTTCTGTTGTGTGTCATTCGTTCTCCAAGAAGACCATGACGTCAGGGAGGCGATGCCATTGACTTGCTGGTGAATTGGTTTTAAGTGAGGGAGGCCTGTGAAAAGTCTCCAGCCTCACTTTCTCCTCCAGAGTCATCTGGGCCTGGTGGCAAGATATAGATCATGATGACCAGAGATGGCCCTGGATGCAGTAGGAGACCTTGGGCTTTTTAAGCTTGGTTTTTTAACAGGTCTCAGTTTGACTGAAGCAATATCCAATTAGTGATTAAGGCTGAGTAAGAAATTAGGCAGAGAATGGCCTGCTTTATCTAGTCCAAAAAAATAAAAGGAATCAATCTGGGAGGGGACGACCCTCTGGATTTCTGGCCAAAACAGACACTTGCTATTTACATTCATTCTGAGCCAATTAGGGCCCAACAATGACCAAGTGGGGCTTGTGGTGGGATCTATTGTTGGCCAATTAATGAAAGCCTAAGTGATTTAGGTTTAAGGCATGGTCCTTAAGAAAAAAAATCTAGCCTCTAAAACCTAGCAGAAAGGTAAGGAGACAAACAAGAGAGAGTAGTGTCAATAAAACCCAGAGGAAAGAGAGTCTCCAGGTAAGGACGGTAATCGAAAGTGTCAAACTCAGCAGAGAAGACAAGAAGGATGAGAACTTAGAAAAGGCCATCAGACTAGGTAATTATGAGATCATTCACTTTTGGAAAGATCAGATTCAGATGAGTGATGAAAAAAGGAAGCCAGATTGAAAAGGGTTAAAAAGAATTCTGAGAGGAGCAGAGAAAACGAGTGGAGACTGAGCTTGAAAAAGGGAGCAAAAATATGGGATGATTATTTGAGGGAAGAGCAGAACCTCTTAAAGGTCAGGGTGACTTGTATTTGTAGGTAGCAGGAAAGAAATCAGTACATGGGAAAAGGTTGATGATTAGGGAGGATTAAGGGGGCTTAAAGAATCAAAATGAAATAATTCTACTTTGGCCTCATTGTCCCATCCAACACAAGTGTTGGTTCTACCTTTTTTTTTTTAAACCTAGTTCCCCAACATCAAACATGAGGGAACCTTTTTGCTGTCCTGTAGTGATAATGGACATTCATTTTTAAAAAAAATTTTCAGTCACACACACACACATACACACAAGAAAACTGAAACCTGCAGAGTTTACATTTCTTCACTGTAGTCACACAGCTAGCAAATATGAGGTAGAATTCAAGCCTGGGTGTCTCAACTCAGTTTTAAATCTATGATCTTGTGGTCATTTATGTTTGTGTAAAGAATTTCTTGAGAGTTTCTCATTCCTTGTTGTAAACCATTTTGTCACAAAGAACTTTGGGTCATAAGATCTTCCTGAAAACTTCCTAAACATTTTCTCCGAACTCTGAATCATGGCATTTTGGAGTGGTTTTCATTATAATTCACTGATTAGCAGAGTAGTCCTGAGGAACTATGTTGGAATATCTGGGTATGGGAGGTAGAACCAATGGATTGACTGGTAGAATCAATGTCTGAAGGGTTATGTACTTTGCTAAAGCTCAGTGAATAATATTTTTTAACTTAATCTATAGTTTTCTTCCAAGAAGTTTAACAACAATATACAATTTTATCACATTACCAACCTCCCTATAAAGGGAAATGTTCATTCATTCTACCAATGGGGAACCACAGGCACAAAGAAGTGATAGGAATCTCCCTAGGTTTAGATCTTGCAACAATAGTCAAAGAAAGTTAGAATCAGGGTGTTCATGTTATCAAGAACCAGAAGTAACCTTCATATTACTTCCTAGGTAACCAACATACTAACTGTTTCATGTATGCAAGAGGTTGAGAGATGGTTCTACCGACACCTCAAAATTTAGGATTATTATTACCTCAAGGGGAAAATAATGTTGGTAATTCTTTCAAAGGATTTTAAACTTCAGGAAAAAATTAGAATAAAATGTTGAGAACTGAAAGAAGATTTCAAAAGGAAAAGATAATAATGATAATAATAGCTAACATGCAAAGTGCTTACTCTGTGCAAGGCACTGAGCTAAACACTTCACAGTTATCTCATCTGATCCTCACAACAGCAATGGGAGGAAGGTCTTCATATTATCCCCATTTTACAGATGAAGAAACTGGGGCAAACAAACACAAAGTGCCTCACCCAGAGTCGTGCAATAGAGCATGTAGGAAAAATAAATCTGATATTTTAAATTTAAAATATTCAAACTCACATAGAAAAGTTTCATATTTGGAGCAGAAAAGGAACTCAGTACATGCACAGAGAAGCATGTCCAAATCTCTCAGTTTTTCCCAGAGCTCTGACACCAGCTGACTTCGATTAAATAGCAGTGAGCTGGAAAAGCATTCTGGGTATTGGTATGCAAATGAACCTACCAAGCATTTCTTCTTATTGCTTTGGAATTCCCACAGCCACTACTACAGTGAAACATATTTTTAAATTGTATTTGTAGCATACGAATATAACACTAAAACTGTCATTTCTATGGACCAGATATGATTCTAATCCAGCTTTAAAAAAAAAATTCTCCAAGAGGAACTCAAATAACTTTTTAAAAACCCCTATTATTTACAAAGAATCTCTGAAGATATTTGGGTAATTCTTAATCCGTAATTACTGACACAATGCACTATAATGAGTCTCTTTGAATTAACACATTTCTATTAAGGCATTTTTAAGGAAGACCGTAATTGGCATATGTGCAGAGCAGCTAAATCTCAATGATGGCTTAGATAGCAAGAAAATGATGCTCATATTTAGCATCTGCTTCACTTTTAAAAGAAACACAATCTCTCTCTCTCTCTCTCTCTCTCTCTCCTCTCTCTCACTTTTCTCTCTCTCTTGTTTCTTTCTCTTCTCTCTCTCTCTCTCTTCTCTCTGTGTCTCTCCTACACACACACACACACACACACACACACACACACACACACAGAGGCACATATACAACACACCCCCCCTCCCTTTCCTTTCCTCCCAAGAAACTAATTCTGCTTCAAAATAGATTCTAATTGGAGGGAGAGAGAAAGAACGAATGTTCCTTTGCCTCTAAGCAAATCCTCTCAGGGTCTAGCAATTTTTAATTGACTTAGCTTTGATTAGAGAATAACACTTTGAATAGGGAGTCACTTGGCCATACCGTAAATACAGGAATTCACACATTCAGGCCAACCCAATAGAGCAGCAGTCACACAGAGGTTTGGCTTCGGTGATGTGTTACATCTTCTAGGTTTCTCTCAGTCTTTGACACTTTTTTTTTTCCCAAATAAACTATCACATTCCCAAATTATAAACCCAACTGCAAGACTCATAATGAAAATCATCATTTTACTGAGTAAGCCAAGACCACTTTGCAGCGCATCCCTACAGGGGACCTAACAGGGAATTTCCAAAAATATTAATGTATTCAAGAGATCTGTCAAAATAAAAAAAGGCTGTAAACATTGTCTGCAGGAAGCTTTTTTTTTTGGCCTTGCTAAATGTAAAACACACCCTGATCTTTTCACAGAAGTGGGATGTGTTTCTGCCATCTAGTGACAATAAGGCTAATGAGTGTTAAAGCAAAGGATACATTTTCTCAACTCAAGAGATTTGACCAATGAATTAAAGCTTACAAGGTGATATACTCACACATACATACACACACACACACAAACACACTTATGCATGTGCAGCTTTTTGTTTGTTTTTGGTCCAAACCTGTGATTTCACCAATATTGTTTTTATGGCATCTTCCTTCAATGATTGATCATCAACTCATCACAGTCCAAGAAGATTGCCCTGGGCAATGTAAAATTAAGTGACTTACCCACAGTCTCTCTAGACATGAATCCAGATTATCCTGACCTAAATTCTGTCTTCTAACCACTACAGCACACTGCTTCTCACATGATACCTATAAGTATTTATCATCATACCTATGTCCATAGGATATCAGGAGGATCCAATGAGAGAATATTACATACAAGCACTTTTAAGTCTCATATAGTTTTATATATATTCATAAAGTATGTACAGGTGTGTGCTACTAAGTGTTTAACAACCGGTTGGGGGGTTGAAATGTACTCTTAATACCCTTTTAAGTGTATTCTGAATTATTAACACTTTCTTAAGTCTAGACAGTCAACAAACACAAATTTTTAGCATTTGCAGATTGATAGTTAGTAAATGAAATGAAAATGTAACCATCAGCTTTGAGGCGGCTGCAGTACATCTCTGAATATAGGAATGCCAGACATCAAAGGTACATAGAGAATTTGTCCTTTCTCCCTCATGTCATTATACTCAGGACTCATGTTTCTAGCACACTTCTAAATGAAAAAGATCAAATAATAATGACACCACAAATTTATTTGCACGGTGCTTTATACTTTCAAAGGAATTTATTTAAAATCTGTTCATTCACTTGATTCAATAAGCAGATTTAGGAGGTAGGTGGAATGGGTATTATTATTTCTCATAGTACTGATCATCATGAAGACTTCCCCTTTGCATTTATCACATGTAGCCTTTTTCATCAGTTATTTTTATGCATGTCATAGCCTCTAAATTTGATTAATTAGCTGTGTGACCCTATTTGCCTCTGTTTCCTCATCTATATAATGAGCAGGAAAAGATAACGGCAAACCAACCACTCCAGTATCTCTGCCAAGAAAACCTCAAACAGGGTCACAAAGAGTTGGACATGACTTAAACAACTGGACAACAAAAACATCATAGCTTCAAAATTCAATGGAAACCTCCTTGAGGTCATAGTCTGCTTTCTTTATTCTCTATATCTTCAGAGCTTAGCCCACTGCCTTACAATCTTAAAAGAGGCTAAATTGCTCTTTAGAAACAGATGTGGCATAGCAGATGTGCTCGGTTTTTAGACAGGAAAGTCGGAGTTCAAATTCTCTGCCATGTTCCTTACTAGCACTATTTGATCCTGTTGCTTAACCGGATTTATTTCGGATATATTTGGCCTATACTTAACTTTGTATCTGTTCTCTCTCCCAACATAACAGAAGTCCCTTGAGGACAGGAGTTTGTATCCATCACAACCCAGTATTTAGGACAGTGCCTAGCACATAAGGAGATTAGACCAAGAAGTGTGATTTCATTAGTAGGGAGAACTACTTGTGAGTGAACTCCCTCTACAGACAGAGAGGTCAGTTATCTTCTGTCCAACTTAAAGTATTGGAAAGAGTTGTCTAGAATGGTGTCAAGGTTAAGTGCCTTGCCAACCTTCACATAATCACTTTCAAAGGCAGAACTTGGTCGACTCCTTTTTTCATCACACTAATTCTCAAACTGCTTAAATGCTCAATTGTTTGATTTATCATTTATTGCTGATGATACGCTTACCTGTATCTCCCTAGAGGATTCCCATTACTAAAAACAATACACTATGACAGGTAACTTCATAAAGTTTTACTGTGTCTGACACATTAGCAATTCTGTATTTGGGAGAGTCTATCCAAATAGGCTTAGACTGCATGACAAAAGTCCTCAAGTAAAGCTAGTAGGTTCTTATTGGCCAATGCCTTATATACTGTAACCCACCTCATGCTTTGAGGAGCAACTGACATGTTATTCTTTTTGTTCTTAGGCTAAGTGAAAGACCAAGCCCCAGATTGGGATTGGATCCATTGGTTTTTAAATTGTATCATAAAAATGCCAGTCTAACACTAATTGAGGGAAATTTTTTCTTCTGTAGAAGAAATAAGTATATTAAATATAGTGTTTTACATACATATATATATATATATAGGTACATAAAACATTAAACATAGTTCATATAACTATACGCAATATTCCTATATGATCTGCTGACATCGAGTTAATATTTTTCATTGAATTTTATCATGAGCACTGGTAACCTCTTAACTAATCTGTTAAAAGCCCAAGAGTTTTTTTCCACTTAATAATTTTTGTAAAAAGCCTTACTTTGCAGGCCTCCAGTACCATCCCATTCCTATATATACACACTGGTAGTCCTTTTTCAAGGATGTCCTCTAAATAGTTGTGAGAAATATAATTCTCCCATCCAAATAATAGCCACCTATGACCAAGGATACTAAAAATGCTGAACTTTTGCCAAGGCCAAGTTTCTCAAAAGACCAATTGTGAGTTCAGAAAGAATATTCTGTGCTGTGACAGGTGTACCTTCTTTAGTCAGTGCTCTCCAAATCTTTCAGACTTATGTGATATTCACCATGGAGAAGTGAATGGCCATACTCAGGAGAGGGAAGCAAAGCCACACTGAAGGACTGGACAGGAGCCTATCATCTTGTGGTTATCATTGAACAAAAAATAGGACCATGGATGTGTAACCATGTGAATTGTGTCATTCCTGTGCTAAAAAAAAAAAAAGTTTAACATTTAGATGCAAAGGTAATCTCAAAATAGCATAGACCTGTTCACATTGGTAGATCTTGCCCATTTCCCAGGACCACTATACTCTAAACTATACTCTCACCTCCCAAAATAGCAAGTCCTCTTCTCTTCACTCCCCTAAACCAGCTCATCCTCCTTGACTTTCTTGTTTCTTTAAACAGTTATTCTATTAGGCATCTGGCCTTAAAATCTCAGTAAGCTTTGATTTTTTTCTTGTATCCCATAGTCCTATATTCAGTTACTCATATATACAATTAGTCACCAAGTCCTATTCATTTTTTTTCATCTCTTTTACCTCTTTTGTAACTACACCTTCCTTTGTATCCTCTCTGCCATCACATGACAGAAAGCCCTGAGCAGAGCTTCTGGCACATAGTAGGTGCTTAATATATTCTTGTTTCCTTTCCCTGTACCCCATTACCTTAGTTCAGGCCCTCATATCATATTTGTCTCGCAATACCTTCTTAAATGGTCAGCTTCACAACGTATTCTTCCCATTCTGATCTAGAGTGTCAGTCATTAAACATTTACTAAGAGGCTATTAAGTGTCAGGCAATGTGCTAAACACTGGAAATGCAAAAAAAAAAGGGTGATAAACAATCCTGGCTCTCAGAGCACTCACAGCCTATCTTATTGTTTTCAGACAAATCTTCTAGCTGAATTTAAGAATTAGAACTTGAGAGTTGGAAGGTACCTCAACAGGTACCTCTAACCCATACACAAAAAGAAATTCCACTTTCCGGAACCTCATTAAAGATATCCAAATACACACAGTAAATAGAGTGCCAGGCTTGGAGTCAGGAAGACGGGAGTTCAAATCCAGGGCCATAGACACTTACTAATTGTGTGACCCTGGGCAAGTCACTTAACTCTGTACTCAGTTTCCTCATCTATAAAATGGAGAAGGAAATGACAAACCACTCCACTATCTTTGCCAAGAAAACCTCAAATAGGATCACAAAGAGTTGGACACAACTGAACAACAACCAGCACCCCTTGAGGCAGGTCATTCCACCCTTGGTTATCTCTTATTTCTAGGGAGGTTTTCTCAACATCCAGCTCAAATTTTCCTCTTTGCAACTTCTGGAACTCCTGACTCTGTCTTCTGGAAGCAAAATGAACATGTCTAGTCTCTCCTCTCCATGGACAGTCTTTCAAGAGAATCCTCATGTTCTCTTGAGTCTCCTCTTCATGCTAAACATGCCTTGTCCCTTCAACCAATCCATCTGTTAAGCAAACATGACACGGATCCAAGGCTCTTCAAAGTCTTGCTTGTCCTCTTCTGTACCCTTTGCAGTTTATCAATGTTCTTCTTCAATTATGGTGCCCTGAATTGAACACAATACTCCAGATGAAGTCCGATGAAGGCAATTTACAGTAAACTCATTGTCTCCCTATACCTAGAAGAAATGCCCTTCTTAATTCATCCCAAGGTGGGTGTCATATTACATTATTAACTCATATTGAGCTTGCAGTTCACTAAAAACCCCAGATTTAAAAAAAATAACTTCTGTCTATCTATGCCTCCCTTACCTTTTATTTGTGAATTTGATTATTTTGTACCTGAGTACAAGACTACATTTCTGCCTATTGAATTTCATCTTATTAAATTTAGCCCAGTGTTCCAGCTCATAAAGATACTTTTTGGATCCTGAATGATTTTGTTATCTATCTCTCCATCCATCTCAACTTTGCACTGTCTACAAAAGTGACAAGCTTAACATCTACCTTTTTTCCAAGTCATTGATAAATATCACAAGCACAAAACCACACACAGATCCCTAGGAATAGCCGATGTATACTTTCTGCCATGTTGACACTGAACCAATAACAACTACTCTTTGAGTCTGTTTATCCAACCAGTCCTGAGTCCATCTGATTGCATTATTGTCTATTCCAGGAATAGGAAAAATGTGGCCTTGAGGTCACATGTGGCCTTAAGACTAGAGGTTCCCCAACCCTGGTTCCGTTACTTTCCATCTTCTCTGCAAGAATTGTATTAAATAAATGTTTGAAAGCTTTGTTATAGTCTAGGCAAATTATATCCGCAGCATTTTCCTAATCTATTGGTTTGATATCCTCTTAACAATAATAGCTAATATTATGTCACTTTAAAGTTTGAAATTTGCCTAAAAACTGTTATCTTATTTTATCCTCTCGATAGTCCAAGGAGGTTTTACATTTTAGAGATGAAGAAAGCAAGGCAGACAAAGGTTAAGTGACTTGCCTTAGGTCACACAGCTAGTATGTAGTTAAACAATATTTGTGCTCGGGTCTTCCTGACTCCAGGACTAGCACCTATTCTCTGTGCTACCCAGCTGCCTGTATTAAAAAAAGTAAATAAAGTTAGTCTGGTATAATTTGTTTTTTATGAAAATGTGCACTCTTTGTAATCACTCTTTCCCATCTATATGTTCACCAACCATCTCTTTAATAATTAATTCTGCCACTGTCCCACTAATCAATGTCAGACTCACTGATCTGCACTTTGTAGGGTCTGTTTTCTTTCCATTATTTAAAAAATAAGATAAATTTGTAATCTTTATTATCCTGCTCAAAAGCTTTGAATTCAGCCCCTTTTTGTCTAGAAAATTAAATACATATTCCTTAATTTGGCATTCAATGCCTCTATACTTCTAGTCTAATTAGTCTACACTGTTTCTTCTACACGACTTGTGCTTTGTCATCTCTATGTGTTCAAAGGCTCATTGTATCTTACAGGCAAAACTTTGGAAGTTCTTCATTCAAACTTAGATCTGAGCAGGAATCTCTTTAAAAGCCCTGCTAAAAAAAGTGGTTCATGAGCCCTTCAAGGCATCCTGTTCTTCCTTGGGATAGTGCTAACTGTTGGGGAAAAAAATTTCCCTACATAGAGAGGAAGCCTATTTGTCTTCTACTTTTACCTGTTGCACCTAGTTCTGCTACTGGAATTAAGTAAAATATTTCCCATCCCTCTTCCACAGGTTAATCTTTTGTCTTTTTTTTTTTAAAATAACAGCTAATTGTCATATCCCCATTGGGTCCTCTCTTTTCTGGACTAAGTCCCTCAACTGAAATTCTTCTTACTAGAAGACTTCTTGATCATTCCAGATAGAAATGGACTCTATTTTTTCTTTTTTCTTTTTTTTATCTTAAATTTATTTTATTAAATTTTTTTTGAGTTACAT
>CM053580.1:237233081-237248888 GCA_028627135.1 Pseudochirops cupreus | reverse complement strand
AAAAAAAAAAAAGAAAAAAAAATACCATTGTATTCTAATCCATGAACATATGGAAGGATGAGTAGGGATGGACAAGGCTGATTATTGGAATATCTAAAAAGATGCCTAAATCCAATAATGATAACTACCAGTGAATGGGACTACTGAAAAAAAATTCCATTTTGATCCATTTTGATCCATGCCTTCGTCAAATCTCAACTGTGAGTAGACTGGATATTTCAAAATAATCCTATTTAGTACAGGTCTATCTTAAGATAAAACATAATAAAACAGGATTTCTAATGAGAAATTTTTTATAAGTATTATTTTGTAAGTATTATTTAGCTTAAAGAAGAGAAAAGATATAATGAAAGATTATCTCATAGGGAATACTGAACTGCTCCCAGGAAATGAGATTAAATATTAACAAAAGTGATTCTGATTAGAATAGAACTTAAGTGCAGTTAGAAACAGTAAGTCTATCAGCATTTTCATTGTCAGCCAGTCAAGGACATTTATGGAACACTGTTCGAAACACTTCAGAAATTCTTGTCAGTAGATGTAGTACACAGTTGCTAATCTCAAGGTGCTTCCTTACAGTTTAAATGTGCAATGGACCAGATTTCATGAGGAATCAGGGGCAGGATGTTGGGGAGGGAAAGGAAGTTTTCCATAAGAAAAGAATCCATTCAATATTTGGTGGAGAGGCCTGAGATAGTATTGAGGAAGAAAGCTAGAGAAATCCAAGTCTATTTCTCAGACCATTTCAAGTCAAAGATATTCTTTAAATGGGAGGAATTACTAGTCCAGGGTCATTAGCTAGAATTCCAGGTTGGAGATTGGGTGTGTACTCAGAAGTATAGTTGAGAAAACTGAGTTCCTTGTTTCAATAGCATCCCCTATATCCCACTCCCAAACAAGGTTACCTTACCTTACCTATGCCCTTTCAAGTCTGCTTCTTCCCTGGTTAAGGAACCTGAGGTTAAATAATCTCAGTTTGTTCCTTGATCAGGGAACCCATAGAATTCTGGGAAACAGCAGCAGACATTCAACCTTTATCATCTGAAATAAAAAAACACATTTTGAACAAAGGTGTTAGTCAAATCATCATCTCCCACTATTATTGTCCTGAAACCCCTATGGAAGTCAATTTTCAGACTGGAAGGGACTGTGCCATGCCTGCTAATGAGCTAATGTAGATAGACTAGTCTTGGTTCCATTTGCATGACTGTTTGTTTATTCTAAATTCACATGTTACAGCATGCTGAGTGAACTATTAATGGTATTACCTTAAACCTTAGACAAGCAGAAATGACTTCTTCCCCATCTCCCCACACCCACACCCACACCCACACCCCCATTATGAGACAGAAAGACAAGTGATGCAGTTAGTCGGCATCAACTAGCCGAGGTTCTGATCCTAGCTCTTCCCTTAATATGCTATGTCACCTGGGGTCCCTTAACTTTTTTGTTTCCTCCCTTGACAAGGTAAGGCAAAGATATGAAGTGAGGTGACTTCTAGGACACTTTCTGGTTCTAATGCCCTATAATTCCATGATAATCCAACCCTAGAATAAAATTCTCTGTATGTGTCATTTTTTACCTAAACCCTACCTCTGACTAGATATGAGGTAAAGCTTTATGGTGCATGAGACTTTAGGTCTCACACATCACATCAATTTCCTCATTTATCCAAGTTCATTACTACTATAGAATATTCTTGGACTTTTCAAGATCCACCACATGGATCAAAATCCATCTACACCAGGGCTTCAATTAGGGGCCCCTCAGGGGGTCAATCAACACACATACACACATGTATAGTATACATACATATACACATATATGATTCAGAGTATGACCATCTATATTCTTGGACCTCTAGTCCACTTGTAGTCCACACACATGTAGCATGTGTCCACATTATGGGTATGTGTTTTCATGGACTATGCACTCACAGATTACATACACAAATGTATGCACATGTATATGCATATATGTACATATAAACACATACATATACATACATATACATAAAGACATATATTTATATGTATAATTGTATTTAAACATAATTGGCTTCCTTTGTAATCATTCAGATTTTATGCATTAATAACTTTCCAAAAAGAAACTTTCCAAAATAATGTCAAAATTGTTAAGACCTTTTCACCTTAGTAAATAGCCTTTATGAATTGCTGTGGCCAAAAACCTCCATCTCCCAGAAGTCCACCTCTCTGTAATGAGCCTCTATGCCCTCAGCTAGGTTGGTCGGAAGATAACAGTCCCACTGCCCATGGAAAATTCTTTACTTAAAACCTTTCTATCCTGGCAGATCCAACCAGAGCCTGGACACCACTAGAAAACCCTTCAAGAACCCATGGTATCTATATCAAGATAAGACATTTAGCAACAGTTCTACTTTATATTATGGTGAATTGTAGTTAGTGAAAGAAATTTGAAGTCAGAAGGCCTTGACAAAATCTGACAGAACTGACAAAATCTCAGTTCTGTCACCTAAACATTGTAGGATCTCTGAAAAAGTCATCTCCTCAAACTTCATTTCCCTCATCCATAAAGTAGGAATAATAGTTATGTCGCTGCCTCCCTCACAGGGTTATTATGAGGATCAAGCAATATAATATTTCCCAAAAAAGTACTTTATATCATTGAAATGCTATAGAATGCTCAACTGTGGTGTGCTGCTTGGACCTACAAGATCTTATGGAAAGAATGTATGAGACCTTAGGGAAAACAATTGACACATTGTTGGGTTTTTTTTTTAAAGATTGTCATTCAGAGACATCACATGTGCTATTTACACAATTATACTTTCTTTTGCTTATTGTGTTGGATAAATCACAATTCATTCTGGGTAAATTCTTTTATGTTCCTTCCAGTATTATATTCTTCCACTCACATAAAAAGTGGAATGAAGCAATAACCCCATAACCAACACAGAATGGGAGAAACACTGCACTCAAATATTTCCATAGACTGATTTATTCTGTATTTTAATGTTGGAGAATGTGACAACTTTCTTAAATACTATATAAGTTATTTTTTCAAATAATCAAATAGTCTCTTTTAAAAATCACTTTGAAGCATACCTAGAATCAAAGTTTGAAAAAATATCAAAAAGAGGCTTTATTTACATAAAAACAGGGTTTTTCCTTGGAAAAATTAAATCAGCAAGCATTTATTAAATGCCTGCTTAAATGCCAGGCTCTGCATTAAGCATTGATTTTACAGAGAAATACAAATATAGTCCCTGCTCTCAAACTCACAATCTGAAGGGGAAGATAACACGCAAACAGCTAAATACCAAGATGATATAGAAAGGAAAAGTTGGAAGTTATCAGCAAAAAGAAGGCTCTAGAATGAAGGAGGATCAAGAAAGGTCCTTCACAAAAGATGGGATTTTAGATGAGACTTGAAGGAAGCCAAGAGGTGGAAAAGGGACAGCCAATAAAAATGCAAGGAGCTGGGAGATGAGGTGCTTTGGAGGAACAAAGTCCAGTGTCACTGCATAGCAGAAATGTGAAAGAACAAGAATATAATATGAGAAGCTTGGAACAGTAGGAAGGAGTCAAATTGTGGGGATTTCAAACACCAAACAGAGGATTTTACATTTATCTTGAAGGTGATAGGGAGTCACTTGAATTCATTTTGGGGTGAGGATAATATGGTCAGACCTACATTTTAGGAAAATCAATTTGACAGCTCAGTGGAGGATGAATTCAAAGGAGAAGACAATGATAGCAAAAAGTTCACCTGAACATGGAAAGAATTTCCAAGAATATAATCTCACCAAACTTCATAACATAAGATAGAACAATATTTTAGTTTCGATAATTTCTTGCAGTTAGGAAATCAAAGATTCCAATAAGTAGCAGTGCAATCAAAAACTTTGAACTCAGAGTTCTAACCATAATAGTGACCTCAGCACATAGAACAGATATCAGAGAAACATGTACATTGCTGGATCCAGTCACCTTGTATTTATGTTGATCAGTTGACACCGTTCAGCCTTATTACCAAGTTGACTGGATCAACAACATCTCTCACAGCACTTTGTAGAAGAGAAGACCACTGAACAATTTGCTGCTCTGTCACATCCACCTCAACACCCTTTCTGGATGGGGAAATCATAAGCAGAACTCCTCCAAGCTTCAAAAGACCACTTGAAGATAATAGAGGTTAACACAAACACTTCGAAAATGGCACTTCTATTTACAGCTAACTGACATGGAGAAATAACCAACAATATGTTCTAAATCATTTGATGTGAGACTCAGGCAGTTCTGAACATATGGGAAACAGATATTTATATAAAAGTGCTTTGTGTGTCATGAAAAGTTGGCATCGATATAATTTTCTAAATGATTTCTGATTTTTTTTAATTATGCTTATCATGAATCGTTACACTTCTGATAAACACCTACCTCCATAACCACAACATGTGTCTTGGAATATAAATTCCAGATCAGATATGAGTCTTTTCCTTGATGAGTCCCACATAATGCTGGAAACAGTGCTGTGTATATGAAGATGTTTCATAAATACTCTTTTGAGTTTATTGGTAAATGAAGATGGAGAAAATAATACTAAAGGCCAACTTATTTCCTATTTCATTTCCATATCTACTTTTAAAACAAAAATCTAATTGATACAAGCTGTTTCTAAAGCTTGCAGTAGTAGCTCAAGAAAGATAAACTTCTTTAGAAGTTTGATGTCACATAAGCAAATTTTAGATTTTTTACTCAAGAAACCTCCAAATATATTTAAATAAGCTGAGTAATTTCCACAATTCCATTTTAAAATTAAGAGGAACACAAAAAAGATTGATAGCAAATAAATGTCTGACATTTTTTATAACCATTCTTTATTGAAGATGTATCATTCAATCTATAAAAAGGTTTTAGAAAGGCACTTTCTCAGGTTTAAACTGAATAGTTGGTAGATTTCCCTTTAATTAACAAATGAAGCGAGCAGTTTAATTAAGAAAACTATTACTATCTTCAAAATAATGCTGAAAAGTGGATTTTTTTTTGATCAATTACAACGGCCAAGAGGTAGAATTTCATGGCATATATTTTAATATATCACTTTTATGGCCACATGACTTAACCTTGTTGCATAACAATCTATTTTTATTCACTCAATAAATATGAAAAGGATCAGAAAGTAACTTTTATGCAATTTTGGTTTACGGACTTTAAATATAAGGTACATGATTTAATAACAATTAAAGAGGTAAGTTGGTCAAACTATTAAGTCAGAAAATTTCTACAGAGACTAGAACTAAAAGAAGGACAGTCAAATTACTTATATATTAATTTAATAAATTATGTTAATATTGTAATAATAGGAATCAATAATTTACATTGATATTTTGCCATAAGGTTTTATTCATATGATTGTTTTTACTAAATGATACAGAGTACATGGATTTGAGCATCTTCAAATGAAATGGCTACCCAAAACATATTTTTACATCTATTAATTCATTTAACCTTCAAAATATATTTATAAAATTGGTAAGATAACTTTTTTTTGCCCTTTGATATATGAACTTTGGTGAAAAAGAAAAGAGCACTAAGTTTGAAATCAGAAAATAGATTTCCATCTTATTTCAATACTTACTCTCTACCCCATCTTAGATTTATCAGTTAACCTAGCTAAGCCTTGGTTTCTGGAAAAAGACATAAGGGGGAAGGTAGGCAGAACCAAGATAGCAGAGTAAAAGCAGGGACTTTCTTGAGTTCTCCCTCAAACTTTTCTAAATACCTGTAAAAATGACTAAAATTCTACAGTTGCAGAACCCACAAAATAACAAAGTGAAACAAATCCCTAGTCCTAGACAGCCTGGAAGGTTGAAAGGAAGAGTCTATCACAGTAAACTGGGAGCAAAGTACAGGCCAGTATGGGCCATGCCACCATCAACAAGGCTATTATTAAAAAAAAAAAGAAGAAGAACCTTGACATCATCTTTCAAGAAATCATAAAAGATAACTGCCCTGAACAGCGTTCTCAACCTGTGGGTCGTGACCCCTTTGGGGGTCAAATGACCCTTTCACAGGAGTTGCCTAAGACCATTGGAAAACACATATTTCCGACGGTCTTAGCAACTGAAACACTGCTCTTCTATCCATCTCCAGGCAGACCCACCCACATGCAGATGTGCCTAGATATGCTCACATACGAGTATTACAGGGTCGTGGCATTAGGAAGGTTGAGAACCACTGTTCTAGAACCAAAGGGTAAAGTAGAAATTGAAAGAATCCACTGATTGACTCTTGAAGGAGAACCCAAAAGGAAACTTCCTAGGAATATTATAGCCAAATTCCAGAATTCTCAGGTCTGGGAGAAAATATTGCAAGCAGTCAGGAAGAAACAATTCAAGTTTTAAAAACAAATGTTAAAAATTGTTTTTACATGCAACTGGGAAATAAGGTATATAGGCAATGGGGTATAGAAATCTATCTTACCCTACAAGAAAGTAAGGGGGAAGGGGATAAGAGAGGAAGCAGGGTGATTAAAGGGAGGACAGACTTGGAGAAGCATAATCAGAATGTGTACCATCTTGGGGTAGAGGAAGAGGAGAGATGGAGAGAAAATTTGAAACTCAAAATCTTGTGGAAATGAATGTTGAAAATTAAAAATTAATAAATTAATAAAAAATATAAAGTTTAAGGACATAAGCATGCATAGAGCATGAGTTGGGTATACCAGAAATAACTGGGCCCCACTCTATGCACATTTCTGGAAATTGGAATGATGATAATTGTGCTACACATTATTTAGGTTTGTTTTTAGGAAAATTTTATATAACTATAAGTAATTGTTATTATCATCATCCTTTGAGTAAACTAGGTATTCAAAATTTCCTTTACTCAGAGTCCAGTAGCCCTGTCCCAATCAATGAGCATTTCTCAATTGACCACTATTTGCCATTCACTGTCTAAGGTGATGGGAACAAAAAGACCAAAATGATATAGTCCCTAACATGAAGGAATTTACATCACACTGAGAGAGACTGCATGTACATGTGTAAGTGCATGGAAAGGTCACCTGCCACATGATATTTTGTCTCATGATATGCATATGATAAATAATTTTAATATAGATTTAATTTATCTCAAATGATTTTTCAGGAAACCAAAGAACTTTTGACCATGAGGAGAAATGTTACACCAACTTCAAGAGTTTCTTCCATAGAGAATGGAAATACTGTTGTATCCTTAACATACAAAGGAATATTGGACAAGACAGTGTAAATGTTATTCTATAAGGAATCTCTGGGAGGAAAGTATTAATTGTCATATACAAAGAAAAATGAGCAAATACTTTTGAAAAGATTGATTTTTCCATGTTATTAACTAGTGTTTAATGATAAAAACTATTTAATAATACTGTTTAATAAATTAGGTGAGGCTCAGTGCTAATTGCTTAATTAATGAGACAGATGTAATGTTGATAATTAATGTGGAAGCAGTGGAACACATTCCTTGATTACCCTAGAACCTGGAATGGGAATGAATAAGAAAAATGAGCTGGTACAATGAGGTAGAGAAAGATGATCACCCTATCAAGCCTACATACAGAAGTGGGTGGCCCTAAAATTCTGCTATATACGTTTAGGCAAAACTCATACAAAACAAATATGAAATAACTAGCAGAGGTGGAGGAAACATAATAGATTGGGAAAGTCAAGAAAGGTTTCATTTAGAAAGTGGTTCTTGACGTGAGTTTTGGAAGAAATTAGGGATTCCCAAAGGCAGAGGTGAGGAAGATCTACGTTCTAGGCATGACAGAGGGAGATGGAGCATCATATGTAACAAACAAATGAACAAACAAAAAACCTTTGTAAAAGAATTTATGTTTGATCCTAAAGAAGACAAGGAACCATTGAAGCTTATTGAATGAGGGAGTGACATAGTCAGACTTACTTTAGGAAAACTACTTTTATTTTTTTTTTAAATATGAGCTTAGTCTGCAATTCACTGTGCTTCAGATGAAGATGCCGACTCTTAATGAGTACACCTTCCCTTTCTAGATGTTCACAAACCATCTCCTTAATAATTTGTTGTAGAATTTTGACAGCAGTAAACATCAAAGTCATTGGTGTGTAATTTGTAGTGTCTGCTCTTTTTTTCTTTTTTTGAAAATTGAGACATTTAGCCAACAGTAATATAGGGTATCTCCCATGCTTCTTATATGTCTGTATCACTTTATGTAAATAATCCTATTTGATTCTCACAGTAGCTCCATGAAGATCTGGCACAAGTATTATCATTCCCATTTTAGAGATAATGTAGGCAGGGTTACAGAGATTAAGTGGCTTGCCCAAGGACAACATAGTACTAGCTGGTAAGTGGCAATAGTGGGATTTGAAAACAATTCTCCTAACTGATTTCTAGGAGGGTAATAGAGGCATAGGGAACAATGTGAGGCAAGGCAGAGAAACAGGAAAGCATGCTCCTTTAGAGGCCAACAGTCTAGATTGTAGGACAGAACACACATGCATAATATACATATACACATGCATGTACACACACATGGAAACACAAGTAAGGTGCTGATAATTTAAAATTCCTGTATGATAGTGCACATTGCTTCATGTATCTTCAGGGTCAAATAATTCACCACTTAGTGACCCATTTTCTGGTAATGAACCACTTATGTTGCAAGCACTCCCCTCTTTTTTTTTTTTTAACTTTGCCCATATTCTCCCAATGGAAATGTGACCAACATGGCCTGAATGTTTTTCTTCCAAATCTGGTATATCCCAGTACTCTCTTTAATTTGGAATCTTAGTGGTAGATAAAAGGACATTTGCTGGGCTGATTCCTATTGAAGAAAAACAGACAATTTTTTTTTCCCTCAAGAGACAGAGAAGGTAATATGGAATAAGCAGAACATTGACATTTTAGTGAATTTTCTAGTTCAACCAAATAAAGTATACAAATCTAAAAAAAATGACTTCTCTATACTTCAAATATTAGTACCACCCATAAAGAGATAAGAAATACAAAGGTTTGGTTTGGTTTTTAAGAGGATATAGTTGAATTACCTTCATTGAACCCAATAATCATTTCCTTTAGTCAATCCTCACATCCTGAGATCCCTCATGAACCCCAGACAGGAGTGTACTGGAGCCATCTCAAACTGGCTAACAAGAACTGATTGTTAAATTTCCAGTGTGAACATTGACACCTTGGAAATCTATAAATGCTACAAATCAGTGCATGATGTTGTTTTGTTATTGGCTAGATTCTAGAAAGTGATGGAGAAAAGCTTAATAATGCAAATTACATTTAAAAGCATTCCACATACACATTTTTTGAGATGGTGGTTAAACATTTACCAGCCCACTTCTGAACCCAGTTGTCTTTCTTTCTAATGACATCCAACTGGTCAATGTCCATCTTAAGACCCAAAATATGAAGACGATTCCTCATATTCAGCTTTACCAGAGAAGAGTACCACTTATATAGGATCCTGTACAGGTCTTCTACTGCACCCTAAGATTGTATTAGCTTTCCTAGTTACTCTTTTGCATTTCAGAATTTGAGTTGACAGATGACTAAAACATGTGGGTTTTCTTCACACAGACACACAGACTATCGTCCAATTATGCCTCCCTTTAGTTATATAACTTGTAAAGTTGCATGTGTGTTTTTAACCTAACTGTGAGATTTTACAGTTACCTATTACATTTCATTTTGTTAAATTCACACCATTGTTCCAGCTTGCCCAGATCATTTTGTTTCCTAACTCTATCATTCAACAAATTAATTATTCCTCCCTTTATGTCATCTGCAAATTGAAAAAAAAGTCAACATATCATCATCAAAGTCATTGATAAAAATTATTTTTGACGAGCATGAGGTCACAGATACATCCCTGGGGCATCATACTAGAGCATTCTCTCAAAGCGGAAACTGACATTGTGAAAGAAGACTGGAAAGGTAGGAGGGGGCCAAGTTATAGAGAATTTAGAATTCTAAGCAAAGCATTTTTTTAAATTGACACTAGAGATAATAGGAAGTCACTGGGGGTTGTTGAGTAGGGGGCATGGGAATAACATGGTTGGATATGTGCTTTAGGAAAAACTCTTTGGTGGCTGAATAGAGGATGTGTTGAAGTGGAGAGAGACTTGAGGAAGGCTATTGCAATAGTCCTGATGGGAGGTGATGAGTGGTAGCAGTGTCAGAGGAGAGAAGGGGGCATATATGAGGGAGGTTGCAAAGGCGAAATCGACAGGCCTTGGCAACAGCTTGGATATAGGGGGCAGAGGGAGAATGGTAAGGAATCCAGGATGACTCCTATGTTGTGAACCTGAGGGACTAGAAGGATGGTATTGCCCTCTTCAATGATACAAGTGGTAAGGGGAGGAGGGGTTCAGGGCCAAAGATTGTGAGTTCTGCTTTAGTTAAGTTTAGTTTAAGATGTCTAGTGAATAGCCAGTTCTATATGTCTGCAAGGAAGTTGGAGATTGGAGATCTCCAGAGAGGATGAAACAAGATGGGTACATTTGAGAATCATCAGCCTAGAAATGGTCATGAAGTGCCTCCCAAATTCTTAATTTGAGGAGTATACCCAGAGAATGCACTTCATCATTTCCCAGCTTCTTTCCTAGACTTCATTATCTCCAGAAACTCATCATGCTGCAAAATGTAACCAAGTCTGAAACTATCATTTCCTCAGATGATTTCCCATCCTGGCTTAAGGATTTCAATCTTTCTTTCCACTCCAATTCTGACTCTGTTTACATCCAGGAAAACCATTCTTTTTATCTACCTGTCCAGTAACACTGACACATAGGAAATGAGGTTAGTCTGGAATGACCTGTGTTTCGGGAAACTATTCTGGGTCTTAATAAGCACAACCTCCTTTTCTAGAGACTCACCAATTTTTTTCTAATAATGTGTTAGAGAATTTTACTAAAAATGAAAGTCAGGATCATTGGATCATAATTTTCAGAGCCTTCTCTAATCATTTTTCTTGCCCTTTCCAAATGAGAAGCATCTCTTCCAGTTTACATGGTTTTTCAAAAGTCACTGAGAATGGTACAACAAGATTATCTAACAATCTAATAGCTCTTTCAGTGCTCTATATCTCAACTATGGGGAAATTATTAAGCACCTACTATGGGCCACACATTGTATTAAGCACTGCATGTTTAAGTGCAAAAAGAAATACATCCTTATTCTCAGGCTGCTTATATTCTATGGGAGTAGATAGCATGTATAGGTAAAAATACAGAATAAATAAATACAAAATGCATACAAGAAAGGTAAGAAGGCTATTAACATTTGGAGAGATCATGAAAAGTTTCATATCTAAGTTAAAATTTGAGCTTAATCTTGAAAGAAGGAAGAGAGCTGAGTCAGAGAGAGGAAGGAATATTTTCCAGTTATGGAATATGACCAGTGCCAAGGCATGGTTATAGATGATCAGACATTATATTTGAGAAAGAAAAAAAAAAGCAATTTGTCAGATCTGATGATTTGAACTTACCCATGATATGTTGTTTATTTATTTCATGTTTTTGTTTGTTTTGGTTTGGGTTTTTGGGTTTGTTTGCTTTTTTGCTTTTTGGAGGGGGGAAGACAAGGCAGTTGGGCTTAAGTGACTTGCCCAGGGTCACACAGCTAGTAAGTGTTAAGGGTCTGAGGCTGGATTTGAATGCAGATCCTCCTGATTTCAGGGCCGGTGCTCTGTTCACTGCACCACCTAGCTGCCCCTGTTTATTTATTTTTACTTCAGCTGTCTACTAACTATTTTTCAATCTCTCCTTTCTTTGTAGATCAAATATAATTCCCCTTAGCAGGGAAAAAAAAGGGGGGAAATAAGGGTGAAGTAGCTTGGAATTTTGCCCACCATTCTCTATCATGATCTTATCTACCATTAGACCTTTATTTTATTTATTCCTCTTTTCCCCATAACATAGCAAAATACATTTTAAAAAAGAAAACAGAATCCTTAGAGTCCTACTCTGATGTCTTATCATGGAAGGTGGCCCTGAGTTCTGGGAAAGCAGCTTCTACCATGTTGGAAAGATAGTCTGCACAGTTTGCAGGTAACTACATCTCCTTCCTAAGGCCCCAATATAGCTAAGTAAGGGGAAATCCAATGAGGAAAAGAATGCCTTAAAAAGCTAAATTTGCCAGATGGGAAAGGAATTTCAAAAATTCACTGAAGAGAATAATTCCTTCAAAATTACATTGGAACAATTGGAAGGTAATGACTTTATGAGAAATCAAGATATTATAAAACAGATCCAAACAACTGGAAAAAAATAGAAAGCAATGTGAAATATCTCATTGGAAAAATCATTGACCTGGAAAATAAATCCCGGAGAGATCATTTTAAAATTATTCAACTACCTGAAAGCTATGATCAGAAAAAGAGCCTGATATTCTAGAACGAGAGGGCCAAATAGAAATTGAAAGAATTCATCAATCACCTCTTGGAAAAGATCCCCAAAGGAAAACTCCTAGGAATATTACAGCCAAATTCCAGAATTCCCAGGTCAAGGAAAAAATACTGCAAGCAGTCAGGAAGAAACAATTTTAGTATTGTGGAAACACAATCAGGATAACACAAGACCTAGCAGCTGCTACATTAAGGAATTGGAGGGCTTGGAATGTGATATTCCTGAGGTCAAAAGAGCTCAGTTCAAAACCAAGAATCACCTACCCAGCAAAACTGAGCATAATACTTCAGGGAAAAATATGGTAATTCAATGAAATAGAGAATTTTCAAGCATTCTTAATGAAAAAAAAAAGAGCTGAACAGAAAATTTGACTTTCAAATTCAAGAAGCAAGAGAAGCATGAGAAGGTAAACAGGAAAAAGAAATCATAAGGAACTTACTAAAGTTGAACTACTTATATTCCTACACGGAAAAATGATAATTGTAATGCATAAGACTTTTCTCAGTATGAAGATAGTTGAAGGGAATTTATATGTATATATGTATACATACATACATAAATACACATACATATATATGTATGTACAGGAGGGTATATGTGTGTATAAATATATATGTGAGTGTGGGCATATGTATGTTCATGTACACATAGACAGAGGGAATAGGGTGAGTTGAATACAAAGGGATGATATCCAAAAAATAAAATTAAGAGGTGAGAGAGGAATTTATTGGGAGGAGAAAGGGAGAGATAGATTAGGGTAAATTATCTCATATAAAAGAGGCAAGAGAAAACTGTTACAATGGAGGGGAAGAGCAGGGAGGTGAAAGGGAATGGGATAACCTTATTCTCATTGAATTTGGCTTAAGGAGAAAATAACATACACACTCAATTGGTTATCTTACTCTACAGGAAAATAGGGGGTAGAGGATAAGACAGGGGAGGATAGAAGGGAGGGCAGATTTGGGGAGAGGGTAGTTAGAAACAAACATTTTTTAAAAGGGATAGGGTCAAAGGAGAAAATAGTAAGTGGGGGCGGGATAGGACAGAGGGAAACATAGTTAGTTTTTCACAATATAACAATTATGGAAATGATTTGGGTAACTACATATGTCCAATCTATATTGAATTGCTTATCTTCCCAGTGGGGGCAGGTGAGGAGGGAAGAAGGTAAAAAATCTGCAACTCAAAGTTTTGAAAACAAATGTTTAAAAAAATGTTTTTTACATGCAATTGGGAAATAAGATATATAGGCACTTCTACAGTAATGATTGCAAAAAGAGGCTCAGAGAGGGTTAAGGATATAAAGGTTTTTAGATTAACTTGGCTACAGATACACTAAATGTGAGCTCCTTTTCCACTGATCATCAAGGAAACATGCTATTAGAGGAACCAAATTATGTCTATTTAACATTCCAGAAATAAAACAAATAAGACAAAAGAAAGTTGCCTCTAAATAGAAGAACTCAAAGATTCTAGCAGGCTCAGTTTTACCAAGCATCTAAAAGCAACCAAAACAACATTTCATGGGATAGTCACTCATCTTATGTTTCAGTGCTCATGATTGATAAATATTTTCAAAAAGACCACCATGGAAATAATTGCAGCTTATGTCCCAACATCTGTTGTTAAGGATGAGGAGGCAGATAAATTCTATGAAGAACTCAATAAGACCCTTGAAATGAAATCATCATAAATTGTCATACTTGGGGACTTGAATGCAAAGGTGGGCACAGACAAGGATAGAAAAAATGTTGGAAAATATAATAAGAAATAAGTAAAACCAAAGGACTGTGGACTGTATGGAAGTTTTACACTTACATATCATGAATAAAATCTTTGAGAAAATATATTGGGAGGTGATGAAAATGGCAAACAGCAAATAGTATGTAGAAAAGAAATCAATTATATTTTAACAGCCTAAAAATATCTCATTATCCACACAACCATTCCCAAAAAGTATATGTTTGCAGTCAGACCCAAATATTAAAATGACTACAAAACCAGAAGAATAATGATTTCTAAAATATATTATTCAACTAAACTCAAAGCTGATCTTTTGAAACAATCTTTTAACATTGAAAAATGGGAAAGTGATCAAACAGTAGAGCAGATCTGAATGTTACCTCTTCTACTTCAGATTCATTGAATTCATCTTCAATACAAACCCAATAGCAGCCAGAATGACAGAGGATAACTTATTGCTTGTCCTGTTCCCATGTAGTTTTAATTTCTTCTACTTGGTCTTTACATTTTGAAAGCTTTTCATTTCTTGCACTTTGGAGATTAAGAAGATTTTACGAAGTGATATCTATTTTTAAAGTTTTTTAAAATTTATTAATGTATGATCACATAGTTGTGGTCACCACAATAAAGCTGTGTCTACAATTATGTTCTAACTTCTGTACAGTTTATTTATTAACTACTCCAAGATATTTTGAGATTTGTATTTGTGGTCCATTAATTTGTCATCTATTACTATATAATACACAATGGGCTTCTGGTGTATACTTACAGCTAACTGATTATAACTTTTCTAGGCATCCAATAGATCCTAAATTTCTGCATCCTACAGTGACATGGGAACAGATTGTCCTGTCATTCCATAAGTTCATCAATCAATAAATATAGTCCCTTAAAGGATAAACCTTCTGTATCCTGGAGTGATAGGGAGCCACTGGAGTTTATTGAGTAGAGGATAACATGGTCACACTTGTGCTTTAGGAAGGGCTGGGGAACAGGTTGAATATATAGGTAGGGGCTGAGAAAGAGTGAGGAGTTGAGGATGACATGAAGGTTGAAAACCTAGGTAACTTGGAAGATAATGGTATCTTGACTGAAATAGGAAAGTTTTGATATCCTTTTGTTTTCTGGATTCTTTTCCTCTTGATTCTTTTTTGTTGCTTTTAATTGTGCAATACAGTGGTGGTATTTTTATGTTTCAAGTACCAGTAAGATACTTTAGAATCCTCTAATGACTTTCCACATTTCTGCAATAACTCTCTTAAGTTGCTTCTTCCATGGTTGTGTGTAATGCTTTTCCTTAGAGTTTAGCATGTCACTGGGTACTGCATGTAATATGCAGGTTGTGAAAATTTTTTGTTTTTTACTTTCTGTCAAGTATCAGAGGAGAATGATGGTTATAGCACATATCACTTTTTTAAGCACAGGTTTTTTTTAGATATAATTGATATATCTGTTGTATTTAGGCCATCAAACTTAAAAGAGGCTTTTCAGAATTTTATGTCCATCTCGTTTTCAAAATAATGATACTTTGACACTATTTTTGTTGTTTCAGTTATTGGAAATAAAATCATTAAATGAAGGTTTTTAATGACTTTCAGGGTTTGTTTTTTTTGTCTTTCTTCACATTTTAGTGACTCCTCCAT
>CM053580.1:237181278-237225797 GCA_028627135.1 Pseudochirops cupreus | reverse complement strand
AAGAAGAAGAAGAAGAAGAAGGAGAAGGAGAAGGAGAAGGAGAAGGAGAAGGAGGAGAAAGAGAAGGAGAAAGAGGAGAAGAAGAAGAAATAGCAGCATTCCTTTGCTAAGGGTCTCTAACAAAAGGTAGAAGTGGTCCAGTTTCCCAGCAATATAGGACTAGGTTCAAACAATGCAAAAAAGTTTTCTAACAATTTCCATAGTTGAATAAAATTTTCTTATAAGAAACAATTGGACTAGACCCATGATTCAGTGGAAAGGGAACTAGACTAGATTCAGAAGTGTAGTCAGTATGCTTTACTCAATTCTCAAATTCTGATGGTCAACTACAGCTAGCACCTGAGCAGTGCTCAGGAATGAATTTGCTGTACATTTCTATTGGTCTGAAATGAATTATTATGTAAACATCATTATAACTTCAAATAGTCCACATTCAAATGCAAATATTAATTTATGGGATTCATTGTTCGGACTAATGGAGACCTAGCTGTATGAACAATCTCCTGAGATGCATTTTTCCAAGCTTAGTTAAGCCCTATCTTGGACAATATACATAAATTCCATCAAACACCCATAATTGAAGCCTTTTCATCTAGGCAGAACTGCCAGAACTCGGGTTCAACTGGTAGAGCCCTCAGAAATCCAATATCCTTTACATAGCATGATGAAGCATCAAAGTGGCACTTTAGTGGAGGATTGTAGTTAAATATTCCACTAATATTTGTGTACCTACACTTGCATGGAAAGCTAGGTGGCACAGTGGATAGAGTACCATGCTTGAAGACAGACAGGCTCATCTTCCAGAGCCCCAAACTGGCCTTAAACACTTACTTACTAGCTCTGTGACCCTGGACAAGTCACTGAACCCTGTTTACCTCAATTACCTCTTCTTCTGCTTCTGCTTCAGCTTTGGCTTCTTCTTCTTCCCCTTCCTCCTCCTCTTCCTTCTTCTTTCACCACAACTAGTTAAAAGGAGCTGGAGAAGAAAACGGCAAACCACTTCAGTATCCTTGCCAAGAAGACTCCGAATGAGATCATGAAGAATCAGACATGACTGAAAGAACTGAACAACAATAGCAGCTTACATGGACCAATCCAAAGGGCGTAGACATACCAGTCAGTGCTAGCTCCATCTTACACAAAACACTCCTGAAAATCCAAAAGGATTATTGAATATGTGTGTATGTATATATATATATATATACACACATGACACATACATGACACATACATATACACACATGTGTACATGTACATACATACACATAAATACCCATATGCATATATGCATGTATGTATAACTTTAGACGCTATTTCAATATAGTGTGCCACTTGTGAAATGGCAAATCCAGTTTTGGAAGCATTCTAGCTTTTTCAAACTGACCTTTCTTTACCCAAAAAGAATCTATATCTTGATGTGAATTTTAATTATAGATAGGTACGAAGTCTTCTTTCAGTTTTGTTGACTTTATGCTTTTATCCACAGGAATATTCACACACATTTTAACTTTTGTGCCCCATTGAGTTTCTTCATGAACGTGAAACTATGAAACACATCGTCTTTATCATACTTGTTTCTCCCACTTTGCAATTATAATTGTGTATGCTTATTATATATGTGCATATTACATATGCATACAATATGTAATTGTATGTGTAAATATATTATATATGCATATATACATATGGTAAAATAAAATACTTGATTCAACTTATGTTTTAAGTATAAACAACCACGTTTTGTATGGTTGGTGAATTATTTTATAAATCTATATTCAACAAGTAATTGATATGTTAATTAGTAAAATGCAAACTATTTGAGGAAAACAAACAGCAGTAAAACAAGGTAGGTTTAACAATTTCTTCAAAATTTCAACACTTTTTGTTGGCTTTTAAGTCTCCCATAGACACCCAGATTGTAGCAGTGGCTCAGTAGTCATGTCCTTCCTGAAGTCCAGCTATTACTGTATATTGTCACATGGTTATTTCCTAGAAATAATGGTTCTCATTTCTGATATTGTTCACATTTTTATCACAAAGCTATTTTTTTAAATGCAGGGTATTTTATGGAACAATAAAACACAAACACCACTTCTAAAACATACTATGTGTGCATGTCATGTCATAACAGTGTAGAAAGGTAAAGAAAAAACAAAGAAAAGAATCTCTCCTCACTGAACTTGTAACAATGTGTGTGACCTGTATAACTGTCTCATCTGTTAGCAATAATAAATTACTTTAAATAACAAACTTCAATAGTTATCTCAACCATCAGATGCATTTGAACTTGCCTGATCTAACCAGTGGAACTATCCTGATTAATGAAAATGATTCACCACCTTCAGTATCTTAAATGACAAACAGTTGCATGTAGGAATTTTTAAAAAGCAATGCAGAAGTCTGGGTCACCACTGTGAGAATACAAAACTTCACCATTTTGTGGCTGAATTTGTGCTACACACAGTTCGGGCTCAATAGTTGGGACAGTTATATCTGTGACATGAACCTCTGTGGACAAGAACACTGTGATTGTAGTAAATCTTGGCAGTTCTGATAACTATAGTAATTTTGAAGTATTAGTGAGCATAAATGATATTTTCAGATGTATCCAACAACTGAAATGTAACAAGAAAATATTTGTAGTTTCTTTCGGTAACAAAGGTAGCTGGGAGGCAAAGTGGGTAGACCAGGGGACTTAGAGTCAGCAGGATCTGAAGTCAAATATTCCTCAGATACATACATACATACATACATACATACATGCATGTATGTATAATGAACATACACACATCTGTATTTAACCTTTACCTGGCTCTATTTCCTGATCTGTGAGAGAGTTAACTTACTTTCCTGGGTTGTTATGAAAAGAAAAAGATATATTTGTAAAATGCTTCATCAACCTTAAAACTCAGTATAGAATCTCTTTTAAAATCACAGATATTGCTAATACTAGTGATTTGTTTGGCTACATTGTAATTAAAGGTAAATTTAATGCTAAATTTCAGTTAGAAAGAAATGAAAAAGGTTATATTTTTTTTCCTTCCAAGTTTATGGACTCCTAAAATCAATTCATGGCACCTGTGACTAGATGCACACTTTGACTGCCCCCACACTTACGTCAGCTTCCTTGTACCTATTTCTAGTCTCACTTGATAAGATTTGTTCTCTGCTCCTTCTGAATTCTCAATGACCGATGGGTAAGGTGATGTGGTACTTAGTTGTGACAAAGTATTCGTGATCATATATATTTGTATTGCTAAAAATTAATTAATTTCAAAATAAAAATGTGAACCCACTGGTTCCTTTGTCCTGAAATAAGGGCTAATTTAGGTCTGGTTCTATTTTAGGTTAGAATCAGATATTTCCCAAGATCAGTATTGTGATTAGAAATAGAATTATCAAGAAAAAAAAAACCAGTATGACAGCTTACCAAAGGTCAGAACTCTCCACCTATAGGGAAATGATATACGACTTTTTAGCTAGAATCAATACCAAAGGTATGTTTTGCAACGATCGCCTTTTACCAACTAGATTTACTTGTGCCTTTGGGCCTTCACTTCAGTAGGACATGTGAGTCTCTGGTGAATGAAAGAATGCTTTAAATTAGAGAACATCATTAGTTTAAACCTTTGAAGATCAGAAAATACCATCTCAAGGGCAATTAAGCACAAAGCAGAGCAATCTCATTCAAGCGGCCATATTCAAGTAATGTTTGTGATTGAATTATGGTAGATTACCTAATACCCTTTAATGTCTTGCTCAGCAGAGCACCCTAACATTGAAAAACAAAACACAGAAATATATAAATCAAATTAACTGCACCCATCAAAGAATACAGAAACTTTTTTTCCATTATTGAACCTCGGTTCATAAGTGGCCAATTTCACAAACCGAAGAATGTAAATAATGATGTTGGAAGCTTAGAGCAACACTCAGATTTTTTTAAACATCTGCTTTGGTGTACTTAAAAAAAATGTTTTCTAGATTTTAAAAAGTGCCTAAGTGATATGGAAAAGAGCCAGGTGAAATATTAGTAATTGGCTCTCCTGAACTGACTCTGATGCTCCCTTATCACTAGAAAAGCAATAAATTCTGGGGAATCAGAGGAGGCTTGAAGTCTACCTATAGAATGACTTCCCTGGATTTGATTATAAAGAAAAAAAAATACTCTTGGGGTAAATGTCTTAAGAAAGCTCTCTAATCACTTCTTGTGAGTTATCCTTACAGAGGGCCTCTGGAATCAGACATGACCTTGAAATTCATACAAATCACATGATTCTTCTGAGCCTCAGTTTTCCAATTGGTCAAATGAAGATTATAGCAGGAATTGTGTCTGCACGTGTGATCCTGAGGAAAGTATTTGGTAAGCTGTTAAGTATTTATTATTCTTATCATTCTTATTCATTTTTTTTATTTTGCCCTGACTAGGCCTTCTATTAATAGTGTCCTCCTTACAGAGCAAAGGCAGATGACAAAGGAAGAATAAAACATCTTCTTGCATACTGTTGCTCAACCAAAAAGATACTACAGGCATGTGAGAGGAGGGGAGAAACAGAAAGGGCCTTTATGTTAGGTAAAAATCTAGTTTCTTAATTTATTCCTGATCCTCTCTTTTATTGTCCCTTATCCCTTCTCTCCCTTTCATTACCATCATCTTCCCAATCATTTATTTTGTTAATTGTTCTAAAAGACATCACAGATTCATCTACCAGAGTTCAAATCACTTACTAGCTGTGTGACCCTGGGCAAGTCATTTAACCCTGTTTGCCTCAGTTTCCTCATCTGTAAAATGAGCTGGAGAAGGAAATGGTGAACCACGCCAGCACCTCTGCCAAGAAAACCCCAAATGGGGTCACAAAGAGTTGGACATGACTGAAACGAATGAACAAAGTTTTCAGCTACAAATTGAGTCCCGTTTTGTCTTCTTACTACGAGTTGTTCTGAGCTCAGCTTCCCCACCTGTAAAACAGGGATACTAATGTGTGAATTTGGCGATTCAAAGTGTTATAAGGATCAAATGAGATCGTGCATTTAAATCTCCTTATAGTATGTAAAGCTAGTGCTTTACAAACATGAGTTATTACATTAAATATATGTCTAAGAAAATTTTGGAATATTAAGATATTCCTCTCAATGTTTTTATAAATATGCATGCTTAAGAATAGTATATCTAATCTTTTAGCTACGTGGGGCTGTAGACAGAGCACTAGAGTTAGAATAAAGAAGATCTAAGTGCAGATCAGGCCTCAGACACTTACTAAAGGTGTGGCCCTGGGTAAGTCACTTAACTTGTTTGCCTCAGTTCCCTCATCTGAAAAATGGGAATAATAACAGTAGCTTGATTGCTTGCAAGATTATATGAGGCTCAAATAAAATAATATTTGTAAAGTGCCTGGCATTTAATGGGTGCTACAGAGGCAGCCAGGTGGTTCAGGGGATAGAGCTCTGGGCCTGGAGCCAGAAAGACCTGAATTTAAATCTGGCCTCAGATGTTTGCTAGCTGTGTGACCCTGGGCAAGTCACTTAACCTCTGTTTGCCTAATCTACTGGAGAAGGAAATGGCAAATTGTTCAAGTATTCTTGCAAAAAAAAAAACCAAACCTAATAAGGGTCACAAGGAGTTGGACATAATTCAACAATAACAACTATAAAAGCTAGTTTTTATGATTTGTTATTATTCTTTATAAACAATTAGTTATTTAATTTTTAAAGAAATAATGTTTTAATCATTGAAATAGGTTATTGAAAGGCTGCAAGTTGTAGTGGATAAAGGGCCAAGTTTGAACTTAAGTATTAAATTTTAATTAACTTTTGTTTATTTTTAGCTTACATCATTCATTTCCACAAGATTTTGAGTTACAAATTCTCTCCCCATCTTTTCCCTACCCACCCCCCCAAAACAGCCATCCCACTGTGGAGCCCCTCCCCAAATCTGCTCTCTCCTATGTCCTCCCCATCACCCCTCTGATTTTTCAGTAGGGCACGATGGATCTCCCTACCCCAGTGCCTGTGTATCTTAATTCACAGTAAGAATTAAATTTTAAATTAAATTAAATTTTACTTATGACAACAACTCACTTAGCCTCTTACTTTCTCCTGTCATTACAGAAGAGTTGCCTTTCTGCACTGGTGGTGGAAATTTTCCATACCAGGAGTTCACTATGCCAGCAAAATCAAAGGCTTGAATCCTGCCCTCACCTCTCCCCAAAGGCGTTAATTAGTACTACCTTAATTTTTATTAAATGTACAATAAGAAATAAGTTAGTAAAAAGTTTTGGTATTATTTTCAAATATACTCTGGACTGTTTTGTGGAGAGAGATTGAGGTTTTTCATTGAATGAAGTTCCGCCAAAAAAAGGAGTGGTGGTGGTGAGGGGCTTCACTGCTAACAAATATAAGTAATAAAGCCAAGATCCTGGGCCAGATGGGTGAAGAGTCCTGACCTTGCCTTCTTAACTTATTTCATGTCCTGGCTCAGATTCATTCAAATAATAGGTTAGTCTAACATCGGTGGACTTTGATCCATTATCTGAGAACCAGATCTGTTACATTTCCTACCTTTAGAGTTAAGTGGTGGGGGTCATGTATTCTCTATTCCCTATTTCTCCACTGTTTCCCCAATTTAAGGGCCCAGTGAGTATCATCTCCAGTTCCACTTACCCACTTAATGATTAATTTAGCTTTTGGAAAGGAATATTTACTTCAAAGGTATAAGACTAACAAAGACAAATATTTCTACCCAGACCCTCTAGGTTATAATTCCTCCTACAACACCTCACGCTCTAGGGAAGAATAGGTTTATAGATTAGCTCAGTTCCTACATAGCATTAGTTCCACCAAATTCAAGTCCAAAATCCTGCCATGTGCTTGCCTCCTAGAAGCAAGGCTTCTCAGACTTTCCCTGATAGACTGGCTCTAGCAGACAGCCTGGTATTCTGGGCTCTAAGATCCCCTTGGTTTGAGCTTCTGGATCAGGGATTGTACTCCTGGAACCTGGTTGGTTGGTGGACATTCTCAAAGATGACCAAAATGACATCATTATGCTGGAGTCAAATTTCAATGCGTCTGACTATGGCTGATCAGACCAATATGAGTTCAGAATTCTCTAACACAGGTCAGGCACAAAATACAGCATGTGAACATTTGGGGTAGATTTTCCCAATCTGCACATCTTATGTCTCCTTTGAGCTGTCTCAATTCTGCTTTGCTCATAGAGCACAGCACTTTCTCTGATGTGGGTTTGCCATTCTGAGCAGTCCTGTGCCATTCTCTCTGATGTCACACAATTACTTCCAGAGTTCTTAAGAGAGACCTTGAAAGTGTCCTTTTATTGCTTCTTCTGACCACCATATGAACACTTGCCCTGTGCGAGTTTTCCATAAAATAAAAAAAGACAAACAGAACAAAAGCCCAAATCTGTTTCTGGAGATCATGTGGCCGGGGCAGAGGTAGCAGCTACATGTGACCCTCAGTCTCTGCCAACTTACCACATTATATCACCTACTGAGAGTGACTGAGTCCTTCACCCCTGAATGCTGCAGGAAAGAGAAACAGAGACACACACAGCAGAAACACAGACACAGAGACAGCAAAGACAAACACAGGAGAGAAAGGCAGAGACAGAGGAAGACATCATACCAGTCAGGCAATTTTAAAGATGACACCAATTCTGCTACCCAGCCAGTGGGGAAATATTTCTCCCAATCACATAGTAAGTCAACACAGAAAGTCCAAGCATACACACCAGTCCTCCTCATGTCCCAGAAGCGGGTCTTCAGTATATCTAGGAGAGTGTTACCATTTTAAGTGGTTTCAGCATCTGCCACCTCACTTTCCTACCCCCTACCCATCACACTAGAGATGATCTTGGAAATGGCTATTCGTAGTTTAGAGAGGTGTTTTTAAAGCTAAGAAGACTGTAACAGAAGACTCAGTTCAGACAGGGGCTGAAAAAGAAAACTCATTTTTTATGATAGCTAATAAATGAAGGAGCCCGTTGGATGTACATGAAGAATTTAAGGGACGTTGGGAAGACCTGAGCTGATGCAGGGTATACTAAGCAGGACAAGGGAAACAATTTGTAAGATGTCGGCACGTAGGAGGTGCATAATAAATGTTTGTTGACTGATTGGGATATGTTCTCAAACTCAATTGATATATGGGTAGTTTTACTGAAGTTACTTTTTCTGGGGGTTTTTAATCCTTCATTACAAGAGATGGCTATCTGGACAGCGGATGGGAATATTTTAGGATATGAAAGTGATGTCCTAAGTCTGTTTTTGCTCTCGTTTTCAAGAAAAGACACTCTTAGTCTGGGGATGTTCTACCTAGATCTTGTTAGCTGAGTATGGTAGTTAAAACTAAAAAGGTGTCAGCAAACTCTAATTGAGAGGTTCCAGTAGACTGAAGTTGAGATGACTGTCAGGGCCCTAAAGAGAGAAGCCTAAAAGCTCATAGTATAGATGGATGTTAGTAGAGATGATATATGTGCTCAGGAGCTAAGAAACATCAAACACCAGGAGACCACTGGAAATTAATGGAACAATTCTCACCACAAGATGGTCTGAGACAAGCATAGTGACATGTAGCAGAAGCTATGCACAACAGAAACCAGCAGTCACCATGAGACCAGTAGGGACCCATGGGAAAATGAGACGAGCAGAGACATTAAAACCAGCAAGAAACAGGACCAGGGAGAGCAGCATGATATCAACCAGGGATGTCAATGGTCCTGCAGGATAAGAGGTGTGAATTGGCCCATCCAAACGTGAGACAGAGAAGGAGATGGCAAACCACTACAGTATCTTTGCCAAGAAAACGCCAACAAGGGTCACAAAGGGAGCGGCTAGATGGCTCAGTAAATAGTGCACTGGCCCTGGAGTCAGGAGGACCCGAGTTCAAATTTGGCCTCAGACACTTAACACTTGCTAGCTGTGTGACCTTGGGCAAGTCACTTAACCCTAATTGCCCTGCCTTCCCCCCTCCAAAAGAAAAGACAAAAAAAGGGGTCACAAAGAATTAGGTACGACTGAAAACAACTCAATACGACTGAATGACAACAAACAGCAAAGCACACGAAGAAATTGCTGAATGATGAAAAAAGAAAGGTACAAATGTAAAAAAAAAAAACATAGTCCCTGTTCCCAAAGAGTTTATATTCTAATAGGGAAATACAATACATAAAGGGGAACAGTGGCTAAGGAGGGGTAGTGAGCAGAGTCATAGGGTAACTGATTGACATGGTCTTTTAGAAACAGTTGTGCTGATTTGGTTACTGTTCTCAGAGCAAGAGGTAGAAAACAAGTATTTATATGGTGGTGGTGCCAGCGGGTAGGGGAAGAGGTTGGCACACAGTAGTAGGAACAGGGAATGCATTGTGAAACATTAGCTGGGGGCTGGAGGGCCTTAGCTCCAGAGGAACGTAGCCTTTCCTATTAGCCTGAAGTCACAGCACAGTTCCACCTCTATCTACTTGTAAAAGCAGTTCTGCATGCAACTGATATATAAGAACAAATCGTATATATATGTATATATATATACATATATATACACACACACATATATATATATAAATACACACATATGAATGTATATATATGTATATATGTATGTATATATACACACTATATATATATAAAACATAAGTGTATGTGTGTGTGTGTGTATAACAGTAGTTTGCTATGAAACACAATGGTGTAGAATACTGTCATTTCTTAGTGTCTTTAGCAGCCTAAAGTCCCTAGCATTCTCATATGTGTTGCTATCTACATACATACATATATATATATATGCATATATATATATATGCATAAGACAATCAGAGAGATAGAACACTCTATAGCTGAATTCCACATCCTTTGCTGCACCTACTGACATGAATGTTCAATGGTTTTTAATCCATTCTCCTTCATAACTTTTTGGGAAATAATGTTCATATAACATGGTTAAATTATTTACCAGCTGCATGATATGGGTAATTATCTACCTCACATTGTCATTTTGTACAACAAATGAGATAATACTTGCAAAGTATTTTGAAAACCTTAAAGGGTTATGTAAATGAGAATTATCTAGGCCTCTACACGATGGAGTGGATAGAGTGCTGGACCTGGAGTCAGGAAGAGCTGAGTTCGAGTCCAGCCTCATTTACTAGCTATGCTACCCTGGGGAAGTCCCTTAATGTCTCTCTGACTCAGTTTCCTTGTCTGTAAAATGGGAATAATAATAGCAACTACCTAGTTGGTTTGTTGTGAGGATAAAATGAGAAATTTTTAAGTGCTTTGCAAACTTTAAAGTCCTATATGAATGACAACCATTTATGATTATGATTATGATTATGATTATTGAAGTGATTAGAAACAACTATAGGAACAACCACATTACTGGCTGAGGTATAATTGGTACAATTAAACTGTAGGAAAAAAACTTTCCATAAAACTTTATCTGGGACCAGAAATGGAGACCACATGAAAATAAAAATTAACTTGAAAGTATAAATATGCATCTAGCATTTAGCAAAAGAAAAATAAAGCCGTTTCACCAAAATCATGTCAAAGAACCAATGTCTCCTGCTTTGCAAACAAATGTTTTGGCTTCCCTTCAACATTTCCAGGGTTTAGCAGCAGGAGACCATTACCCTGTGACAATGTTCAGCTCCACAGACATTATCTCCAATTAACAAGTTCCAACTCTAACGATTTCTCTTTTACGGAAATAGGTGTTACTTGTGAATTAAATAACCACCAAAGTTATTGTACTAATGTTTCAGAGAGAAGACTAGCATCTATTTCACTCAATCCTATAAAGCTTTACAATAAAGGCGAGTCAGGAGAATGCTTTATAGCTTGTGAGTCTTTTTTAAACCATGACAGGCAAACTCCAGTCTTTATATATAGTTCTTCTCAGAGACAGCTTTCTTAAGCAAAGAACCTAACTGAATAAAATCCTCCCCAAGCTGACTGCGCCAAGACTGTATGAATGTTTCAAATTTACAAAATAAAGTAAGTACAAATGAAACATTTATCATTTATAATATGTGATGTTTTCTGTCTCATTTCAGAAGGTATTATGGTAATAATTTTGGATTTTGGCCAAATGTTTAGTGGAGGAATTTTTACATCCTCTGAATAGACACATTTATAGCTTTTAACTACACAGTGCATTGGTCTTATCAGTGCATAGCAGGAAAATGATTAAAATATTCCAGGCAAACTTAAACTTGGTCGTCTTTAGGTAGAAATGAAGCATCACTCTGCGCTGAAACCTCCAATTATATAAGATAGGAAGTCACAGAAAGACATCAGATCCTACACTGCCAGTCTACATGACAGATGGTGGTGTCTGGCAATGCCTTTTTTATAACAGAAAAATATTATTATAAAAATATCCACAGAAGACATTTTTAGTTCCTTAACTAAATCCATGGAAGAATTAGAGATTTCTACAGAAATGGGAGGCTTAATATTGAGCAGTAGTTTTCTATGAAATCCAGTGGTTTAGAATACTGTCATTTCTTAGAGTGTCTTTAGCAGCCTAAAGTCCTTAGCATTCTCATCTGTCTTTGTTGCTATCTAGTTAAATTCAATCAGAACGTATATATTTTCATACAAGATTTACTTTCCACCCTACTGTGTTGTGCTATGCTGAACATCACGTTTTAGCCCTCTACCTCATTATTACAAAGGAATGACAAACATCACAAAAGACATTTTTCCTTATAGATGAAGTTTTTTGAAGGTGGAATCCTCCTGAGAGCCACACTTGTGAGTGACATGTTCTTACGCATGTCACATTTTATGTCAGGACAATTAGCATATTCCTCTGGTTTGTAAAAAGTAACAATGGCTGACAGCTGAATGTGCATGGAAATGGTCTCTAAAAATGACTGTGAGAAAGGCAAGCCAGTCCTTGTGTGGAACAAGAATAGAGTACCACCATCTTTGTGATCACATTCAAGAACCGATGGAGTGGGTGGAAACTCCTGTGTGGTTGTGTCCCATTCCTGACTTCCGTTCAGAAACACCAGAATGTTCAGTATTTGTTGCTAAAGTGAGGGGAGGAAGAACCCTAGGGGCTGGTGGAATGACAGGAAGGGGAATAGAAATAATCTGCACCTGCTTTTGGAAAAGTATACCCATCATGTCAATATAGTAGTAAAAAAAGGTCCTCAGAAGTTTTCAGACTCTCTTTGACTTACTTTACACCTCCTAAATTTGCTTAAGTAGTTCCTGTATTATATGGATCTGTATATCCAACTAATAGCATGACTATGAGGCTACCAGCAATAGCTCTCAGTACCAGAGGTTAGGCTGCCAGGTGGAACGAACATTCAGTTTAATTCAATTCAAAAAATATTTTTAAAATACCTACTATGTGTCAAGTGCTATGCTAGGTACCAGGAATGCAAACTCATTATGAAAAATAAAAAGCAAACCCAGCCTCTGTCTCTAAGAAACTTGAACTCTACTGGACAGCTATAACACAAAAATATAGATAAGGAAATAGGTGAGGAATGAGATGAATTAGGGAACATTTTACCAAGGATATGATATCTGAGCTGAATCTTTTTTAAATTTTTTATTTAATGATTAATTTCTAGAATAAAATGAGCATTTCCATAACATAGCATAAAAAAACAAATTACATCTGAAACTTCAAATCTGTTGTGTACAACTTGATATTCCTTTTAAAGCATAATAAATTTATCAAATCAATTTCTTTTCTTTTCCTTTTTTGTTTCTTCCCCCCATTCTCCCTGCCTGGATCTTGACAAAGACTGACAGGAAGCCTGAAGGGAGTAAATTCCAAAGGTGGAAAATGGCCTTAATTTCTTCTCCATTAAGAGTCTTCCAAGACTCAAATTATAGAAACTGAATTTATAGGCAAAGGAGCAGAGGAATTGTGTTCACAGGAACAATTTTGTGAAACTCTTGGTCCTGGATATGCTGATAAATGTAAACTGCCTCTCTGAAAACAAAAGAAAAATATGTATCCATGACACACTTTTAATTTTATGCTAAATTATTAACATTTTTCTTTATCACTTTCTTAAGTCTGGATAATCAACAAAACATTTTTTTAAAAAGCTCTGATTTGTCATTTTTGTCAATTTCCAAGGTGTAAAATGTCCATGGTAAAAATTTAACCACCAGCTCTCCAGCTGGTTCCAGCACACCTTGTATGTTGGCATTCACTGAGGTGTTTATGACATTCTAGTAAAGAATCCAAGAAAACGTTTGCCTCCATCACGGGACAGGTGCATTGTTTTCATTCACTACCATATCATTACTTCTTTGATTACAGAAACTTCAATTAAAGCACCTGAAATGAGAATGCTTGAGACCTTCCCTATAGTCCCTCTACATGAAAGTATTTACACTGGTGAAGAGATATCCTGAAGCAATTTCTGACTAAAAAAGCGCAAATGAAATTTTAGTGGCAATAATATACTTGTGTAATGGTAAGGGAATTTAAAGATCTTCCTTACCCCTCAACAGTCCTAGGGAATTTGAAAATCTTCCCTGCCCCTTAGTGGGCCTCAAGTAGAACCCAACAGGAGGGGCTTGATTGGGTGTGGTGAGAGGCTTGTTTTTCAGGAAGACCCACACCTTTTGTCACTCTGAATTAGGCACTGAATCACAAGAGTTGTGGTGTCCTCTGCCCCTGAGGAAGGGTATATGTACTCTGAGGTGAGGTTTTGCTTTGGAGTTCACTTATGTGAAGAATTGTGTGACTTGACCAGAGTAGACTCTGGGTAGCTATTGAGCCCCCTGGCTTTGAAAACCCAGATGTTGGTGCTTCTCACTCTGGTAACTAACTATGTATGTATGTATGTGTGTATGTAATGGTCAGACAGCTAGAAGCCCTGTCTGTTGGTCTGTATTTTTTGTCTGCTTGTAACTTCTGTTCACATTTTCTGAAGCTCAGGGTGCTGACTTTTTGCCCTGAACTAAGTGAATTTATATATCTATATCTATATCTATATCTATATATGCATATATGTATATATATACATATACATGTACATATATATACATATACATATATATATATATATATATATATATAAAATTAAAGATTGTTGACTCTTTAAAGTTGCTTTTCTTTAGTAAAGCAGATCAAAGAACCTGTGCTAGCAGCTATCCTGGGTATGTTAGGGTTCTTGCTATTATACCTGAGCATGAGAAAATTATGAACCTGAGAACTTTCAGTTTTCAGGATAATAGGAAGAGGACCATAAGAGGTTAATTATTTGTTTATGGATGTTATACCTATCCCTCAAAAAAGAAAAAAAACAGCAACAACTGGCTAATCTATTTATAGCTCTAAAGTGAGTAAATCAGTCAGTTATGTGATTGTCCTCTATTGCTCTTTAGATAATGGTTAACTACAAGGTTTCTCTCTAGTTATAGATCATACCTATTCTCCTTACCCCACTCCACCCCATTTGTGTTGTAACCAATATAAATCTCATTCCTGAAAAAGCTACAAGACCCTCATCATTCTCAGCCTGACATTTTAATTGAAATTAAATTTGTACATCAATAAAACACAACTCTTATAACTCTGTGACTTCCTTCTATGTTCAACACAGGATTCAGTCTCCAAATCCCAGCTGTGAATTGGCTTTAATCAACCTACTGTGATCCTGCTGCTTGAGGGTGAGTTTTAACAGGGAATGGGCTGAGCCAGGCAGGTCAATTGTCTACTGGACTCTTTATAGAACAGAGTATCTCTGTGGGGTGGGTTGCTCTGCTAGGCTCCCTGGGTTCATTCTTTGATTCTCTTCTACAATCCCTACCACCTCTAGCCTCTGGCTCAGTTGGGTACTAGGGTCTTTTCAGCTGGAGTATTATAGTATTCTTTTCATTTGGAGTGTAACAGTTCATTTTCAGTAAGCATAGTGACCATTAGCCTAGTATTGATAGAAGTCTCTCCTCTTCTAGGGCCTTAGCTCTAAGATTGGTCACCTCCAGGTCAGAGGTCTCCTTTTTTGACAATTATTCCTAGATGAGAGCAGGGTTCACCTAGTAAGGACCTTTTTTATGGTGACTGGCAAATTATACTTCCCAGATTCATACTGGGGTCCCAAGCAGATGAGTATCAGAGGACAAAAAGGTATGGAGGGATTCTGTGCCCTCTGACAAATCCACTGTCTTTGCTGACCCCTTCATATACATTAGAATTATTCAAGTTTCAGAACTCTTTCAGGGCATGGAATTCTCGCTTTACATCTGTAAAAGATTTACTTTATTTTTCAACATCTCTGTCTTTGCTCCTCATGACCTTCAACTTTGTTGAATTCTACTTTAAGTCTTATTTTATTCAATTAACAAATATTTCTTTTACTCCCTCCTACTTGATCCACACACACATATCAAATAAAAAAGAAAAGCTTTGTTCAAAATATGCATAGACAAGCAAAAGAAATTCCTGCTGCATCTTGAATCTATCACCTCCCAGGAGGTGGGATGTATGTTCACTTGTGGTTCCTCTTGAATGGTGATTGGTCATTGCATTGATCTGAGAACTTTCCCAAAGCCTAAAGGAAGCACCCTATGATTATCTGTTTCTATCTGTGTCTTACTTTTTTTCCACATCTCTCTTTCACTCATTATCCAAGTCAGGTTATAGTCTGAGAAATGAGTGTTTTGTTTGGTTTCATGCAATTCGCTTTTTCAGGGAAAATGGCTAAATTGACCACTTTCCCATTTTGAATTCTTCAGAGGAATCCTTGTAATATTCAAGGCTTGGTGTATTTAATATAGTCACCAGTAAAAGTGGAGCATTTTGAGCACTGATTATCTTATCTTATTTGAACCCTGTTTACAACATCTTCCATGATCTTAGTAGACTACTTTGCAGAGCAAAATGCCTTCCTACTCTTCATGATTTCTTTTTATCTTCATGCTCCATAGAACCTCAAAACATCCTTTAAGAATGATGTTCAATAGTGCTGGAATTTTTCCTAGAATCTCTGTCTACAAGGGGAATACAGTTTGGGAGACCAGATTTCAAAGAGTTCAGATAAAGGAGAGATAGGATGTCACTGAGAGTGTTGTCCAATGCTCTGTCCTAGGCCTTCTCTTATCTCTCCACGATCTCTCCTTTGCCAGCAAGAAGAGTTGATTTATTTTGTTTGTTTTTGTAACCAAAGCATTTAGCACAGTGCGGGGCACGTAGCAACTTCTTAATGAATGTGTTCCCTTCCTTCTATGGCTTTTTCCTTCCTTCTGTTGTTGGTCTCATCAGTTTCTATGATTTTACTTATCCTATGCCAATGACCAGATGCTCAATATATCCTTTCTCAGTGTCTCCTTCAAGCTCGAGTCCCCCATCACTACCTTTCTGTTAAATATTTCAAATAACATGTCTTGGAACCATCTTAATCTCATTTCTGAAAGAAATCTCATAATCCTTTCTCCCAAATCTTCCTTCTTCCAAATATTCCTGTTGTTGTCTAAGGTACCAACAACACAAAGGGAGAATCTTCATCAGTAGCAAATGATTATTTCATTAGAAGACAGTGTGGTATAATGGAGAGAACATTGATTTCATTCAGTACCCCAATCAGGGAAGTAACCAGCGAGTAACTGTTAACTCCTGAGGTTCGTTATTTAGAAAACTCTGATTGTCAGAGCATTTGTCTTTACATCAACTCTCAGTTATACCATCTAGATCAGGAGTGGGAAACCTGTGGCCTTGAGGCAGATGTGGCCTTCTAGGTCCTTGCGTGTGACCTTTTGATTAAGTCCAAGTTTTACAGAACAAATTCTTTTATTAAGAGGATTTGCTCTGTGAAGTTTGGATTTGGTCAAAGGACTATACTTGAGGACCTAGAGGGCTACATGTGGCCTTGAGACTATAGGTTCCCTGCCCCTGATTTAGATCAAACAAAAAAAAAAAATCTCATACTTCTAAGTAGATTCAAGAAGATTCAAAAATCAATCCATATAAGTATTCAATGACAAGTGTTTACCAAGCTGTCTTCTCTTCTTTTTGTTGTTCAGTCATTTCAGTCATTTCTGTCTCTTTTTGACCTCATTTAGGGTTTTCTTGACAAAGAATACTGGAGTGATTTGCCATTTCCTGTTCCAGCACAACTTACAGATGAGGAAACTGAGGCAAACAGAGTTAAGTGGCTTGCCCAGAGTTACACAGCTAGTAAGTGTCTGAGGCCAGACTTGAACTCAAGAAGAGTCCTCCTGACTCCAGACTTGTCACTCTATCCATCAAGCGACTTAGCTGCCCTTTCTCTTTGCTTAGCACTTGCTAAATTGTATGTTCTATGAGAACATATATTATGTTATGTATGTATATTATCTAATATGTATATTATCTAATATTTCTATTTTAATCTCACAGCATAAAACATGGTGCTTTTTTGTATACAGTAAATAGGAAATGCTTATCAAAATCTTGTTACCTGTGTTGTAAGCTGTGGAGGACACATGAGAGAAGTGTTAGATGTGATTCCTGCTCTCTAGGAATTTTAAATCTAGTCAGAAAAGCAAAGAATTTGAGTTCAATTAATCAATAAGCCAGAAGGTAATTGGCATGAATACAAACGCAATTCAGACAGGGAAAAGGTAATTGTGGCTTAGTTTAGTTAGCGGAGATACCATGATAAGGGGACGACTAGAGCTTGGTCTTGTGGGAAGAAGAGAATTTGACAGCAGCAATGTGGGAGACATCCCAGGCAGGGCATGGAGAATAATAGGAAACACAAAGAATAGAGGTGCTGGTCAGTTCTGGGAGGAATCAGCTTGTTGTGTATAGGGGTAGTGAGGGGACGGTTTGTATGGAATGAAAGCCCTATGGTAAAGAATAGTGGGAAATGAAGTTGGGTAGTTATGGTAGGCCTAGACAAAGGATGTCTTTGACTTCCAGAATGGAGAGTAAAGATTACAGAATAATTAAAAGAAAAAACCCTACTCTTCTCTATCACTTACTGGTAAGATTGGTCCTACCATTGTTATACATATAATAGTTACATAAGATTAAACTTGATTGATAAGGAAACAATTTGAAACCCCCACCCCAAAGTTTTTCAGTAGAATAATAATACTTAGAGTACAGATAGATATAATATTAGTACCCCATCTCTAAGGAAAGCAGATCAGCCAGCCTTGTGATACCAATCTCTTGCTCTCCCCCCTTTGAGAGGCATGGGTAAAATTCCAAAGATAACTATTCATGCCTGCTCAAAAGTCACATTTAGACAATTCATGTAGACATACACGTAACCTAAACAGGCCACACAACCTACATAGGAACGTTATTATTATTATTATTATTAAAATATCTATTTAATTAATGAATAAAAGAACAAACAGTAATGCCCATAACACTAATGCTCAAAATCCTTTTTACAGATACTTCCAGCTTCCCTAAGGGGGCTGCTGGATTGTTGCATTGTCTCATCCACACCTGTAAAAAAAAAAAAGACACCACCCTGTTCCCTGATTTCCATCTGCTGTTTGTCTGAGGCTCCAACTCTGTTTCCCTTATGAGTATATTCCCAGGCTTTGTCTGCCTGTCCAGTTGATTAAGCCCGCTGTTGAATTGGGCCCCAACTGAGCAGGGAATCAGTCTAGTATCCCCCTAGCACATTTTTGGTACATAACATTCATAAATAATTGTTCACAGAAAAATAAGGACTCACACAAAAGACAACTGGGTGCTTTTCACCTGAACCATTTCCTAGTCCTATTATAAACCTTTGTTTTTCCTCTGCTTTTCCACATGGCATATGTGATTTTTTCACACTCTGGTAAAAGCAACTTGACAGTTGGTGGCTGTCTGGCTGTTTACACAACATATGTACCACTTAATGCACAGGTCTCAGTGATACAGTCCCTAAAGTCAGTCCAACTGGGATGAAAGTCAACACAAATAAAGCTTTGCAAGGGGTATGTATACTTGGGGGGAGAATTAAATATTTGAATTGAATTTAACAGCTAAAATTTAAACTTAATGTCAAAAGTATTTAAAGGGTCAGTGTCTTCCCCAGAGTGGAATACTGTCCTGATTCCACATAGGAGCTCCATATGTTAGGAAATCACCTTTTTAATTAGATCTCTGTAGCCTGATTCTAAGCTACCATGGTTTCAGATCTTGGATAAAGTCCTATTCTCAGGAAACCTCTCAGTAAACAGCTGTAGGTTCTTAGAGGAGGATATTGAGACAGATTCTTCCAGATTGCAAACAATTTTAAATTAGGTCCTCTGGAAAGTACATTTATTCAATCATCTATAGTAGGTAAGATGTTATTTTGGCATCTTTATGGAGTAGAAAATCACTCCAATTATTTTTTTTTCCTTTAAAAATGGGTCCATCACTTGAGAAACACAGGCACTGTGGTAGGGAGATCCATCCTGCCCTACTGGAATGTCAGAGGGGTGAGGGGGGAGGACATAGGAGAGAATAGATTGGAGGAGGTGGGATACACTGGGATGGCTGTTTCGAGGCGGTGGGTAGGGGAAAGATGGGGAGAAAATTTGTAACTCAAATTTCATGGAAATGAATGATGTAAACTATAAGAAATAAAAGTTTTAATTCAAAAAAAAAAAGGAAAAAAAGAAATGGGTCCATCTCAGGAGTCCAGAGCAACAAAGAGCACAGTATGCTTCAAGTTCTTCATTGTTCTGGAGTTGGGTGGGAGGAAGGGGACAAGACAGGGACTAGACAATAGGATAAAATTCTGAATCCTTGACTCTAGTATAGTGGCTATAGAGCAAACAACTGATCCAGTTTTATTCTTCTCTTCACATCTCCAGAAGGTCTGGAGGTTCTCTGAAGAAAGGATTGAGGGACCATCTGCTCCTCAAACAGGATTGGACCACTTGACAAGGCTTGAAGCTGACATGAGGACCACTTGGCTTTATTCCTATTGGACATTTAGCTTTGGAATTTCAAACTCAACATGTCCAAAACCAATTCTTTATCTTGCACCCCGAACTCATCTTTATTCTGAGTTTTTTTATTTTTGTCAAGAGGACCACCATCCTTCTAGTCATCCAGGTTCACAACCTCCACATTATGCTCAATTCCTCATTCTCTCTCTCAGATCCTGAATTTAACATAAATATTAAAATTTCCCCATCCTCAATATTAAAATATGCGTATCTCTTGTCATATATATCCCCACACACCATCTTTCTAATTCATCGTTCCTCTTTACACACACTGCCACCATCCAGTTCAGAGACTTATCACTGCCCACCTAAACTATTGTAATGGTCTCTTATGTAGTTTCCCTGGTTCATTTCTCATCCCTCTCCCATCCATTCTTCAAACAGAGGCCAAAGTGATTTTCCTAAAGGTCAGGTCTGACCATGTCATTCCCCTACTTACTAAACTTCATGGACGCCTATTACTTAAAAGAGCACATAAAAATTCCGTTGCTGGGCATGCAAAACCCTTTACAATCTGGATCCAACTCATCCTTCTAGGCTTATTGTAAATTCTTTCCTTTTACACATTCTCTGGTGGAGTTGAATCGACCTTCTTGTGCCCTGTCTCCCCCAATCTTTGGTTTTCTTCCATTTGCTCAGTGACAATAACTTTGCGCCAATTTCAACTACCCTTTAGGCCACCTCCATACTGAGACTCCTAGCTTTGGTTTGACTGTTCAAATTCAGCAGCCTTTCCAGTTTAAATGGGTTGCTTAAATCTTAGTGTTTACTTTGGGTTTTCTGAGCTAAGATAACTCAAAACAGAAAAAGAAAAAAAGTGAAAATCACAGAAAGGAAGAAATATCTCTTTGAACAATACAGTAACACAGTATGATAGAAGGGTGCATGATTACAGCATTCTAGGAAAATATATTTAGAGAAAAAAGAAGCTAAGAAGCTTATCCAATGCCCTCATTTTACAGTTCACTAACTTGCCCAAGGTCACTTAGGGAGTAAGCAGAGGTCCTCTGACTAACAAGTCTTAGAAGTTTTTGTTTAATTTAACAAACTGATGGGTTTTTTTCCTTTTGTCATTGTGTTGTCTTTTTCAAATAGCAAGTACTTTTAATTAATTCATCTCTCCCTTCCATTAAGCAAAAAAAAAAAATTGAATGTGGCCAAATAAGCCCCAAAAAACAAATCCTTCAATACATATCTGTGAATATTGTCTGGGGAAAGAAATTCCTACATTACCTATGTCTAAAAATGTTATGTGAACAAATGCTTTACTATAAGTGTCTTATAAATATCATCTCATTTGATCCAGGGAGGTAGGTACTACCATGATTCCTCATTTTAGAGTTAAAGAAACTGAGGCAGGCAGAGATTGAAATTATTTGCCCAGGGTCACACAATTAGTAAGTATCTGAGGTAAGAGTTGAACTTAGGTCTTCCTGATTCCAGGGCCAGTGCTTTGTCCACTGTACCACCTTGCTGTCTCTGAACTAAGGGTTCAGACCAGCAATATAACCAAAACTGGATGGCCAATACCAGGAAATTATACTCAACAGAATTCCGTAAGTGTCTTCTTTTCTTTTTTCTGCTCTGAGTAGTCTTACTTTGCTGTGGCAGAGTGAACCTCCTTTGCTAAAAGTATGATGAACTTCCACGTCTCTCATTTCATTTCAGTCACAAACCTGGATAAATGGACCAGTATGATCAGACCACATCATCATCCATCTGCTACCCCACTGGAGTAAGTTTAACCTAGGACTTTATTCTGAGTATATTTCTCTATCTCTCTATGTCTGTATCTGTGTCTGTCTTTCTGTCTGTCTGTCTGTCTCTCTCTGTCTGTCTGTCTGTCTGTCTGTCTCTCTCTCTCTCTCTCTCTTTCATATTAGTCTCATTTCTGTAGACAACTCCTAAATCTCACTTGGGAATTCCAGTCATACATTACGCACTGCCTGATAGTTATCTCTTCCTGGATGGCCTATGGAGATGTTAAACTCAATGTGTCCAAAAGTGAGTTCATTGCTGGTGCCGTGCTGTATGACCAAAGCAGAATTGAAACAGATCAAAGGAAATGCAGGATATGCGAATTCAGAGAATCCAACCCAAATGTTCACAAAGAATATCTGTGGCTGACCTGTGGTACAAGCATTCCAAACTCACACCAGTCTGATCAGTCACAGTTGGTCACATTGAAACTTGACTCTAGCATAGTAAAATCATTTTGGTCCTCTTCGGGAACAAAGGACAACTACCACCACATTGTCCCTGCACCTCCAACAACTTGTCCTATAAATTTGCATATTTCTGCGAAGGTTACTTTCATCTTCTTAGTGTCCTGGGTTTGCAACCTTGGCATCATCTTGGATTCTTCCTTTCCTTCACCCCACCTTATCCAGTGGAGTTCCCAGCTTTGCAGATTCAGCTTCCATAGGAACATTTACAGAGTCACCAACCTATTCCAAGCCCTCATTACTTCTTATGTGGATTAGTTAAATGGCTTTTTATCGATATCTCTGCTTCCAGTCTCTCTCATCTCCAATTCATCCTCCCAGTATCATCATAACATGATAAACTTCTTGTTATTTCACTTTTTTTATTAGGAAATATTTGTTTTCTCCTTACTCTCGCCTCACTCTTTATAAAAAAAATGTCTAGTCAAGCAAAACAAATTCTTAGGTTAGTCATGTCTAAAAATGTGCCTCAAAGATCTTTGAGTTCCTGGCAACAGAAGTGGTGAAGGGTTTGAGATGTGCTGGACCCTGTGAACTTTGGTGTGTGCCAGGGACTGCCCTGAGGACTGGACAAGGACCTGGGGGCTGTCTGCCTCTGAATCCATGTGACTGTTTGGTGGATTTAGGTAGGAGCTGAGACCATGGAAGGGGATCCAGGGAATTTGAGAGACCACCCAGAGTCAAGAGGAAGAAAAGGCCTCTCCTTGGATATTGAATGAGTTTACTAGACACGGAGGGGTGGAAGCTTTGTGTGGTTTTCTAATGATTGTATTTAGTGACTGTTTACTAGATGAGTGATTGATTAAGTTCATGATTTGCCCCATGAGTGGAAGATTGATTATTGTATTGTGAATTGATTGAATAATTAAGTATTGATTATAGTATTGTGAATTGACTGAATGATTAAGTAAGGAGGGTTTCCCGCTTATGGAAACCAGATGATTATTCTTTTGTTCTTTGTTCTAAATATTTCGGCCACTGTAGTGAAAACTGTGTGGCCATTCTAATGTTAAGCTGTTGTGAACACTATATTGTGATTTTCTGTGATAAGATGTAGTGTTGTGAATATTATGATTTGTTGTGAATGTTTGCCTTGATTTGTAATGGAATAAACAGAGTGTTCACTATTCTGTGTAATCTGAACCTTAAAAGCTGTTCACAGTAGCATTCTTTTGAGAATCTGCTAGGACATGGCATAACAGTTGCCCAAAGTCACACAGCTAGTAAGTGTTAAGTGTCTGAGGTAGGATTTGAATTCAGGTCCTCCTGACTCTAGGGCCAGTGTTCTATTCACTGCACCACCTAGCCACCCCCAAATTTGTTTTTCTTTACAAATTTTTCCTGGTACTCTTCCCTTGTATCTGACTCATTCATAGTGAATCACTTCACTTTGAATCAGTTCATGCAAATGTTTCCAGTTTTCTCTGAAACTGTGCCTTTCATCATTTTTTAAAATTTCTTTTCTTTCCCATTCCTCTCCTATAGGAAAAAAATTTTGTTAAACCCTCACAATATGTATACTCCAATGTCCATATCCAACTATACATGTCTAATTCTGGATTTTAAATCCATCCCCTGCTAGACAGGAGATGGGTAGCATGATTCAACATGACAACTTCTTTAGGCAAATGACCAACCTACTTGAAAATATTTATTTGTTCCCTTTTAACAATAAAGTAACAACAACAAAAGCTAAATTCCTTAAAAATTAATTGTCGTTACTGCCAACTATACCACACTACTAACTATTTTCCAAACTGAAAACTCTATTTCCTCACTCTTTGCATTCATACAAGCCACACACCTTTCTTTGATCCTGTCTTTCAGTATCCTTTCCTTCCTTTAAAGCATAGCTTGGGAAACACAACTCCTGGAAATGTAGCCTGATTCACCCAGTTGTTAGTGAATTCTCCATCATTAATTTCTCTTGTGCTACAGTATACTAAATACTAAATATTATACTATATTGGTGTTTCTGTTGTTTCCCTTCATTAGAATGTAAACTCCTTGAGGGAAGTGATTAATACTTTTGTGGCTTAGTATCCCCCAGGGATACTAAAAGGGACTGGCACAGGCAGCATTTAGCAATGTTTGTTGACCTGAATGGCATCTCTTGAAAACATCTACTCCATCATACTTAAAGGAGAATAACAGATTGTACAGGGAAAGTCACTCTTGCAGGAACTGAGGAATCTTCCTTTTGACAGTAAAAGCATCAAACAACAATGTTGAAATTAATATTAAAGTGGAAAATGAAAAGTTTCAGAAACTATTCTTCAGTGGTGACTAGGACTCAAGACTCCTAATTGTGAGCTTACTTTTTAGAGTTAGAAAAGGTGAACTTTAATGAAAAATGTCAGCTGATTGTCCTCTAATTGATAAGCACTGGAGGAGAGTACATGCTTGAAATACAACAATGGTTCTTCTCTATACAGACCATTCCCTTTTAAGTACCTGATCAATAAAGGACTCCTTTGATCAGGGAACACACTGAAACCACCTCCATGTTTTGCTTGTTTCTTTCATTTTTTCCCCTGAAATAGATGAAGCCACTTAAGGAGGAGACCATAAAAGCCTTATGACACTTTCATCCCAGTAAAGAGTTCAAAAGGTAAACAACAGTTTCTGAAACTTATTCTTGAGAACAAAGGTACCACCAAATAGCTCGATACCCCTTTGGGGTTAGAAGTAGATTCAGAGACTCAGGAATGAGTATTTCCATCTAGACAGACAAGTGATCTAAATAGCATTTAAAGCACTTTAAAGGCCTCTTTGAAATAGAAAGTAGAACAAACTACAAAAGTACAAATTTCAGGTTTTCCAACATCTCTCCCACTTTGTAGAACATTTGGTCAGATTGAGGGGTTTGAGGGCATAACATATCAATCAGCTTCAGAAGAGAGCTCCGGTTCCTATGACCGAGGTACAGGCTAGACTAATGAGAAGCAAGCAGCGGGCTTCTCCTCTTCAATTAGCTTTCTGTTGGATTGCCACAATCCAACAGAAAGCTAATTACATTGGATGAGGAAGCTCTGGGTGTACATTTGCAACAGGCAGGTATCTATGGTCTCTTCCTCTAGTGCAAGGGTTCTGAACCTGGGGCCCATGAACTTAAAAAACAAATTTTCCCAAAAACTACTTTTCAGTAGAATTAGTTTCCTTTGTAGTTCTATTTTATTTTATGCATTTAAAAACATTCTTCTGAGAAGGGGTCCCGGGACTTTACCAGGCTGCCAAAGGATTTCAAGAAAGCAACAAACAAAAAGATTAAGAATCCCTGCTTTAGTGGAATGGAGGGCAGTTAAACGCATGTGGAACATGCAATGAGTAATGAGATGAAAAGATCTGAGAGGGAGTACTCCCACATTCATTCCACAGTCGATTCTGACTTAGACAATACAAAAAAATTAAAATATTTTTTAAAAAATTAAACTTGACACAAGTCAACAACCTTAAAGTAACAAAGATAACTTAGATGAGGAGGCGTAGCAGTATAGTAGGAAGAGTCCTGAGCTGGGAGTCAGAAATTTGACTTGAATTTCTAGGCTATAATCTATGGGACCTTACATAACTCAACCTCTGCAGTTCTCAGTTTACCTCTCTATAAATTGAGAGGGTTGGACCAGACAGACTTTTAGACTGAAAAGATCAGAGAAACCTGGACAATTCATGCATTTACTTTGTAAGTACTCTGTCTGGTTATATGTGTACATTTTCATTCCTCTTAGAGAAAGCAAGTTCCCTGTGGACACAAAACTGTTTTGTTTTTGTCTTTGTATCTCCAGATGACAGCGCAGTGTCAGCTAGATAGTAGGTTTAAGAATTGCTTCATTGCTTACTTAATTCCAGCAGTTGTGGCCCTTAGCAAGTCTACTGTTACTATGAATAATAGTTATTTAAAAAATAAAGATCCAGTTACGCAAAAGGAAGAGAAGCAACACTTGTAATAGATTTGAATTTTTAAAAATTAAGTGTTTTTCTCTCTATTCTGGTATGGTGGAAAGAGAGGTATATCTGGAGTCAGGCCACTTGGGTTCAAATATTGCTCTTTTACTTCCCCTCTGTAATTTTGGGCAAATATCTCTATGCATCTCAGTTTCCTCATCTGTAGGATAAGCTACATCTCTAAATTCTATGATCTAATTATCCTTTCCCTGAGCAAATGCACTAATTATTGAGGGAAGACGAGCTTTCCTATCACAGAGAGTATTGGCAAAACTATTTAAGGGGTTTTGTTCCAGCTACACTCGGGTAGATCTTACCTGCTAAATCTGTGGTCTCTTTGAGTCTACGACTGGCCAAATAGCCTCCCTGCACACCCCTCTGTTTGGTTACGAGATTATTTCTTCCAGCTCTAGCATTCTATTGACAAAGTGAAAGAGCCGCTCATCCCATGCATGATTTGGTAGGCGCTCGCTGTATTAGAGAATAAGCAGGACTGTAGGGAATACATCCAGGATGATCAAATGCAGAATTTTGATTACTCGTTATTTTTGCCCTCCTAGCCCTAAGCAGATCTACCAGCTATCCTGCTCTCCAGCCCCCCACCCCCACACGCTCCAAACTCCAAACACACACAAATGCACCCAAACATTGGGTGCTGAAATCTAGATAGAAAAAAAAAAGCATGGATATTTATATCCAGTTATGTACCCTGAGGAAAAAGCCACTGTAATGTCAGGATTGAAAAATGGAAAGCTTGCATTTGAGCATTTCTTACTGAAAATGTTAATTGCTAAATATGCCAACGAAGATTTGCTGTATCATTACCAGTTTGAGTACGTCTCATTTGGTCTTTTGTCTCACATTATGTCCACATCACAGTCTGCATGAGTGATGTTCTCCTGAAACACTCCTTCCAAACAATTTCCTTCCCTCCACTACATTCCTTGGCTTGCTACTTCGCAAGTTTCAGTCTCTATTGTTCCCCTTGTCTGGTACTCCTTCTGGAATTCTAGCTTTAGAAAATGCTATACTGAAGGGTTGAAGGATTTTTTCCCTCCCACTTGTACACTGCCAAGGGACTCTTTTTGAAGACCTCACTTTCACCATCAAGAACTAGGGAGGCAGACCCAGTAGCCTTATGGGATTTAATTAGAGTTCACCAAGTTAGAATCTCCAAGCTCTCAAAGCCCTCATTTAAATACAGGTTCACTCACTTTTCAACTGTTCCTTAGGTCCTTATTAAAATTTCAAGTTATTAAAGGGAACATTCTAAGTTTTGCAATACATAGAAAATAAACCTAGGATATACAGACGCTGAAATATCCACTGGATGCCAATGCAAAATCCTGTCAATTGCCAGGAAAATAAAAATAAAGAAAAATGTATCTTGCAAATTAGCAAGATAAACACTGTGACGCATCCGTGATCAAGAATAACTCTGGGTCATACTGGTGTTGGCAGAGGGAACATGTAAGCAGCAGCATATTAAAGCTGTGAAATAATATTTCTTTGGGCAGTTGACCAAATAGAGGCTTGTATACAAATTATGATTATTACAATGACTCTTATCTCTAGGTGGTGTAATATTCTTTTTGTTAGGCTGTCAGTCAGAACTCTTGTTATACACTGATGACGCATCAGATCCATTTATAACAAACTTTCTTGTCAATCAAAAGCTCTGTTACACATGGATATGATAAGAGATCTGCGTATAACAAGGTTTCTGATTGACAACATAGCAATTTGAGGGGGGAAAACATGCTGTTTCTTTTCTTTCCTTTTTTTCCTTTCCTTTTTTTTTAACTCTGTTTTTAAAAAAAAATGGAACTGCTGGCTGGAATGAAGACCGAAAGACTACACTGGCTTCACTATAAACTGGGACTTGAAAAAAGATGGCATTATTGACATACACTTGATTCCTGTGCCAGACCAGAATGCAAGACTGACTTTGCAGTGTTTCCTCGCCCTGACCACTGTTCACAGGATGTTTTTTAACATTTCTTTGATTTTGAAGTTCTCCCACCAAAACTCTTTGAAATAATAACTAATAAATGAGGGAAGGAAGGGAAATCAAGTGAAATCAACAACCATTATTAAGCACCTGTTCTTTACCAGGCATAGTGCTAAGGACTGGGCATACAAGGAAAAGCAAAAGACGGTTCCTGGTCTCAAGGAGGTCACAGTCTAATAGGTGAGACTTTGCGGGAACAGCCATGAAAATATAAAAGACAGAAGGAGGAAGCAGGTGATAGAGAGAGGGGCAAACTATGACTCTCCTGTTTATGTATCAGAAAAAATAATTACAACAACTACAACATTGCTTTTTAGGATTGTTGTGTATTTTTTTTAATTGTTATCAGCAAAAATATCGTTTCATTGACAGAGCAGCCTGCTACAGCTATCTATGGTTTTCAAGTATGGCTCAGCTCCCTTCCCAGAGCTCTTATCCCATAATTACCATGTTTGTTTCCTCAAAGTTAATTCACTATATTGTTGAGCTAAAGATTCCAGGCTACTCAGAGAGTTAAGTGGAAAGATTCAGTAAGAATCTAAGGTCATCTCTTTACTTTAGTCTCTATATTATTGTATATATTTCATAGACATAAAAATCCTGGTTACTTCTATAGCTAGTATTTTATCCATTAAATACTTTAGTGTGTGTGTGTGTGTGTGTGTGTGTGTGTGTGTGTGTGTGTGTGTGTGTGTGTGTGTATAAAACACTAGGGGTAGAAACATGAACTAGTTTATGCCAATTTATGTTTTAAGTCAACTCATATTTTAAACTTGATTACCTTTTGCATCACCACACAGAAAAATAGGAAAGGTATCATTTTATAAAAGCACATTAATTCTCAGTTACAACATTCCAAGATTAGTTTATTGGTATCAATTCACATAAAATTCCCAAGGCAAGATATTTTTCATAATTTAAAATTTTTAACTCACTGTTTATAATGATTGCTTGGGAGCTCAAAAGTAAAATCTGTTTCCTTAGTAGATGCGTTAAAAAAAAATCCTTTCCACTTGCCACACACCAAAAGATCATGTTTAAGTAGTTTTATTAAGATGTAAAATATTTTGCAGGTTCGTCTCATTTTTTTTAATGAAATTCAAAAGCAGTTTTGAAAGGCAACCACCCCATTCCCCAAACCCTCCCAAAAAAATCTGTCATTTCATGACAAACATAGATTTCCTGAGAAATGGAAAACATTCACTGTGAAAACTGCTATATTTATCCCTGAGACATATTTGGTAAAATTCACTAATTTGCCCAATGTATAATTTCAGTATGTTCATAGAAAAACAAACTGCCTCCACTGATGGCTATAAAACAGAATCCCTTAGCACTAGGAGATCCATGGAAGGAAGGTGCGATGTAAACACTAATGATTAGGGCTTATCCTACCATGGAGGATAGAGGAAACTGTTCATTGATGGTCAATGTAACACCTTCAGGTTACAGATATCAGGACCACAGTATCCAACTGGAAAGGGCAAAAGCTCAATTAATTTGTTCTATCAGGAAGATGCCAAAAAGACCCCACTCTCCCAACAGGTTGTTTAGGTGTTGTATAGAATAGCTTCAGTCACTTGGTGTTATCATAGCTAATCTTTCTCTTAATCATGGCAGGTCATGTGCTATTTAGCTGCAAAATTTCTGACGCCTCTAGCGGAGCTTTGTTGAGTTTAATTATGACACTGCTAAATTTTCTGGAGTTATGTTTCAAAAATCAGAAGGAAGTCTATCTTTGGTTCCTTGCAAGATCATTTTTAGTCTGGTGTTATCTTATTTTTGAATAGTAAGTATGTTTCTTCCAATTTGAAGGTGAACACAAACTAAGATATTATTCATCTCCTGCTCTGCCTAAAAAGATCTCTATACCTTCCTTGACACATCTCTGCTTGTCAAAATACCCTACCCCTGGGTCAGAGCTATAGGTGTACATAGATCAGAGGTCGTGTGCATAGCATTTGCTGGAGCAAACATGACCATTGCCTCTTCTCCTGAAGGTAAACTCAGTCCAAGTTCTATGCTAGCCTATTTTCATGACCCAGGTGGCACTGCCTCTTCCATGAAGCCTTCGCTGCCTGACTTTCTCCTTCCCAGTTCAAATCCAACCAGAAGTGACCTATCTTTCCTCTGAACTTTCACAGGGTTCTGTGTGCTTCTCAGCAAATCATAGAATGTTTGAACAAGAAAGGACTTTAGTGATCATTCCATCTAACCTCTTAATTTTATAAACGATTAAAATGAGACCCAGAGAACATAAAATATGATCCTAGAATCCTCTGGTCCAGGGGTGGGGAACCTGCAGCTTCAAGGCCATATGTGGTCCTATAGGTCCTCAAATGTGGCCCTTTGAACCCAAACTTTCAGGCCGCACTTGAGGCCCTAGTATACCATGTGTGGCCTCAAGGCTTCAGGTTCCCCACACCTGAGACAGTGGTCAGTCATGTGAGTCAGGGCAGAGTAGGAACTAGGCTCCCCAAAGCCTCAGTTTCAGTCCTGCTCTCTTATTCACTTGTCCTACTTTCTATTACACGTATATGGGTTTTCTCTCCCCTAGTAGATTATGCACTAACACACAGTAGGTTCTCAACAAATCATTCTTTTCATTTATAAAAATAAGCAGATTATTCTTTTTTCATGATAGGATAGCCATTCTGTGATACTTTATTTGTATTTAAAACAAACATACCTATACCCCCATAATAGGACTTAACGCTGTTCCCCCACAACATAGATTCGGCTCATTATCTCCTCCCTGCCCCCTAGAACAAAAATTAACTTTCTCTAAAAGAAGATTAAGCTCTCCTGGGAACCCAACTAGGCCCTGATTCCCTTAGCCAGATTTCTGGTCACCTAAAGGAATAAAAAGTCCCATCTAGGTGAGGTCAGGGCCCAAGACCTAAATACCTGAGATCATGTGAGTCTCCATAACTTCCTCTGCTGAACAGACATGTTTCCATAAGGTTGCATCTATCAAAACTGAATCTAATTGCCACCATATGCTAGCTGCATATCCTGGCTGTGTTAAGGCAAAGCAAACATCCTTTTGTTAACCATACAATGACTGATGAATGACTCATTTCGTCCCAAAACTTAATCTGAACTAAAAGGGTACTGGCGTTAGACCAATCTTTAATACCTCATACACACATAAACACGTACACACACATGCACACATAATATACATACACATACTCATATATGTCTCCCTTGCGAATGAATACACAAATACACTTTTATTTCTAAATCATCATACATGTTGTTCTCAAAATGATATGTTTCAGGAAGGTTTTTTTTTAAAGAAGTTATTTAGTCTGTATCCAATATGTACCCCCACAAGAAAGAAAAGAAATAGTGATATCATAAATTGTCCCCTTGAAAAGAAGCCTTATTAAAGTGATCCAGTAATCTCTTCAGCCATGTGGACCACTAAACTATTCCCTTTTATATCACTTTGACTGACTGTTCCACAATCAGAAGTAAAGGCAAATGAACTCAAATAGAGGGAATTTCAAGCTCTACTGAGTTCCTGACATAGAGGAATAGTAACAACAGGCATGATGCCAGGCAGTTCCAGAGTTCTCTGCCTTTCTGTGGCACTTGCTGTAATGGGGAAAGAGAGTTCATTTGTACACTACTGACTCTTTTGTCCATTTTTCCCCTTGCTCAGTCTCATTCAGCGGCTCCAAGGCCCCTTACTTATATTCAAAATTTACTTTGATGTTGGGTAGGTCTGTTAACTCATTGATGATGGTAGTCTTTTAGCCTCAGTTTTCTCATCTATAAAATAGGGATAATAACAGCTCCTGCCTTCCACAGTTGTTATGAGAATCAAATGAGATAATATTTGTAAAACACTTTGCAAACCCTCAGACACTATACAAAGGCTAATTATTATTATTATTACTACCACTACTATTCCTATTGCTACTACTGTTACCACTGCTATTATTCCTATGTCCAATGATACTTTTCTTATCCTATGAGACTTGTCCATGCCCTCCTTTACATATTCCGCAAGAGGTCCACTGAACCTTCTAGGGCAGCGGTTCTCAACCTGTGGGTCACAACCCCTTTGGAGGTTGAATGACCCTTTCAGAGGGGTCACAGGGGTTGCCTAAGACCATCAGAAAACACATATTTCTGATGATCTTAGGAACAGAGACACCGCTCCTCTATCTATCTCCAGGTGGCTCCACTCACATGCAGATACACCCACATATGAGTATTAAAGGGTCACAGCATTAGGAAGATTGAGAATCACTGTTCTAGGGGCCTTATTATTGTATATAAGCCAATGGAGTCTCATTTCTCTCCTTGTCTACATAGATTAAAACTCAGACATTAATATACCATGTGGAAATTCAGACAGTTTCAGTAAACTCAGAGGAAAAAAAAATGAGATGAAAGGTAAACTCTAATTTCTTCAAATCTTTAGACTCTGTAAAACTGTAAGTACAAGAAAGAGTTATACTCACACCCTTAACTACACACACAGATACACACACACACACACACACACACACACACACACACACACACACGCCCTGGTCTGAACCCTTCAGTGAGAAACCGTTTAATTAATCATCAACAAGCATCTATTATTTGACGGACACTGTGTTGGGAATTGGAGCTATAAAGACGAAGGATGAAATCATCTTTCAAGAAACAGTGGGAAAGAGTAGATACAAGTCTGAACTTCAAGTTAGGAAGGTGCAATAGTAATGATATTTGAAGATCCCTTTGTATTGCCAAGCTAACAGGTACTTAGCACTTAGTTTCAAATCAAGCCTCTGTAAAGAAACAGAAGATGTCAACCCCTGTTGCTGACATAACAGGAAGGGGCTGAACAGAGAGGAGCTAATACCACATATAAAGAAAAGCCCCAGGTGGTAGAGTCTGAATTTTGTGGAGGAAGAACAGCTACTGTAGGAGGGAGAGAGAGACAGAATTTCTAACACTGAGCATCTGGAGGCTGGGCTGCTACTGCTGGACAGCAGTAAGAACTGAGAAGAACTGAGAAGAAAAACGAGAACTGAGAACTGACACAGAACTCAGATTTGTGGTGGCAGAACTCAAACTCATGGTGCCAGAGCTGCTGAAGACTTCCAAGGGCCAGCCAGAGCTTCTGAAGACTGAGGAAGCATGACTGTGGTGCTGGTACTTTGTGCAAATGTTGTTGTTAATGTGTTTTGTTAATGTGCATGAATGTTATTGTGGCTCTGTTAAGTTTTCTCTTCCCAGGAACAGAAACTGTGAAGGACTTGATGTGGACTGGACACTGTGAGCTCCAATGTGGAGCAAGAACTACATGGAGAGCTGGACAAGGAACTGGGAGCTGTGTACCTTTGAACTCAGGTGGCAGTTGATTAGATTTGGGCAGGAGCTGGGACCATGGAAGAGGAACCATGGAATCTGAAAGCCTACCACGAGTCAAGATGAAAAGACCTCTCCATGGGTACTGAGTAGTGACTGGTGAAATTATCTGAAATAGTGACTGATGAAATAGGGTATTGAGTAGTGACTGATGAAATTGTAACTTACTTGTGACCTAGAGGTGGATGGCTTTTGTACTTTCCACTACCCCTTAAGAGAGTACTGAGTAGTGACTGATGAAATTGTAACTTAATTGCATCCCATGGGTGGAAGACTTTGACTTTTGTACTTTTTGTCCCTTAAGGAGGCAAAGCTCCTTAAGGATGATTGAATTAAGGACTTTGTGATAGATTAAATGAATATACTTTGCTTAAAACTATGTGAGCACTCTGGTGAAAACTACATGGCCACTTTAGTGACAAGTTATTATGTCATTGTGAATGCTGAACCTTGATTTTCTGTGAATGTTTTGCTCTGTTCTGAATATTTACTGAATAAATACAGAGTTCACTATATTGTGTAATTATAACCTTGTAAAGCTATTCACAGCAGCAGTCTTCTGGAAAGCTATTTGTGCTTGGCTTTACAGAAGACCTGGGTTTGAATCCAGCTTCAGATTTACTGGCTAGCTGTTTGACACTAGGCAAGTAATTTACTCTCTTTAAACTTTCCATTCCTTATTTGGGTTAACAATAGTACCTATCTCACTGGGTTATCAAGGGATTCAATGAATGAATGAATGCATGATAAAGCATTCATTAAGCATTACCTATGTTCAACACACTGTGCTAAGTGCTTGGGATGCAAATAGAAAATGGATTTGAATAATATAATGTATATAAAGCACTTTGTATATAAACATAAGCCATTATTAAACAAACTCTTTAAAGCATAAATAGATGCTATAAAAGTTAAACCACAAACAGCATTATACATTAAAGGACTTAAAGAGCATTTGGGAAAAGAAAGGTAACTTTTACAATTCATAATATATTTTAATTTTTTAAAATTTCGTGTTACCTCTTCCCCCTCATCCTCACCCTAGTCCAGACTTTCATCATCTTACATCTAAATTATTGCAAAAGTCTCCTGATTCATATCTTTGCTCCTGGTCTCTCTCCCATCCATGCTGTTTTATTTCTATCTTCTCTTCTTCAGTACCTGCTACAATGCCAGGCACAAAGTAAAGACTTAATAAGCGCTTATTGATTGATTGATTATATGATTAGTATGTATAAACAGTCTTTCCAAAGTACCTCTCAATGTCAACACCACTGATGATGTCAGTTTAAAGACAAGCTACTGTTTTTATGAATGAAGTCCCAATACCTCTGCTACCACTGGCTACAGTGTCTGTAATATTGTTCAGTCTTTCAGTTGTGTTCAACCCTTCATGACCCCATAGACCACAGCATAGCAGATCTTTCTATCCTCAACTGTCTCTTGAAGCCTGTCTGAGCTCATGTTCATTGTCTCCATGACCCTATCTATCTGCCTCATCCTCTGCCGTCCCCGTTTATTTTGCCTTCAAACTTTCCCACCATCCGGTTCTTTTCCAATGAGTTCTATCTTCTCATTAGAAAGCCTAGCCTTTAACTACTGAAAGCTACTGTCTCAGACAAACTGAGATCTGGGAAAGATCTTAGCTTAAAAAGGCCAAGGTCTCGCCCTGCATCAAGGGCCATCACCGGTCTTCTTGATGTATGTCTTGCCATTGGACTTTGATGACTTTGGAGGAGAGTGTGGGGCTGATGATTCTGCACAGTTCTGCCTCACTTAAGTCCAATACACCCACAAATCAAGATATCACCTTCCAGAGAACAAAGGAGCAACAAGAACAACAATCAAAGTATTTAAGCTTCAGCTCCAGTGTTTGCCTTTTCAGTGAATAGCCTGAATTAATTTCTTTAGGTATTGACTGATTTGATATCCTTGCTGTCCAAAGGACTTTTAATAGTCTTCTTCAGCACCACAATTCAAAAGTATAGATTCTGCAGCTCTCAGCTTTCCTTATAGTGCAACTGTCGCAGACATACATTGCTACTGGAAAAACTATAGCTCTGACTATGGTTTAGATCCACAGACTTTCATCAGCCAGATGATGTCTCTACTTCTTAGTATACTGGCCCTCCTTAATCCAGGCCCACCTATCTATCTACATTGCTTTTTTCTAATTAAAGGGACCATCCCCTGACTCACTTCCTAAAGAGGTCTATTCATTCAGTGGGCATGACCTCACTCTGAGTGACTATTTTGTGAAAAGGCCTTAGCCTAAAAAGGGCCAGGGTCTCCCATTTCATCCCATAGGCCATCTCCAGTCATCCTGACAAATATCTGGTCACTGGAACCAGGTGGCTCTGGAGAAGAAAGTGAGGCTGGTGACATTGCACAGCCCTCTCTCACTCAAGTCAAAGTCAACTGCAAGTCATGTCATTCTTTCCCTGATGCCATGGTCCTCTTTGAAAGCTAAGGACAAACACAATCTGTCTCCTCACTGCCTCTTTCATCATATTAAGTTGAATCAAGTCAATAAATTTTTATTAAACGTCACTGTGCTATGCCTTGTGGATACAAAGAGAAGGGAAAACAGGCCCTATCCTCAAGGCAGGCGACATAATGGGAGAGATAACATGTAAACATCAATATAAAAATAAGACATACATATATATATATATATATATATACACACACAGACACACATATATACATATATGTATGTGCATGTGTAGAGAAAGAAAGAGAATATATGTCTAAATATTTGTAGATGTATAAATAAATATATAAAGAATTAATTGGAAAAATCTTAAAGAGAAGTAAATCACATTAAGGAGGATTAGGAAAGTCTTCTGGCAAAAGATGGGACTCTAAATAAGAAGGAAGCCAAGAAGTGTATTTGAAGAAGGAAAACAGGTATTGTACTCTTTGTTGCTCTTTGAAAGAGATTCTGTACTTCTTGGCTCCAGGCATTTCCTATGGCTGTACCCTGAGCCTGGAATGTTCTCCTGCTTCATCTTTGCCTCCTGACTTCTCTGGCCTCTTCACGTCCCAGCTCAGATGCCACAGGAAGCCTTTCCCAATCCATCTTAATTCTGGTGCCTTCCCTCTATAAATTATTTCCAATTTATCCTGTTTCTATCTTGTTTGAGCATAGCTGCTTGCGTGTTGTCTTCTCTTTAAAATGTGAACTCCTCAAGGGCAGAGACTATGTTTTGTCCTTCGTATCCTCACAGCACTTATCACAATGAATGGCACACATTAGGTGCTTAATAAATGCTTATCAACTGCCTGATAGCCAGTGAAAATGCAGAGTTAAAAGATGGACTCACTTGTCCCAGAACAACCTCTTTCCCCTCCCTCCTCACCCTTATTCCTCTGCAACCACATATACACCATGGCCATTCCTAACCCAATTTCTTTGTTCTTACAATTCTCCCCACTTGGAATTTCTCCCTCCTCACCCGATCTAAAGCCATTCATCTTTCAATGCCCAACTCGGATCCCACCTTCATTATACATCCTTCTCTAATTCTTCTAACTCACATTAACCAATAATTTATTTCTATTGCATACCAAAACACTACAGGTTTCTTCTGTGATTATTCTCTATCTAATTTCTTAAAATGTTCTCACATCGTCATTTTTCAGTCATGTCTGACTCTCCATGACCCCATTTGGGGTTTCTTGGCAAATATATTGGAATGGTTTGTCATTTCCTTCTTACAGATTAAGCAACTGAGGCAAACAGGGTTAAGTGACTTGCCCAGGGTCACACAGCTAGGAAGTGTCTGAGGCCAGATTTGGACTCAGGAAGATGAGTCTTCCTGCCTCCAAACACAACACTCTATCCACTGCACCATCTAACTGCTCCAAAATGCTTTCATAGATCTTATAACTGTCTTAAAGGCAGGATATGTGACATGCTCATTTTGAATATTCCTCCAGATCAAATGCTAGGCAGTCAAGAAAGCATGTGATCTATTGCACGATTCCCCCTCTTCCCAACCATACAGCATCTATCTGCACAAATGACTACCTCCAACAATATGTGCCTTCCCTGACCTTCTGTGAAGTTCCTTTGTTATGTGATCACATAGGAAGATTCTTCCCAATGTTCTTTTCATTGTGTGCTGGTTATTGGTAAGTTTCTGTCTTTTAATCTTCATTATATGCCAACATTCCAATGATGCAGGCATTATGGATATGACTTTTGTGAGCATGCATAAAAGAAGGATATTTATTGAATAATCAAAAAAAAAAAAAAGACAATTCAACCACAGGAAGAAAACTGCCTGCCCTTGGAGAAAAGACTGTATGCTTGTTTGCTATCCCTGCTAGCACCAAGCATGGTGTTATAGATCCATATACACAGAATTTGGAACTTGAAAGAGGCCTCAGAAACTGCTTGTGAGAAATTCTGGTCAATGACTCTAACATAATAGCTTGGATTTAACCAGTCCTTTGGAAATTCACAGAATATTATATTGAGCTTGAAAATATCCTAGAATTTAAAACTGTCATATGGCAACCCTGGAAAAAACTTCATCAGTTGTACATTAAGAATTTATAATTTTTTAGTGTGAGAACCCTTTCAACCAACCAACCTCAACCATAGGCTTAGGGAGTTGCCATAAGATCCAGAGAGATTACCAAAGATAAGAGAGCAAATCTTGTAGAGTTCAAGTTCAGAACATTACCTACTAGGCCACAAGACCTCTCTTTCATCAATATTTATTGGGGGTGGGGGAAGTACCATTAATATAAATACAGGTTAATATGTGCATGCTATCTTATAAACATTTTTTCTACCCCTCAATCTCAGGCCTTAATAAGACAGGAAATGTAGTGAGAAGTCATCTGACTTAGCTCCTCAAGAACCAGTCAGCTAATGTGAATAATAGTGGCACAGATATGATAATCAAATTGAGATCTATTAATGATTCTGCCATGAAACACATATAAATATAAAAATAAAGAGACAAGAATAGAGCCCTGGGGGACCACATATTTTACAGCAACTTTTTCTGATTAGTGCTTCCCAATATAGTATACTATGTCAACTGACAAAGGTAATTATATTTTAAGCCATTTTTAAGCTGTCTCTGAAATTTCAACTCACAATTCTGAGAGATCTAATATATGATTGTCTCCTATGTCAAAGAAGGGTGATAGATAATAGCATCAAGAGCAAAAATCAGTCCTTTATCAGGCACTATTCAGAGATCATTGGGGTAATTCAAATGGATAATCTCCATGTGACACAATGATCCCTTTGAAAAGAGAGTAAAAAAATTGTTTTGCCAAATTTCAAATAGGTAAGTCTATCTAGAGCAGTGGTTTTCAACCTTCCTAATGCCATGACCCTTTAACACTTGTATGTGGGCATATCTGCATGTGGGTGGACCCACCTGGAGACAGATAGAGGAGCAGTGTCTGGGTTCCTAAGACCATCAGAAATATGTGTTTTCCGATGGTCTTAGGCGACCCCTGTGACCCCTGTGAAAGCGTTGTTTGACCCCCAAAGGGGTCGTGACCCACAGGTTGAGAACTGCTGAACTAGAACTAGAGGTTAGCTACTTAATCTATCTTCTTTTCAAGTAAAAAAGATCAAAACTTCCATAGGGCTTTGGGGTCAGTTGGCCTAATCTGTTAAATTACTAAAAAATTGTCTGCATATGTGGTGTCAAGTATAGTCAGTATCAAGCAAAGTCAACAAGTATTTTAAAGTATTTATTAAAGTCAAAAAGAATTTGTTTACTGTGTGCCAGACATTGTACTAAATGCTGGGGATAGAAATACATTCAAAAAGAAAGCTCATCCCTGCTCCTGATGACCTTGCACTCTAACGGGCAAAGACAACACGTATAAAGAATCTGAAAAGGGGTGGGGCAGAGAGCTGAAGGTTAAAAAAAAGAAGTCCAGAGAGTGAAGAATGGAGTTCAAAGAGGCCTAAAGGAGTGAACATGACTGGCCTGGGCACTTTCATTGAAACAGAGACTCTGGGAGGTACTGACCACTCAGGAAGGGTTTATAGGGTGGGTAAGGCTGCTGATATAATGAGAAGAGTAAAAGTGCCGAGAGGACTTTTGTTCATACAATTGAGCAGTCAATGACTTTTTAAAAATAAAAACAAAAAATCTGTATGTGTCCAAAATGATTCATATTTCTCAAAAAGATGGAAAGCACTTCTTGAGCTTCTACTATGAGTTAAGTAGCAGCTAGGTAGCTCAGTGGATAGAGCGCTGGGCCTAGAGTCAGGAAGACTCATCTTCCTGAATTCAAATCAAGTCTCAGACACTTACTAGCTGTGTGACTCTGGCCAAGTCACCGAATCTTGTTTGCCTCAGTTTCCTCATCTATACAATGAGCTGGAGAAGGAAATGACAAACCACTCCAGTATTTTTGCCAAGAAAAGCCCAAATGAGGTCATGAAGAGGCAAAAATAACCCAACAAAATCTACGATTTAAGTTTATTTTATGTCTTGCTTCTTAGAGGATAAAAATTGAGAAGAAATCTATGTTTTGGTGGTGGCTGTTGTTGTTTGGCTCCTAATGTTAAGCAACAGCAATAACTTATAGATGAGGTTCCCCTTTCAGGGTGGAGAATCTGAGGCCTCAAAGTCACATGTGGCCCTTTAGGGTCCTCAAGTATGGCCCTTTGACTGAATCCACTGCACAGAACTGTGAAGTTTGGCTCCAGTCAAAGGGCAGCACTTGAGGACCCTGGATGGCCACATGTGGCCTTGAGGTCACAGGTTCCCCATCCTTGTTTTATACATAAATGAAATAATTAGCAATTATTTGAGAAATGAAAGGAAGCTGATGCCCAGGAAATTCATATGTCAGCCTCTGAATCTCAAACACTGATATGCATTAGTTTCAATTAAAACATTGTACTTCAATGCACCCTCTTTTGAAATTCAAATATACCTAGGTATGGCAAAGAATTGATCATTTATTCCTTACTGTGAATTAGTTTATTACCACCTTTTCTTTCTTTTGGCTGTAAACCAGACACTGGGTTAAAGGGAGTTTTTCTAAGGTAAAAGTCAAGAAGGTTTTAGACTTTGGAGTACTACAGGTCTGGTTAGGATACCATAATGAATGGTAGGAGTAGTCAGAAATCAGTTGTAGGTAACAGAATTATACTCAGACGTAAATCCATTGACTTGCACTGGTACCTCTCATAAAGAGAACTGATGGTCTAGTGGACGGTAAGAAAACGTGGGACCGCCTCCTGACTTTTACACTTACTGCGTGCATAGTCCAGGGCAAGTCACTTAATCTTTCTGACCTTCATTTACTTTATTTAAAGACACAGTAAATAATAATTTAACTTACTCCCTCACACTTATTTTTATTTTTGTAAGAAAATAATTTTGTCAGTGTGAGTTATTATTACTATCAGGTAAAAATAAGCAAATTGCTGTTTGTAAATCAAGATATTTCTTCACCAATTTAGGTGGAGGTCAAATAAGAAGGAGAGAGAAGGGTATTGGAGTCAATAGAGTCAGAGGAAGCAAGTCCAGGTCAGTAAAAAAAAAAAAACTTCAGAGATGGGTCAGGAATGTTGTCAAGAAAGGTAGTTGGGGGCCATTGTTACTGACACCATCTCAGAGGACCCCAAGTCAAGTAGATTATGAAGCTTTCACACCTTATCAAACAACAAATACCTGACATTAGAAGTTTAAAGAAAAACTATAACTAAGTATTTTGTTCCACTAAAAAAATGTTCATAAGACACCACCATTAGTAGCTAAACCAATATTAGAGACATTCCCACGAGGAACTGAAAAAAAATTACTTGCCCCTCGAAGGAGATGACTTTCCAAGTTTGATCTCTTTCATTTACTGTGCTTTGTTTCTTGTACTTTCCTTCAGAGAAAAGTACATCATCTTGTGTGTCTTTCTTCCTTTCCATTCTTTTGAATCCCTGCAGATGGGTTGCAACGGCCAAATGAAATCAGAGATCCTAAGTAATTTTAATGATTCAATAGAAAAGTTTTTAAAAAGGGTTTTTTTTCCCCATTCCTATTGAGTACTCTGTAAATTCACCTAAAAAGTTTTGTCTAAATAATTATACTAAAGACATTGTTAGAAAGATTAACTATTCTATTAATCAAAACACTATAAACTCTTTCAATCCAGAATAATGAATACATTACAAATTATACCTTGATTATATTCCAGGAAAATAGGTTGCAATGTGGTAAAAATCCTTTTACTTCATTTGATCTTAAAATTCAGATAGAAATAAGGTAAGCCCAATGGATAAATTAACTCTCAGAAACCTAAGTTCGTGAAGTACAAAATATGACTCATCTTCCTTTCCATTCCAGTAGGTTCCTCTCCCCATCCTTTAGAAAAATGAGTTTTACCGTCAGTGAATTTCAACCTCTAATGACTTTAGTTCTGTCATTCCCTCCTCAGAATTTTTGCACCATTTGATGATATCTGTGGTTTAGTTGAGATGCTTCTGTTCGCTGAATTTAGACATTTCCTACATAAGTTTCTCCTACCTATTCACAAAACTTAATTCTTCCGAACTGACATGAAGCCTGACTAAAAGTTTAGTCCCTAAATAAAATTCCACATTACCCATCTACAAGATTCCGTTCTCAAAGCAACCAAAAATATTTACAAGGACCTCAAAGTTAATTTTGTTCCCCCTCCTTAGTTTCAAAATCTCTATACTTCCTCTGAATTTTGTCCTGGGGTGAAAGGTCAATATGCCAATCACTAAAACAACCTTTTCTTTTAGATAGGTGAACATAAATTTGCTTCTATTGTCTTCCTGCCTGATAATGAACTCAAAGTGTTTTGGGTTTGTTTCCTTTGGGGCGAGGGGGATTGATGAAAGAATCCTCCTCTTCCATGTATCTGGCTTGGGAAGCAATATTGAACAATACACTCAGAAGCAGGGTTTTTTACCCTTTATTTTATCACTTTCATTTTTTAAGTCATAAAATATATCAAAAGTCTAGTGAAAAGAAAATGGTGAGTTTAGAAATCTTTAGAATGCTTTGAACACAAAACTCTTGCCACGTGCCTTGTGAAAGTCAGATAATTGTCTGTTCACACCTTAGGGACTACAAATGTAGTTTGTATCTCATGGATTGATTTTGAAAGATTTCACACAATGGGGATCCTTTTGACTTTAAAAAGGAGAGAAAGTTGATCCCATTTATCTGAGCGTTGTGAACAAAGTTCACAAAATATGAAGCGTTTCATTATTATCGTAAAAGATGAAGCAATCATATGTAGTCTTGGCTACCGTCCATTGAAAAGTATGCTCTAGGAATTGAATTTAAAAAAGGCATTCAATCATTTCTTCCCCAAGTCACAACATGGGTAAGTGATTGATGTAAAACTTTTTAAAGATTGGGGCAGCTAAATGGTGCAGTGAGTTGAGCACCAGCCCTGGAGTCAGGAGGACCTGAGCTCAAATCTGGGCTCAGACACTTGACACACTTACTAATTGTGTGATCTTGGGCAAATCACTTGACCCCAATTGCCTTGATTTTCCTACTCAAAATTTTTTTTAAATTAATGTTTGAATACCATGTTTAACATGTAATAGTTAGCTAGGTGGCTCAGTGGATAAAGCAACCGTCTTAGATTCAGAAAAAACCTGAGTTCAAATATAGCCTCAATCACTTATTAACTGTGGAACATTTGGCAAGTCACTTAACCTCCATTTTTCTGTTTCCTCATCTGTAAAATGGAGATAATAATAGCACCCACCTCCCAAAGTTGTTCTGAGGATGAAATGAGATAATAATTATAAAGCACATGGCACAAGGCCTGGCATTTAGTACATGCCATATGAATGTTATCTACTATTACTATGCATGCTCTTTTCAGAGCTTTACACTGGAGTCAGTATAAAGTTGTCAAAAGGAAACATGTGTAAAGATTTAAATCTGGAAGATACCCTCTGTGGTTGTTCAGTCATCTCTGACTCTTCATGACTCCATTTGAGGTTTTCTTGGCAGAGACACTGGAGTGGTTTGCCATTTCCTTCTCCAGCTCAGTGAAGTAACTCAATCAAGGACACACTGCTTGTGTCTGAGGTCAGATTGGATCTCAGATCTTCCCAACTTTAGACCCAGCACTTTATCCGCTGTGCCATGTAGCTGCCCCTGAAAGACATCCAAGAAATCACTTAGTTCAACCCCCTCGTTTTATAGATAAGGAAACTGAGACCCAGAGAGGTTGTAAATTGCTTAAGATTTGAACCCATGTCTTCTGTCTGTGGATCTCATGTCCATTTCATTGCATTGTACCCCCTCCATAAAGGATACTTCTGTCTCTCATACTTCTAAATGAACACATGACACAGAAACTCACCAATGCCTGGACATCCCAATATTTTCAAACATATTTGCTTGGCGCAGTTACTGGAGTCGCATGTCTTTGTCATTTCTGATGACATCTAACTTGTGAGAAGTCATAAAAATTGTAGACTTGTGGACCTGGGAATAAGATTATGTATTTAAACCTTAAACAGACCTCAAATGTCAATGATAGTCCCTTGAGGCCAGAGAGAGCTCCATCTTTGTCTTTGTTGCTCCATTGCTTGGCACAGTGTTTGGTGTATAAGTGCTTAAGAAATGCTCGTTAATTGGTTGGTCTACTCCAACCTCCTAATTTGTCATCTTATGAGTATCTGGGCACTTGGACCCAGATGGCTCTGGAGGAGAGACCTTGCCCAGCCCTGCCTCCCTCACATCAAAGTCAACCGCAAGTCATGTCATCATTTCCCTGATGCCACCGTCCTCATCAGAAATGAAGGATGAACACAACAAATGAAGGAATTAAGCTGTTCCTACACAATATTCCATCTCTCACTTCACTGTGTTTGTGATAGTGGTCTCCCACATTTAAAACACTCTCCTTTATCTCCATCTCATGGAACTGACAGCTTCCTACAATGCACAGCTCAGATCCCACCTTGTAAATAAAATCTTTCCTCAACCCACCTGGTATTAAAATTCTCTCTCTCTCTCTCTCTCTCTCTCTCTCTCTCTCTCTCTCTCTCTCTCTCTC
>CM053580.1:237156519-237176519 GCA_028627135.1 Pseudochirops cupreus | reverse complement strand
AAAACATATCATTCAGTAAGTCACAATCTCCTCAATCAATATAGAGTACCCAAGTCAAGTCTTCTTTCATCTTGAATCCCGACTGGCTTCCAATCATCCTTAAACCAATCTTCCTCAAGGGATAGCAGAAAGCACAAACACTATCACTCCTAGGTCACAGTAAGTTACAATATCATCAGTTAGTACTGAGTACCCAAGTAAAGGTCCTCTTTCATCTTAACTTGAAACTGACTTCCGAACCCCATGGCTCCTCTTCCACACTCCAAGATCTTGACTGGATTCACCCTACAGCTGCCTGGATTCACAGGTAGGCAGATGTCTTCTCAGGTTCTACATAGCAGCTCAGAGGAACTGCTCCACTCCAAGCTCTCCACAGTTACTGTTTCTAGGAAAACAAAGCTCAGCAGGGCTACAACAATATTTGCACACATTACCAGCACTATCATCTCATTCAGTTTCTGTCTAAGAAACCAATTTAGAATAACAGACAGGGCTTCTGTCTGAGAAATCAACACAGACAGGCAGAGTGCCGACATCACAAACATCCTCCCTCTCAGTTCTCCTTGTTCCTAGTTCAGGCTCAAGCTTTTATCTATGCTGCCCCTTCCTGTTCCACTCTTTTGGCAAGCTCCTTCCACCGTGGGCTCCATGTGATTATGTTAGGTCTATTGAGGGCAATACAAATGAATACTGTCTCCAACAAAAACTTGACACAATCAAAGTGGAGGCTCAAAGGCACTTGAATAGTTGAAACAAGCAGCAAAGTACTTCTTTGCTTGCCATTACAACATATTCCTGGGATAAGTCACTATCCTATTATATATGGAAATGACTCATTTTTATAATAGAATAAGATTACTGAGGTGTAAATTTATCTGAGATACAGTCCCTGAAAGAATCTTATGGACAATCCGGTAGCCAGGACAATATAAATGGTATATCACACCTACATGGTTTTAATTTCTTTTGGTTCCATTTACACTGAAAATGTTTCATCGCAGGTAATTTGAAGATTATGAGTACTTGCTATGGTGACAGCTATTCAAAATGCATTATTTTCATTTTTTATGCATCAATATTACATTCAGATGAACTGGAGCAATAATTCAATCTTTAATGATTTTCTGGGTCTGGTAAAATGTACTTGTTGAATTCTCATATACATATGCCTGATCAGGTCTTTCTACGGTATCCAGTAGATACTATATTTTTGCAGCCTACATGACATGTTCAATAGTTTATATCACTTGATTGCATAATAAGTGTAACTAAGTCTGAACTCCTTATAAGTCTGAATTCCTTAAGGCTAAATTTTCTGTGACTCTGGGAGTGATGACCTGGTTTTGAATTCCTGTTATAAACCACTCAATGTCTACAACACATCTGCATAACTCAGCCAGTTGGTCAATGTTTTTTGCTTATATACTGTTGGATGAATTCATGTAGATATTCCACTGTTGGATAGAAGTTTCATAATTCTGCCTTGAGAAAAAACACTTTCAATTACATCCAATAAATCCAGTGGTGAATACCTATTGATAGGTGGAGTGAAAACTGTTTGTTTCAAAAGGAATTCTTTGCATTTTAACCTTTTTATCTTTTACTCTGACACGTCTATCAATTCCCTTCCTTTTTTCCATGCAAAGTGCTAATCTTTCTCAAGATGTCTTATGGTAAAGAGCCTATGTTTCATTAACACTGTGTGAGCATTTGTTTGGACACCTTCTAAATCTATTACCATCTCTTTTACTAATCCAAAAGTACACTTTAAGACTGATACATGTTAATTGCTCTAAATGTCTCCTTTTCATTAAGCTTTGACTTCAGAATAGCAATCAGTGTCTTAAACCATGCACAGCCTCATCTTTCTTCTTGAAAATGTTGTACTTGATAATAGCTTGCCTAGAGAAGAATAAGGTATCTGTGTGTGTTGACTTGATCCTTTGCCTCAATTTTATCTCTGAATTCAAGCTCAATCCTTGAGTTTCTAATCTTCCCTGGCACACACAATAAACGTCACACTTATTGAATCCAAATGATGTTTTGATATCACTGAGGAAAATCCCTACAGATGAATTATCTAATGTATTTTGTAGAAGAGACATATAACTTGATATCATGCAAGTACAACATGATTTATGTATTGTTTTGGCTTGACTCTATTATTGTCATTGCTATCATCATCATCATTAGAGATCTTCATTGTATAGTAGACAAAGAAGTGGTCTTGGAATCAGGAAGACATGTGCTCGAGCCCCGCCCCTGACACACCAGTCACATCATTCTGAACAAGTCATTCAACCACTTGGCTCCTCCAGTCAATTCTCTAAGATTAAAAGTTATAGACAATTTGCCGATCTGAAAAAAGAAGTTAGATTCCACATTAGGAATTTCCTGCACTGATGAAATTTCAGGTCAGGAGCCTCAAGAAAATTATTATTACCGTCATCATTATAATTATCAAAATTTGTAATTATAACTCATATTTTCATAGTTTTTTAATTTGAAAAGTTCATCACAACTCTGTGTGAGTATTAATATCCTGCAATGATAATTAATTTAGCAGGTACTTGGCCCTTAGTGACTAAGGGCTAAGTATTTCTGTGAAAGAGGAAGAGAGCATGAGCTCTGTTTCCTGTGTGAAAGAAGAAGAAGGTATGAACTCTATCTCCTGTGTGAACAGAGGGCATGAACTCTGTCTCCTGTTGCTGACATGGCAGGAGGGGGTTGGCTGAGACAGGAGGCCAGTGTGTGTATATAAGAAGAATTTCAGAGACAGGGAATCAGAGTTAGGAATTTTCCTCCTGGTGGCTCCTGGTGGAGGAAGCAGGATTATCCCAGCATCTGGGAGCTGGGCTTGCTGGACTGAGAACTGAGTTGGAATTTTCTTTGAAACCAGAATCTGGTGAAGGCTGAAGTTGCCTGGAAGGCTGAGAGGGCCAGCTGGAAGGCTCCCTGGATGGTGGCCTGGAAGGCTGAGATTCCTTCTGGGTCCTTAGGGCCAGCTGAACTGCTGGAGGACTGAAGAAACATGACTGGGATGCAAAGACTTTACTTGTTTGTGGCTTGGTTGATCCTTGAGTTCCCAGCAACAGAAGTGGTGAAGGTTTTGAGATGTGTTGGGCCCTGCGAACTTCAGTGTGTACCAGAAACTGCCCAGAGGACTGGACGAGTACCTGGGAGCTGTCTGCTTCTGAATCCAGGTGACTGTTTGGTGGATTCAAGCAGGAGCTGGGACCATGGAAGGGGATCCAGGGAATATGAGAGACCACCCCAACTCAAGATGAAGAAAAGGCCTCCCCTTGGATTCGTGATGAAATTGAAGTTTACTAGAGACTGAGGGGTGGAGGGTTTGTGTATTTTTCTAATGATTGTATTTAGTGACTGATTGCTAGATAAGTGACTGATTAAGTTAATCCATGATTGCCCCATGAGTTGAAGATTGATTATTGTGTTGTGAATTGATTGAATGATTAAGTATTGATTGTTGTATCGTGAATTGATTAAATGATCAAGTAAGGAAGGTTTCCCCCTTAGGGAAACCAAACGATTATTCTTTTGTTCTTTGTTCCAAATGTTGTGGCCACCGTAGTGAAAACTATGTGGCCATTCTAATGTTAAGCTGTTGTGAACACTATATTGTGATTTTCTGTGATAAGATGTAATGTTGTGAATATTATATTGTGATTTGTTGTGAATGTTTGCCTTGATTTGTAATGGATTAAATGGAGTGCTCACTATACTGTGTAATCCAAACCTTAAAAGCTGTTCACAGTAGTGTTCTTTTGGGAATCTGCTAGTGCATGGCGTTACATATCCCCATTTCATTGATAAACAAACTGAGATTCAAAGAGGTTGAGTATTTTGCCCAAGAAAAAAAATATTACTTATTTTGCATAGAGTTTGTAAGGATAGGAGGAATATTCCTGTGATTTCATTAGTAAAGGGAACTCCCAGGTAAGGAAGTTCCCTCTCTCAATTCAGGTCAATGAAGTTTCAAATTTTTGGAACTCATGTTCTTAGACAGTTGCTTAGAGTAATGGTGTAAAAATCAAATAGAAATGGGGCCATTAAACTGTACATAAGGATCTTTGTGGTTCACATATTGACTTAGAAAACCACATTACTATTAGTTGTCTTTTTTAAAAATTTATTTTGTTAAATATTTTCCTATTACATTTTCATCTGGTTCAAGACCATAGAAGTATTATGGGCTCTAAGCAGCCTACTGTTGTCATGTATGCCACTTCTGGCTTAGAGCATCGAGAGGTTAAATGACTGGCCCAGGGTCAAGCATCAACACTATAATCTCATGTTTACATAGGATTTTATGGATCACAAAGCACTTTATAAATGTTATTTCATTTTATCCTCACAACAACTCTGTGTGGTAAGTACCTTTATTAATAGCTCCATTTTACAAATGGAAAAACTGGGGCAGAGGTTGAGTGACTTGTTCAGTGTCACACAGCTAGTAGGTTTCCAAGTCCACATTTGAACTTAGATCTTCATGACTTCAGGTTCAGCATTCTATATTCACTAGCATATGTCAGAGGTATGAGTTGAATCCACATCTTCCTGACATCAGTTCTCTCCATCTATTATGCCATGGTGCCTTTCATGGAGTGCATACTAAAGTTAAGTTCATTTCCAATGGTTTCTCTATGTTTTTTCTTTGAGTCTCAATAGCTAATGAATCAGAAACTAACATTTTTTCATAGTTAACATGATATAGTAATAAGATTACTGAGTTGGGAGTCAGGAGATCTGTTTTTGAATTTGAATCTACTAGTAACTTGCCCTATGACCCTGGGCAGGTTCATTTAACTCCATTCTGTCTCTACTTCCTCATCTATAAAATGGGCATAATAATGTCTACCTTACCTTATAGGAATACTATAATGACCACATTTTTAAAAAGACACAAAAATTCATTGAAAATGTTTTTTAAAATTACTTTGGTAATGTAAGATGTGATTATTGTTTATTATATTCCCCTAAAGAAAAAAATATCCTCATGTTAATGAAAAAAATGTTCCCCTTCTTCCAAAAAGCATTGGTGGTTCTACCAATTATGAAAGTAGTGAAATTTATACATGTACAGAGATGAATGTATATGGAATTTATGTGTACACTTCAAAATGTTTTTCTTTCATCTGCAAGGAGCACCTATACATGTGTTCAAAAAAGATTATATGATGAATACTACAAGATCATAAGAAGCCAGAGGACACTCACTTCTCTTTTGTGGGTCCTATACTTCACCTTACCTACTCTCATTCTTTCTCCTTTGCAATGATATAGCATTGCCACTGGCCTTCTAAATGTCCCTTTAATTTCCTTTCCCTGTTGTATGGTGTGAGTTTTATGAGAGTGAACAAAGACTTACTAATCCTTTTTGGTCAACAGTAAATCTCCTTTTTGCCCTTGTTGCTTCATAATGGTACTTTCACTCTTATTGTCTGAAAAATGATTAATTTAAGTGGAAAAATACTACATCCTAGGGTTGTACTTCTTCTGATAACTTCCTTCACGATGTTAGATGGAAGCTATTTGATAATTTCACTGACTGCGGCCAGTTTCAAATCTTTGATGCAGGTCCAGAGGCAGGCTAAGCCAGGATATAAGGTTCCTTGTCTCATTTCCATCCTTGATTTGCAGTGAGATTGTATATCATTGAAGACACATAATTGTTCCCGTGGCTATGTTTATCTACTTATAAAGTCAAGGAAGGGTTAGTATACATATAGCTCCTGATAGTACTTCCCAACTTACATGTAAGCTAGATAAAGTTACCCCATATTCAAAGTATTATCTGAATCCATATCCCTTAAAATTATATCTTACAAGCCACATCAATGTATTTATTTTTACTCATTTACTAAAGAGGAATTAAGTAGTTCGAAGTAAAGTATTTAATGAAATGTTACATTAATAAAAGTGTTATTTCCTATATAAACCTAAGTAAGGTTCACTTTTCCACAAATCTAATACCACTGAGAAAAGTAAATGCATATATTGAAAACACATGGATAGGAAGGACACACATGTTGAGAGGTAACTCAAATCTCAGATACTCCAGACCTTTCTGATATCTTTTGGTGATGTCATTGAATGGATCTCAGTAGTCCAGCAGTTCTCAACCTGTGGGTCACAACCCCTTTGGGGGTCAAATGACCCTTTCACAGGGGTCACAGGGGTCACCTAAAACCTTCGGAAAACAGTCTCTTACAGTACGTAGTATCTTACAGAATGTAGTAGTCTCTTACAGAATGTAGTATCCACCAGATACACAGTTTATACTGAGCATTGCTCCATATCTATCCTGCATAATCCCTGCCTAATGGTGTTCTTTTGGTCCCGTAGTCCTTTTCCATGGTTGCCAGGTGTGTTGGTACTGAGCAGAAAGTTATGTAGAATCTCTCTGCTTTCAGTGTCAGGCTTCAGCTAATGGTATTAACTAAGGTTTTGGTTACTTACCATAAAAGAAGGATAAGTGTCTCTGCCTTTGCTCTTTTAGATTAAACTCGAAGTCTTTAAGCCATTTTAGATAGTCAAGACCCTCTCACACCCAGTTATCAGTTAGTGGGAAAACTCATAGCAACTTTTCACCCAATGAGAAGAGAATTGTGTTCTTAGAGCCTGGAATGTGAAAGGGTGTTTCCTCTCTACAAAGATATTAATTGCCCAGGAGTCAAGATTTTTAGAAGACAAGATAGTCCATGCTAATTATTTAACATAGGCTTAAGTCTATTTTTAACCTTGATTTACTACTGATCAAGGGCAGAAGTCTTTTTCTGATTTAGGGTTACAAATTACTTGTGAATCTCTACCTAAATTCTCATATTTCATTATTTTTAGGAAAGGTGATAGTAGATTTAAAGCTAGGCAGGGCTAGGTGGCACAGTGAATAAAGCACCGGCCCTGGAGTCAGGAGGACCTGAGTTCAAATTCAGCCCCAGACACTTAACAATTCTACTGTGTGACCTTGTGCAAGTCACTTAATCCCAATTGCCCTGCCTTCTCCCTCCCAAAAACGCAAAAAAAAAAAAAGCTAGGCAGAACCATAAACGGATTTAAACTGCCTCCACAGAAAATGTAATTTTTTTAAATCTATTTTTTCTGGACATTTGTTACAATGATCATGGATTGAATCGATCAAATCACCCAACCACTATTTAAAGAACTGATAATTACATACGCTACTATGTCTAGTGAGAACATATTCCTATTGAATCAACTAGTCATAATCTTTAGATTCAGTACAGAAAAACTATCCAATTTGGATGTTCTAAACAACACAGACTATGTGACCCTATGCCAATCACTTAACCTCTCAGTGATGTGTTCAACACTCTAAGACTTTGAGTTTCATTTTCATGAAATTGTTTGTCCTCATAATGAGGGGAGAAGTAAGGGAGGGAGGGAGAGAATTTGAACCTCGAAAATATTTTTAAAAGATTAAAAATTGCTTTTATATGTAATTGGAAAAAATAAAATACTTTTTTTTTCAAAACACAAGTTTTAAGGAAGGTACCACTTACATTGATAGAGAGGTCTCCTTACCTAAGAACTTCTTATTCCAATGAAACCAGAAGACCAGCTCCCATCCCTATTTCACATATAGTTGTAGTTAACTCTGGATCTGCTGATTTCACTCTCTATCACCTTGTTCCAGTATTATCATTTTCCCTATAGGCTTCATATTTGTTGTTCTTCATTGTTGTTTCCTATTGCTTATTTTTACAGGCCTTTAACGTTTATATACATACACACATATATGTGTGTATACACACAAACACACATACGTATATACATACATACATGTATGTGTGTGAGTGTGTGTGTGTGTGTGTGTGTGTATGTATGCACGATCTCAAAGATTTGACACATTTTTGGTGTCTTGAACCCCTCTGGTAGTCTGGTGAAGCCTATGGATCCCTTCTTAGACTAATGTTTTTAAATGCATAAAATACAAAAGATTACAAAAGAATCCAAAAATTAGTGAATGTGTGTGTGTGTGTTTGTATCTCCCATCCAAGTTCACAGATCCCTAGAAATTTATCCATGAACTTCATAGGGGTCTAGGGACACCAGGTTGAGCCCCTGCATTATATGAATATTCCATAATTAATTTAACCATTCTCCAACTATGAAAGTGAATACTCTAAGTCTGAGAATATCACAAAGTCTTTATGCCTCCCAGCCTCCCAGTGCAGAGCAGGGAAATGGGACCAGACTAGAAATTCTCTAGAGACAGCCAAGCATAAACTTTGGAGAATCCAGGAGTTCAACAGGAGAAGTTTCTCTCAAAGGAAGACTGAAGAAGTATTCTGTGTTCTGAATGAAGTACCGCAAAAGGTAGAGTTCTTTTTCAAAGGCTGGGTCCCCTGGGTAGGTAAGTATTCAACATTTAAATGGTAATAAGGATTGAGGGGTGAGGGTAGGCATAGAGGGAAGGGGAATTGGGAGATGAAATTGACTAAGAAATACAACCATATCCTGTGCTTCTCCCCTTTAAACATTAAAGAGAAAAACAAATAATTTTTTGTAATGTTCTTTTTTCTCTTTTCAAATTTCTGATTTTCTGGAAAGGCTTCATCAAAGGATCACCTATAATTCTACTCTGTTGCCTAGAAATCCAGACAGTGGCTCTCCTGAGGTAGGCAACAAATGCCTGCACATGTAGTGCTCAGATACATTAAGTGTTTAAAACAGTGTGGCCAACACACTACAATGGATGGGCTGCCCAATGAATGGGACAATGGCCTTTACAACAATCCAGTACGTTATGAGAAGGTGTCTGGGTAACATTTGTTAATTGGCAATTGGACTGCTGGAAGATAGCTGTGGACCCGGACAATAGGGTGAGAAAATGTCAACTTAGAAGGGGAGGGAGAATATACTTGGCAGAACTACACTGCTCAGCAACACTGGACATTTTATAGACAGGCCAGATTAAGTACTTCTAAAGCACTTTCTACTGAAGATTAAGCAAATCAAAAATTCTCAAAAATAAGTCCTATATTGTGCATCATGGATGAACACTCACTATATTTTTTTAGATACGGAAGTAATCTATGAGAACTGGGAATTTAAATCTTTTTTTTTTATTTCTTACTCATTATTCAGTGAGAGAAAAGTTTCAGATTTAAACAAAACCAATGAGAATTAAAAATAGCCAAAAACAAAACAAAAAAATCCCCTCTCTTCCTTAACATATGCTCACGACTGACAAATTCCCAACAGCAATAGATTGATTCTAATTCTGGGAACTTTCTGACTTCCATTCATTTGAAATAGAGAGAAGTGTAACAAACACAGTATTGACTATCCTTTGAAATAATTCAATTGAGAAATAATGATTGGCATCAGACATTTTATCACGAGGTCAGAAACCTTTCAACCCAGAGGGCAATATTTTACTGCAAATGCCCTCGGAAATCAGTTACAATAGACTCTATCATTTGTCACGTATATCATTTGGATTTTCTGAATATAGAAATAGTTGACCTTCATTCCTCCATAACTACTAAGAGGTGAAGGTCATATCATATGTCATTGAAAAGAGAATTTGCCCTGAGTTAGCAATAAGGTCTTGGATTTGACCTCTGACATTGATGTCATAAGGTATAATTAATTTCTATAGAGGCCATTTACAGAGAAAATCCACATGTCCTTTGCCACTGGTCTGTTCTTTTACATTTTTTACGATGATATTGTCCACTTAGAAAGAAGTATTCAAGCAGTAAGACTCACTTATTGCCAAAATGTAACTTGCTTATAGAGACTACAGTTCTTCACATGGGTAATTCAACTTATTTTCTATAGTGCATGTTTGATAGCTCAAGAAACAAAGAGAGATAGAGCCACATGGCTTACATATGCTAGCATCTATAAAATATAATGCAAGAGAATGAATGTGTTTGCATATCTATAATTTGCAAACACCCAGAATATCCAAACTCTTACACAGCTGATAACCTGCATTTGAGTCTTTATGCTCTTCTATGGGAGTGAAATAAACAAAAAAAAAATTAGTTAAATACTGTATTATCTTTAAAACATTTATTTGTTATCTAGTTTACTTATAAATATTAAAAATGTGGCATTTAGCAACCATAATAAAATATATTAAAAGTTTTGTAAAATTTACAAAATGAGCTGACCTTAATTCATAGATAACATAATTTAAAATCTATGAAAATCCCAAATAAACATGTCTTTTAATGCTAAGTATTATAGACCTTTTTTCATTTACCAAACCACCTAGAATTGGATCGAAGTGTATATGTGTGTTTGAGAAAGAGAACACTAAGGCTCACTAATTTAAAATGGAAAGGATGAAATATTCCCAGCTCCCTTTGACCCAGAGTCAGTTTGCAGGCATCAAACTAAGTTGGTTTGGTTTCTCTCCTAGGACTCAGGCGGTGACTTCTAGTCAACCAAGCTCCTAAATCCCTTCAAGCAGAGCTCTGTGGGGATTTTATTTCCTCCTGGGTTAGGAAGCCAATTTTATTTGCCTTTTCCTTTTTCTCTTAGATTGAGAAAGGCCCCAAGTCAGTTACTTGTAGCATATTAAGCAAGCAATAACTTTTGGGAAACTTTGAGAAATTTTCTTTGTTTGTTGAACCTGGATAACTATTTTATTTAGGGACAATTGTGATTTTGCCTGTGTCGAGGGGATTCTATAAAATTTAGCATGCTATTTTGAGACTCCCCAGTGACAAATAAGGAGGTGAGAGCAAAAGGACAATATTTAAACTTTCCCAGACACCTCAGAAGACCGTTCTGGATTAACAATGTGTACAAAGTACACCTCTGCCTCTTGGCTGAAGAAGGCAGATTTTTCAAAGAGGAGTCGGAGTACAATGGGGGTCTGGCACCTGGCCAGAGTTCCTCAGGTGACTCTCCAAGTGAGAAGGTGAGGAACTTGTAAACATAATAGTCATGATGATATGTAATGTAACTGCCTAGAAGATATTTGGGGGGATGCATGGACATTGTGTAATTGTTTCTGTTCTGCAAACTAGATGACTAAGAATGGGAGGCTCTCTGATTGGCTAGAGAGGCATTCAAAAGGCCTAAGGCAGTTTCCACCATTCTCTCTTTGCCTCCTTGTCTTCAGTCTTGCTCTGATGGTTCACGTTCTTTGTTCACAGCCTCCTGTGAGTGACTTTGCCATGAGGGAAAAGGCCTTGGGACTTTCTCCCCTCTGAGACCAAGTGGCTCTGAGCCTTTGCATTCATCCTTTTTCATTCCCTCCCAGGGGGTTGGAGTCTCTTGTTCTATAATTTCAAAAGATCCAGAGAGCAAACCACAGGAATTCAGGAGTCAGAATCTAGTCCAGATTTTGCAGGCAGGCCAGGATCAAATGACCTTCCCTTCTGGACCCTGGCCTGTAGACATTGAGAAGAGGATTCACCAGGTGTCCTCTGAACATAGACTTTGCTAAATCTGGCCCAGAGACTAATGTGCCATAATAATAATAATACCTAACATTTCTAGAGCTCTTACTATGTGCCAGGCATTGTGCTAAGAACTTTACAATTATTATCTTCATAAGAACCCTGGGAGGTATGTGCTCTTATTATCTCCATCTTACAGATGAAGAAACTAAGGCAGAAGTTAAGTGACTTGTCCAGGGACACACAGCTAGCAAGTATCTGATTTGAACTCAGGTTTTCCTGACTTCACATGACCCTCTCTACCCACTGAGCCATACGTCTGCCCCTAGGGCTTTCCCTGTAAGGAAAAGTATGGCTCTGAGACACTAAGATGAAATGTTTGTACATTCTTGCCATGTCTTTGCAGAAAATATCCCTTTGTAAAAACAAATGATATTATGGGTCCAATATAATGCTTGAGTTGTGCAAATTCAGCACTTTAAAAATGTTTATTGGTTGATTGAGTAATAGAACATGGAAATCAGGATGCTTGTCCCTGCTGCCTAAGAATGGGACAGTGTGATCAGTGGGGGATTGAGCCACTGGCTGTTCAACAGAGACGCCTCAGGGGTAGAGAGGATGAGCCGGTAAAACTTGACTAGATACAGGAAGATTAGGTCAGAGCATCCTTGCTACACTAAACTTTGTTCTGTTATTTAGTCTTCACTATGAAATTTTCTCCTTTGTCTAGAAATACTACATATTGTGAGTGGAAATGCCTTGTGTAGGAGAGATGGATGGCTACATCACTTTGGATTTCTCTCTGTATGCATACTTGAGCTTTTTGTTGTTGTTCAGTGGTTCATTTGTGTCTGACTTTTCATGGCCCCATGGATTTTCCATGATACCAGGTCCTTCTATCCTCCACTAGCTCTAGAAGTCTGTCCAAACTCATTTTAATTGTTTCTATGACTCTCTTTATCCATTTCATCCTCTACTATCCCCTTTTTCCTTTTGTTTTCAATCTTTCACAACATTAGGGTCTTTCCAAATGAGTCCTGTCTTCTCATTATGTAGTCAGAGTATTTAAGCTTTAGTTTTGACTTTTCAGTAAATAGTCTAAATTGGATTTTTTTAGTGAGTTTTTTTTTTGTTGTTGTTGTTCTGGAGGGGGGAAGGCAAGGCAATTGGGGTTTAGTGACTTGTCCAAGGTCACACAGCTAGTAAGTGTGTCAAGTTTGTGAGGCTGCATTTGAACTCAGGTCTCCCTGACTCCATGGTTGGTGCTCTACTCACTGCACCACCTACCCGCCCCTAAATAGCCTAAATTAATTTAAGTATTGACTGATTTGATTTCTTTGATGTCCAAAGGACCCTCAAAAGTCTTCTCCAATACCATGAATTCTGCAGTATGCAATTTTCCTTATAGTCCAACTCTCACAGCCATGTGTTGCTACTGGAAATACCTTTGATTATATGGATCTTGGTTAGCAAGGTGAAGTCTCTGCTTTTTGCATCTTGTCCAGATTTGCCATAGCTTTCCTCGAAGGGAATAAGCATCTTAATTTCATGGCTGCAGTCACCATTTGTGACTTTGAGACCAAGAACAAAAAATCTGACACTGCTTCCATTTCTTGTCTGTCTATTTGCCAGGAAGTAGGACCAGTTGCTAAGATTTAAGTTTTGTTTTTGTTTTTTATGTTAAACTTCAAGGCAGCTTTCACATTGTCCTTTTTCCCCATCATCAAGGTCTCTTAATTCCTCTTCACTTTCTGCCATCAGAATGGTATCCTCTGCATATCTGAGATTGTTGAGATTTCTCCCAGAAATCTTAATTCCACCTTTTGATTCTGGCATTTCACATGATGCACTCTGCATATAAGTTATAATGAAGTGTCAATACATGGCCCTGTAGTACTCCTTTTTCAAGCTTAAACAAATCAATTGTCCCATGTTCAGTTTTAACTGTTGCTACTTGCCCCACAGGGGTAAGTCCCTCAGGTCCCTCAGGAGACAAGTAAGATGATCAGGTGCTCCCATCTTTCTGAGGACTTGCTACCTTTAGTTGTGATGCACAAAGTCAAAGACTTTAGCCAATGAAGCAGAAGCAGATGTTTGTTTGGTTTTTGTTTGTTTTTCCTGGACCTGCCTTACTTTCTCTGTAACCCACCAAATGTTGGCAATCTGCTCTCTAATCCCTCTGCCTCTTTGAAAGCCAACTTGCTCTTCTCCAATTCTTGGTTCACATATTGCTGAAGCCTAGCTTGTGGAATATTAAGCACAACCTTGCTGGTGTGTGAATTGAGTGCAATTGTTGGGTAATTTGAATATTCTTTGGCATTACCCTTCCTTAGGATTGGATTATAAACTGATCTTTTCCAATACGACAGCCACTGTTGTGTTTTCCAAATTTGCTGGCTTTTTTGAGGACAGTTCTTTAATAGCATCATCTTTTAGGATTTTAAATAGCTCAGCTGGAATTCCATCTTGCCCACTAGCCTTATTGTTAGTGATTCTTCCTAAGGCCAATTGACTTCATTCTCAGAGATGTCTTGGATATAGATCAGTAACCATACCATTGTGGTTATTGATGATGTTAAGCTCTTTCTTATACCATTCTTCTACGTATTCTTGCCACCTCCTTTTAATTTCTTCTAATTCTGTTAAGTCCCTGCCTTTTTTGTCTTTTATAGTGTCCATTTTTGCATGAAATTTTCCCTTGGTAGCTCTAATTTTCTTGAAGACATCTCTTTTCTTCCCATTCTATCATTTTCTTCTATTTCTTTGCATTGCTTATTAAAAAAAAACTTTCTTATATCTCCTTGCTATTTTCTGGAATTCTGCTTTTGGTTGGGTATATCTTTTCCCTTCTCCTTTACTTTCCACTTTTCTTCTTTCCCAGGCTATTTGTGAAGCCTCATCAGACAGTGATTTCACTTCCTTCCTTATCTTTTTCCTTGGAACATTTTTTTTTTGTTGCAGCCTCCTATTCATTATTATAGACCTCTATCCATGATTCTTCAGGCACTCAATCTACCAGATCTAATCCCATAAATCTCTTCATCACTTCCACTTCATATCCATAAGAGATATTGTTTAGGTCATATTTATATGATCTGATGGTTTTCACTACTTTCTTCAATTTAAGTCTAAATTTTACAATAAGAAGCTCGTGACCTGAGCTTCAGTCAGCTTCAGGTTTTGTTTTAACTCACTATATAGAGCTTTTCTACCTTTGACTGCAAAGCATATATTCAATCTCATTTTCATATTAACCATTAATTTAGTGCTGTCCATGTGTAGAGTCATTTTTTGGGTTGTTGAAAAAGAGAGTTTCCAATGACCTGAGAGTTATCTTGACAAAACTCTTAGTCTCTGCCCTGCTTCATTTTGTATTCCACAGCCAAATTTCCTGTAATTTGATTTCCTCCTTTAGCATTTCAATCTCCTATGATGAATTAGAAATCTTGGCTCTGGGTGTTATTTCTAGATGTTATAAGTCTTCATAGAACTTAGCAACTTTGGCCTCTTTGGCATCAGTGGTTGAAGCACAGACTTGTGTTATGGTGATACTGAACAGTTTGCCTTGGATTCAAACAGATCTCATTCCGCTGTTTTTAAGATTAGACCTTGGTACTGCTTTTCTCATCCTTTTATTGACTATGAGGACTATTCCATTTCTTCTAAGGTATTCTTGCCTGTATATCAATGAGCAACTGAATTAAATTCACCTGTTCTTGTTCATTTAAGTTCACTGACACCCAAAATGTCGATGTTTAATCTTATCTCCTGTTTGACCATGTCCAGTTTACCTTGGTTCATAGATCTTACACTCCAAGTTCCCAAGCAATGATGATCTTTACCACATCAGACTTTCCTTTCATCTTCAGAGATATCAAGCTGAACTTCCTTTCTGACTTTGGCCCAGCCACTTCATTAGTACAGGAGTTACTTGTCAACATCCTCCAGTCTTCACCTGCGGCATATTGGACACCTGATCTGAGAAGCTCATCTTCTGGTTTCATATTTTATCATTTTAATACTGTCCATGGAGTTTTCTTGGCAAAGATACTGGAGTAGTTTGCCATTTACCTGAGTGGATCACCTTTTGTCAAAACTCTCCATTATGGCCTGTCTGTCTTGCTAACCTTGCACAGCATAGGTCATAATTTCATTGAGGTACACAAGCCCCTCTGCCATAACAAGGCAATGATCTGGAAGGAGATATTTATGCTTAGAACGCAATTAATAACTTTTTTCCTCTGGCAGATTTCTGCCAAAGAGAAACAAAAAAAATAAAAGAATCCCAAATTTCTCAATTAAATTAGACAATTATATAATGGGCATCTAGTAATGAAGAAAGCCATGTGAGGTGCTTTCTCAAAGACTCTCTCTTCTATTCAGGGCGTGTGGCCATGCAAAGCCTGTAATCTTTCCATTCCTTAATTTAGTTCTCAGTGGAAAATTATACAAACAACTCACACACATAATCACTTACTTAAATTCTATGTAACAAGTTATAATATCAATTGGAAAATTAAAAATGCATATCATTTTTAATTAAACCTTATTCTTTAGGAACTGGACAGCGCTCAGCTTCTCTAAGGTGAACATATTCTTCCATTTCACTCAACCCCAGAATGCCAGAATTGGAAGAAACTTCTTGGTCACCTAGTTCAAACTGTACTTTAATGGAAATTCCTTTTTTATAGATGATCCCTGGAGACCTAATCAATTTTTCCAGTCTATTGAAATAATCTTCCTAGCCAAAATCATTTCATGTCACCCAATGGCTTTTGAAAACTTTGTCTAAGTTAATTTGATTAATTGAGAAGTAATGTCACCTAATTAAGATATCAGAGTCAAAATGAAATGGGTTGGTTCCAATCTCACCCTTGCATCTTTTTCTATTTTTCCTACATTATACTCACTCTCTATAATATCTGTCTTGGTGGAGATAGCTAGTTTTCTCCCTCCCCCTTCCTTGGACATTTAAAGTCCTTTTGATTAGATTTATAAGTCTCTAGGCAAACATATTTACCTTTCCTTTTGTGTGTGCACTATATTAATGGCCAAGAGTCATTACTTCTGCATTCTAAGTCACTCTCCTGAAATCCAAACTCTATTCTAAGGCACTGTTTTCTTATCCTAGAGGAGGAAAGTGACTTGCCTAACGTCTCAGCCAGTAAGCAGCAGCACTAGATTTCAAATCTTAATCCTCTGGTTCCAAATCTAACAGCCAAAGCTTTAGATTTCAATCAAATTTGAATTTTCTCTCACCAGATAGTACACACACACACAGACACACACACACACACAGACACACACACACTCGTATATATATATATATATATATATATAATCTTCATTGGATCCTCCAGCTGCTTCTGAGACCTATTAAAGACCTTAGTTTAGAAAAGCCAGGGTCTCCCACTGTTTTCAGGGAGATCTCCATTCATCCTGATCTAGATCTCATTCCTGGACCCAGGTGGCTCTGGAGGAGAAAGTGAGGCTGGTGACTTTGCACAGCCCTGCCTCACTTAAATCTAATTCATTTGCATATCATGGCATCATCTCCCTGATGTTATAACCCGATTGAGAATGAAGGACAAACAACAATAGCACCTTCCAACATCCATTCTCCTAGAATAAATCAAATTTCACCTCCTTCTCCTCAAATCCCTTTATTTCTTTGCTTAAAATCCAACTTCTATTTCATTTAGGAATAGTTCTGTTCAGTTCAGTTGTTTTCAGTCGTGGCTGACTCTTTGTGACCCCATTTGAGGCTTTCTTGGCAAAGACAATGGAGTGGTTTGTTATTTCCTCCTCCAACTTATTTTACAGATGAAGAAACTGAGGTAAACAAAGTTAATTGACTTGCCCAGGGTCACACAGCTACTAAGTATCTGAGGCCAAATTTGAACTCAGGCCTTCCTGACTACATGCTCAGTGCTCTATCCATTGCTACATCCTATGTTCTATGACCCTATTAACTTGAAGGGTAGAGAGGTGTTCCTTAAGAATCCTTAATCTTCTCTTCCAAGAGTGATGGCAGCCTCACATGTCAAAATCCTGACCCTCCCAGCTCTAATTCTGTGATCCTATGAGTTGTTTTCACTAAAGTCTTTATTAAAAATATTAAACAGAATAGGATTCGATTCAATAATCTATTGCCTGAATAATCAACCTTCTTCTTTTTTTTTATTGAAAATCTGGGCAACACCTGATCTTTCTCCATTATATATTGTCATCCTATCCAGCCAGATCTTATCACTTGGTTTGATCTTCCTATGTTTTTTCATTGTTACATCTACTGACTTCCTCTAAGTCTGTCATGACCTGTTTTTTTTTACAAAGCCATGCTAGTTCTTTGAAATCATGCCTCCTTTTTAATGTTCACTAACCATCTTTTTAATCATGTAATATATAATTTTTCCATGAATTGATGTCAAACTCATCTAGTTTGTAGACTCCATTTTCTCCCCCTTGCCTTTAAAAAAAAATTGTGGCAGCATTTGCCCTTCCCCAATACTGGAATATTATCACTTGTTATCTATGAGCATCCTAAGATAACAAACAGTGGCTTCATAATCATATCTGACAGTTCTCTGGACAACAACATAAACAAAGCAGGAATGTGGCCTGAGAGAGAGAGAGAGAGCCAGAAAGCACAATGCCAGGCCATTCAGATCACGGCCACTGCCTTAACCACCAACTCCTGTCACACTCTGCTGGAGGAAGTCCATGACCGTCCAACAGCCCCAGAAAATCATGATGCCCCTTAAGCAGACCACCTCTACTTCCAGCCCATTCTCCAGGGGAACAATCCTTCTGCAAACAGGCTCTCCATCCCTACTGTCACCAACAGCAATTGCCCAGAATCTGCCAGCCTGAAGAAAAGGCATTCTAAGAAGATATTCTAAGAGGCAAAAATGAGGAAGAAATTCATTCAAGGCTTGAGGGCTGGGAGGATGGAGAGTACATACAGCTATGAAAAGGCATGGTGGTGACAAGAGGAAGACTCAGGGACCACTAAGTAGGGTGGTATGAATGTAGCAATCATTTCTCCCTGAAAAAGTCCTTAGTGAAGCCATTTTTTAAAAAATTCAGATTTACCCCCATTTTTTTCTCACAATGTCTATAACTAGTTGCTAAGGTTTGTTTAACCTATAATTAATGATTCCTGGAAATATGGATTATAAACTTCAGTTACTGTTAACTATTGGCTGTGAAAAAGTCTTTTTTAGAAATCCAAGTCACTTCTATCTCCTCTGTTCTCTCACTGCTAGTCAGACATCATATGTTATGTATTTCTAGTCCAACAAGAATCTATTATAATCCAACAAGAATTATTAAGCACCAACTTGTAACTTGCCTCTGCTTGTCCTGCTTCTGTCCTCACCAGTCCCTGTTTGAAACTTTCACTGAATAACAGGTTTTCCTCCTCCCACCTTTCTCCCTGGATATCTGGCATTAATTATTTGGGTGAACTTGATCTGTAATTAATAGATTTCTGCCAATTTCCTAATGCAAACACTAGCCTCTAAGAAATTTTTTTTTAAATAGGAGAGACCTAGAATCATGGATTTTTAGCATTAACAGGGACCTTTGATTAAATTCCGTTCATTTTGAAGATGGGAAAAATAAAACCTAGAGAATTTAATAAGTGTTTGCCTTTTGTCACACACCTACTTAGTGACAGATCTGGGACCACCACCCAGGCCTCTTAAGTATTAGAACTGTAGAGTCACAGCAGAAAAAAATGGCATAGATAATAGAAAATTCTGCTCTTTCTATTGTTTGTTGATTTCAGAAAAGTCTTGGACTTGTTAGGACAAAATTCCAGAGTTACATTCTCTTCTCCAATATGACCATGTGTACTAAAATCATATAAGATTCTATGTCATCACAAAGTAAAATGAAAATGATGCACTGAGTTTTGACATACATTGAGCATCCAACAAGATAATCATGAGTATCATAGCGAGTGTCCTACACAGATTCCAAACAAGAGGATTCCCTAACAATTGCCAGGTATTACAAATGTTCTTATTCACAAATGGCATCACCTTAATTATGTTGAGTGCCATTAAAGTACAATGTCTCCTTAATGAAATCTGAAGACCATATAGAAAGAGATCAACCTAATCATCCAGCCTGGAAAAATGAAGTGGATGAAAATGCTAATTGCCCAGATGACATAGAGTTAGAGATACTCTCATCAGTATATAAGTCAAGCAGTGCAGATGGACAATCATATGGTCTCAGGATCAAATAGTAAGTGAAGAGAGAGTTGGTTCACGGTAGGCAAACTGTGTACTACATTCAGTGTGTACTGCTGCTCATTATTGTAAAAGTCCATCTTGTTATTACCAATTTTCTCCTGGTATCAGGAGCAGCTAGGTGGCTCAGCAGATACAGCACTGGGTCTGGAGTCAGGAAGGCTTGAGTTCAAATGTGGTCTCGGATACTTATTAGATGTGTAACCTTAGACAAGTCACTTATCAGCCTCAGTTTCCTCCACTGTAAATGGGGCAAATAAAGCAACTTCTTCTCAGAATCAAATGAGATAATATTTGTAAAGTATTTGGCACAGTGCCTGGTATATATATA
>CM053580.1:237128135-237156019 GCA_028627135.1 Pseudochirops cupreus | reverse complement strand
TGAGATTTGAAATACCTTACAAATTGGACATCACAAGTTTAATGAGCATTTTGAGTAAATCTTGCTACTGATTTGTCAGACTTTTAACTTTGTTTGTAAATCATCTTTTTGGAAATATGGAAACATGTATTCAGTTTTTTTCAGTCATGGCTGACTCTTCATGACCCCAATTGTTTTTTTTTTTCGTTTTTTTTTTTCAAAGATAGTGAAGTGGTTTGCTCCTTCTCCAGCTCATTTTACAGATAAGGAAACAGACAAACAGGGTCAAGTGACTTGTCTAGGATCATGCAGTTAATATGTATCTGAGCCTAAATTTGAACTCAGGTCTTCCTGATTCCAGGTACCCTATCCACTGCACCACCTAGCTGCCCCAGTTATGGAGCCCACACCATATTTTTAAATCTGTTTTATGAATAGCCATGACAAAATAGTTTATCTCTCATTGGCGATGAACCTCTCCACCCTTAACTTGATGGCACTTGTAGATGCAGACATCCCCCAGGCCTGCACGTGAAGCCTTTCTAACTTGCTAATAATACTATTATATTCATAGCTCTTTATTGTTTTCAAGGAACTTTCCTCACACTGTCCTTGGTAACTACTATAAATATTCTTTTTTGTATTTTGCAGACGATAGTCCATAATAAACTTTATAGTCTGGAGTAACCTTTCTGACATTATAATTTATATCCACCATTCTCCCTTCATACCCTCCCTCCCCCCCCCCATTTTGCAGATAAGTCCAGTGGAATTAAGTAACTTGCCCAAGCACAGGAAGAAAGTTACTGCATCAGTATTTGAAACTAGCACTCATGACTCCAAAATACATTTTTCTTTTCACTGCCACTTTTCTCTTAGAGCAGTGGTTCTCAACCTGTGGGTCGCGACCCCTTTGGGGGTCGAACCACCTTTTCACAGGGGTCACCTAAGACCATCCAGAAAACACACATTTCTGATGGTCTTGGGAACCAAGACACTGCTCCTCTATCTGTCTCCAGTTGGGTCCACCCACATGCAGATACACCCACATATGAGTATAAGGATCCTCGCATTAGGAAGGTTGAGAACCACTGTCTTAGAGGTAAAGGAATGTCATACTCCTTGAGATCCTAAACCTGATTCTACACCTCAAAGGAGTGATTTATCAGAGTGTGGTTATGTACATACTTTAAAAAATACAGTCAACTTTTAGTTTTCCTCTCTGTGGATTGTCACTTTCGTGGTTTAACTGTGAATAGGTCATACAGAGTTCCCAAAGTCTTAGACAGACTGTATTTAATAGATTATCTACCTTCTCCCTCTACCCCCAATCTATATCTAGTGTTAGTACTAGTACGACTCCTGTTCCTATTACTGCCTAATTGTAACACCAACAATGATAACAATAACGTATTTGGGAAGTACTTTATGATTTACAAAACACTTTCTCATATACTGTCTCATGGCTGCAGTGATAGTAGGGCTGAATTCTTTGAGACTGGACCAAAGGGGATTTGATATAAGCACTTCCGTATTCCCATGGAAAATGGGGGAGCAGGAAGGAGAGAAGGCAAAGAAGAGTCCAAAGAAGAAGGCAAAGAAGGTTCTCAGTTGACAGCTTTCCAGAAAAAAGGATTCAGCTGCTACTGTATGAGAAAACTCAAATCATCAGACAAATTGGTTGTTATAAGGTGCTTCATAGCTAATAGTATCACATTACCCTTTGTAATTAGAGGGTAAATGTTATTCATCAGCCTAGAAACCTGTTGGCTCAAAGTGGCTGGTTTGTAGATTACTGACTGGTAAAAATCTTAGTCATGTCATTGTGTTCAGGAGAGCAATCTTCAGTCTATCCCCCCCAGAAAGTAAGGATGCCTGATCTCAAAGGTGACTTTATATTCAACTCATGATTTTTAAAATATCAATGAAAATGAACATGTTGATTTAATGTAAATTAATGTAAATAACGGATTATCATAGACCCTTTTCCTAGATTTTCCTGATCTCTCTTAAATGGTTCAATCCCACAATGCCCCGTTTCTAGCTTTGAATCTATTGTAACAGCTGAAACAATAAGCAAATCCCTATGGCCTTCCCTCCCCTCTCTCATGTGACTGTGCTGTTGCCATGTTAGAATTCATGTTTCACAACCCTGTGACTGCTATTGGGTCTCTTGGCTTAGAATCATAGTGTTTCTCAACTGAAAGGATTCTTGAAATATCAAAGGAAGGTGCTAATTTACTGTCTCTGATGAACAAAACTGTGGAGATTATTGTGAGGACAGCTTTTGCAAAAATATAGTTAGAATGGAGGAACAGGTCTATGGAAGACTGAAAACAAAAAGATGATTTTTAAGGAAGCAAGATAAAGAAGAAACTTCATAATACACATATTTGCCATGTCATCCATTTTTTGGTGTTTTCTGAAAGTGAACTGAATTCTCTTCAAATTAAAAATAACTGTTTTCCAGATATTCCTATTTAAAAGAGATATTATTTTCGGCTTGGACCTAACAACATGAAGAACAAAACATAAAGAGAAGGGTGTTTTAGATTGCCTATGAGAGATTATAAACTCTTTAATGACCCCCAAATTTTATCTGAAAGGTTTGTCTTTTTAGGGTTAATCTGTTAATTGTTATTAATGATATTATTAATCTACTAATCTATTACTCCCCGTGTTGCACAGCTAGAAATGGTGGAACACTCTGGTCTCTGAGGAATTGAAATGAAATATCACTCAGAGGTCAGTGGTGAGGTACAGGTTGGATTTTTAAGAAGACTGAAGCCTTTAACTAAATAAAGAAGTAGAAGAAAAACGGGAATGAAAAATGCCATCAAAAAAATGCCTGATTGAAAGAAAAATGGCCTGGCCATGTCATGAGAAAGAGGTAGAATTATCAGAATTATCCAGGTACTTCACTGGTACATTCACAATGGTAGGAGTAATTGAGGAAGACTTTCAGGATGCTGGGTGGCCCCCCTGTGACAAAGTTCTGGGAGGATGGAGACAAGATGGCCGTCATACAGGCTGGGCAGGCACGGATGCGTTGAGTTCTGCGTCAGGGAAGGAAGCATCCAGATTGATGAAATTCACTTGAAAAGTTGACTCTCCATATCTATGATTGGCCATTGGGTGATGAATTTCTTTTTAGCAATCACAACTCATGAACTTAATCTACTAAGGAACTAATGGAGTACTCATATAATGGAAATAAGGGATCTTGGATATATAGAAATATTATTTTTGGTATGGTGTTATTTCTATTCAAAGAAAGAATCAATAATGTCTGTGTCATTAAAGACAGAAATCTGTAATGCTGAACTAATGAAATTATTTAAAATTTAGCCTGTATTTACACTGTCATCTTCTTTTCTAAATTTTAAGTAGCTTTACCATTATATACAAACTATGCAATTAAATGCTCACTTAAAATTAGCAATTATAGGCATGTATGTACTTATAGAATATCTTAGGGAATGTAGTACATTTACAGCAATATCTGAGATATTGTCTGTTGCCTTTCGGCTGTGCAGCCAAGGGACAGAGTGGGGGAAATAATTTCACACTGCATATAATGCATCTGATATGAAGGAAACTTGAAAATTATTTAGTTACAGATTTCTCTGACCAGGCTTGCAAAAGTGGCATATATTATGTTAATGGGCAAGCATTTGGAAATGAATTTGAATATTAAACACACTTAGTTTGGGTTCTAACATGAAGGAAGGCATAGTTGCTATGTAATCTCAAAAACAGGTTTTTTTTAACTTTTTCATTTCTGTTGCTGACATAAGTACTATGAGCATGAAGATGTATGTGGAGAAATGCAATTCTTTTGTCATTGAGAACTTCATGATGTTTGTCTAAGATGGCAAAAAATCAACAGAAGAGGTGTTCCGTGATAGTGCTAGATTTTCAACTATATACAATTTTTGGACTGGTGTATTTTTGTTCAGAGTAAAAAACAAAAACAACAAAAGGCTGTTGTCTGAAAATTTTCAGTGAAGATGACAAAGGATAACTCAACTCATGAAGTAATGACATGTAGGGCCATTTTAAAAGTAAATCATTTGAATTCTAGGTAAGCTGCAAGATATATACATATACCAAATATATGCACTATGCATACATACAAATGTGTGTTTTTATATATTCACATGCATATGTAATGTACATATGGACATATATAGATATGTATAGGTATGTGTGCATGTATATATGTTCTGTGATTAGCCTATTCCTAAAGCATCAGCATACACTTAACTGAAATGTCTTGTTTTCGAGTTCAAGCAAAGATCACCAATGCTCTGTGTATGGCCTCCATGAATAGTGTTTGCATCTGCAGGAAGTCAATGGTTAACAGTAAACATTCTCTCCAAAGCATATTTTTATTGAAAGAGCAAAGCATTACAGTAGACCGGATGTTTTAGGTCATTTATTTTGTTTTTGCTTTGGGTCATTTTACAAAAGCACTTCTGCTCTCTAGCGTTAAAATGAGAGCCTCTCTAGTCCCAAGATATTACCCAGCAGCACTTGGGGGCTCTTAATGATTAATACCATCACAGTCCAGCCACAAACCTTTCTGCCGCAGATAATGCCAGCCAGCAAGCACGCTTGACACTTTTAATGTATAATTAAGTAGAAAAAGTCAGCACTCAGTATGCAAATTTTTCAAAATGATAAATGATGCCATACAGCAGTAGGGATTGATTTGGTGTAAATGAAACTAATTAAGGAAATGTCAAACATAATTAATAAAACAGGTTTAAGCTGCAAAACATTGTCAATTGAATGAATGAGGAGGCATTGGCTCCCATTGTTTCTGCTTTATTTAGGGCTTGTGTTTAGCTTGTACTCTGTTCCTAAATGCACTTTCTCTACCTCACACCCTCCACCACCAATTCCCAGAGAGGGGGAAAATAAATTTGCTTGTCTCTCCACTGACTGCAGAAATTAATTGCAGAAATCTTGTCCCATCCAAGTGTTACATTCACTCACAGGACATTAACATAACTAATTTGAAAGAGCCCAAATGACTGCATAATAGAGCTCTGTCAGAATGCCTGACAGTCTTTGGTCATACCAAATTAGCTTGGTTTTCTAATTGAAATTTTTTTCCTAGGACTCTTTTTATAATTTTTTCCTCAGCTATTCATTTTTGATAAGAACAAAGGTTTTATAATTTACAAAAGAGTGCTTGACCTATAATTACTAGGAGGAAATTAGGGGAGGTAGAAAAGTCAGATTTAGTCCTGGTAATGATGCTAGAGACCTTACTCCCTCTAGGGAGCCTGAAGAATAATGGAATCTTCTATTTTTATGGGCGACCTGTGCACTGGCGCTGACTCTAACTGTGAATCCACTTTACTTTGCAGATCACTTGCTTAACACTAAAAGTGCCAACAGAATCGCAGGCCATTATTCCAAATGTCATTTGGTGCCAATGCCATTTCCAAATGCCCTTCCCTCTAAGTGAAGGAATCAAGGAACATCTGCCAGTCCTCTTAATTTGTCCTTGTAAATCTTCCCTTGGAAAGAGTTTTGTGCAACTTAAGTTTTAACTGATATGAACAAACAGGATCAGAAGGAAGACTTTTGGTCTCAAAAAATGAATACTTGTCTATCTATGGTGAGAAAATGGTGCCTCAATGGTTCCATGATTTTGGTAACTTTTGAACCTTTGTTTCTGAAGTTTCTTTCTGTAATTTCTTTTACACTTCTCTGTTTTTAGCTTAGTCCCCCAAGAAGTTTGTTAACGTACCAACTTTAGTCAAATTCTCACAATAAATGTGTTTTTTTTGTAATGCCAAACAAAAACAGATCTTTTCCTTCCATGAAAAAAGAAAAAAAAATAAAGTGTTTGGGGTTTACTTTTTTTTTTAAATCTGGAAAGAGTATTGGATTTTAAGTCAAAGGGCCTGGGTTCAAATCCTTACTATCCTACTAAATAGTTATGTGACTTTGGACAAGTCACTTACTCTCTCAAGGCCTCTGTTTGCCAATCTGTAAAACAAGGGGATTGGACTAATGACCACTAGAGTTCTTTTCCAGCTCTAAATCTATGAACCTATGATCCTTTAATCACACGTAGACATCAATGATTATGTTTTATAATAAATCATTTGAAATTAACATGGTAGAATTTTATAAAACCAAACCCTGTAGTTAGGTAGGAAGACTCTGACACATATACAAATACATCAGTTTCTTGATCAGTGAGTCTTCGTTGAGCCTCGTGATTATATTCTAGGGATATGGTCGTGTCTTTCCTTAGCTTATCTCAAAATATTTTATTCCTTTTAAAATTTGTGTACATGATCTAAGTTTCTTTCCAATTTTTTGAATGTGTTGCTGTTTTAGTCATAAGATAGACTAGGAATGTAAAAATCAAATGACATTTTTCCTTCTTCTAGAATACCTCTAAAAATCATTGTATTTCATCAGATAAGAGGATATGGATAATGAGTTTTGTAAGCCTTAAAGTGCCATGTTGATTTTTGCTGACACCATAACTATTGGCATCGTCATCAACAATATCCTTACTGAGTAATTTGGTGTTTGTGTCTTGATACTCTGGTATCCGGGGGTGGGGAGCCTGTGGCCTTCAGGCCACATGTGGCTTTCTAGGTCCTTGAGTGTGGCCTTTTGACTGAGTCCAAGTTTCACTGAATGAACCCTTTATTACAAGGATTTGTTCTGTGAAGTTTAGATTCAGTCAAAGGGCCACCCTGGAGGACCTCAAGGGCTGCATGTGGACTGGGAGGTCGCAAGTCCCCCACCCTAGGTTCATTCTCTTAAGTTAGCAAAATTACAAATATAGTCTTTGCATCGTTATGCAGCACTGTGTTAACCACAATTTTTGTACAGGCCTAATAATACCGTTACTAGTATCTTACGAATCTGAAAGTATAGTCTAATCGCACAGTTGTCCTATGTTGTTTCTCCCTTAAATGAATTAGAGACAAAGTAAAACATTATCTATGAACTCAAAACAAGTCATCTCCTCTCCCAAAGATTAAAAAAAATAGAGAAATTGTGACTTTGCCTCTTGTCTACAAAGGGTTGAAATAAACATAACTCACTTCAGTATTCAAAGTGTTTTTCTTATATTCTGGGATGGGGCCAGACTCAGACCATGCCCCTCATTGTTTAGCTTCAATATTGGAATGAAATGAGACACTTGTAGGTCATTCAACAGCTTTTTTTGAAAAAAAAGGGGAGATTTACTTAGCAATAGCTGGAACTTATTCAATGAGGATATGCAAGAACATCTTGATTTGATTCATTTGAGTGAAGCTCTTCTGTTCTGGATATAACCATTCTGGTCTGCTAAACAAGTGTCAGAGTAAGGGAAGTGGGAAGGGGCAGGTGGGGTCAGCCCCGCAAAGCTCCTTTTGGCTGCTCCGTACCAAGAAATGAAGTTAGAAACCTGAGCTTCTAGTCCCTGGAAGTCAAATTTCAAGCATGATCTCAATACCTTTTAATAGAAAAAACAGACTAACTTGCATGGGGGCAGGGAATTATTGTATTATTTCCGTCATACCTTATACTTGTCATTTGAAGTCTGTGTGGTGCATACTCTTATGCATATTTTATAGAAGAAGAAACTGAAGTCCAAGAAATGAAATGATTTGGCCAGGATCTTGCCTGTATTAAGCGGTAAAGGCAGGATTGGACTAGAGGTGTTCTGAAGTCCAGGCTCAATTCATCAGAAACACTACCTCTCAGATCAGTAGTTCAAGGTATGTTTTCTTTAGGAGAGTGTGGAAACACGGAAAAGATCATTTTTTGACAAGAAAATAGGAGGCATCTTACATGTTCACACTGTATTGATGATCTTGTGTGTGTGTGTGTGTGTATATGTGTGTGTGTGTGAGTATGTGATTCTGAACCTATGGTTTTACTAGTGTGGGGGAATTTCTGCGTGGTAAACTTTAAATAGTGTAGTGGATAGAGCAGGGCTTGGAGTTAAGAAGACTTGAGTTCAAATCTAGTCTCAGACACTTAGCTGTGTGACCCTGGGCAAGTCACTTCATCCTGTTTGCCTCAGTTTCCTCATCTGTAAAATAAGCTGGAGAAGGAAATGGCAAAGCACTACGGTGTCTTTGCTAAGAAAACCCCCAATAGAATCACGCAGAGTAGGACAAGACTAAAATGACTGAACAACAACAACAAAACTCCTTCCAGAAAAACACAGTTTTTTAAGTGGTCTGTTGAGCCTCACCTCTGAGGCCCCTTCCCATGTTAAAAATCTACGAATCTCTAAATTCAGCAGAAGTTAGATGTTACAAACATTAGGATTACAATGAATCCTAATGGTAGATAGGATAAATAGGCAGTCAAATTCATTTCTTTAAAAAAAAATACTTTTATTTATGCAGTTGTAAGCATTTCAGAATGTAGACTGCAAAAGGAAAAAAAAACACAGCAAAACAAAAACTTAATGGAGAAAATGATCCAACTTAACACAATCTGTGGCTACTATTTAGAAACAGGGAATATGGTTACATCTCTTTAAAAGTGGAAATATATGAGATGATGGCATCTGCCTGAATACCGCTGATCAGCCCCTAATGTTGTACGTTATTCTCTATGACAGAATATCAGCCTTTCTTGCCAATAGTTGGTACTCTCCTACATTTGTACCTGAGCTGATGTTTCCTGCTGTGTGCTGTAAAGGTTTTGCTTAGCATCACAGGGATCTCTCCTTCCATACATGATTTTTTCCATTCCTACATGCTGCAGTGCATTGGGCACAGAGATGTCTGTACAAGACTCAAAGATATATATTACTGACAATTACTTAGCATTATTAAATTAATTCTTCAATAGCAACAAAAGATGTTATATAGTCAGTCTACTAGGAATTGGTACCAATGTTTCGTAACAGTAATTAAAGACTGCACAATTCATTTACTTGGTATTAATTTTGGTAATTGAATCATTATTTGCTTTACTAGGTAAAGGAAGTACTGAGCATTGCATCCACTAAATAATGGCACCACTAAGTAATCTTTATAAGTAAATTATTTAACATAGTTTGACAGGAACCAGTTTATGTTTGTTATGATTTTTATAAAGGAGTAATAAAATTTCAGTGTGGTGTTAGGCAGGAGGAAACAATGGCATTTAGAATAAAACGGAATAAATTTTTGCTTTATAAATGGGTTCTTCTTATATTAATATGTCCTTCTTTCTTATTAGGAACATAATTTCTTCCCATTTTCCTAACTTTCTTCAATCTTAATGCAAAAATGAAAAGAGAAAAAACAAAATCCTAAACCCTGTAAAGCTCACAGGCCAAAGAAGACTGTGGAAGGATGTGATTTTTTGGTGAAAACACAAAATCTCCTCACTTTGTGTTTGCATGGTCAGAGCTGTCTGAATTTGTCTTTATACCAATTTAGGTTTTTAGAATGCTTTTTAATTGTGGAGAGCAGTGTTTTATTTCTGGTTCCTATATAGGAACTGTGGCTTAATTTTGATAATAGCAAGGTGGTGGGGTAAGGTGGTCCTAAAGTCAGGATGATATAGGTTGAAGTCTCCCCTCTGACATTAATTGGCTGTGTGATCTTGGGTGAGTCACTTAACTTTTCTATGACCCATGCAACCCTATAATTTAAAGTCAAGGCTGACTTGTTGATCTTCCTGGGTGGAGGATATGTTCAAGCCTGGGAGTTCCCTACACAGATGGAGTCATGTGTACAGACTAAAAAACAGCAAAAGATTGACTTTCAGTGAATTAGCATATAAAACAGAATCTAAAGTTCCATGTTCCCATATTCTCATATAACATTTGTTTAGTTGTTTTTCAATTGTGTCTGACTCTTCATGACCACTTTGAGGTTTTCTTGGCAAAAATACTGGAGTGGTTTGCCATTTTTTTCCCCAGTTCATTTTATAGTTAAGGAAATGGAGACCAATAGGGTTAAGTGACTTGCCCAGGGTCACACAGCTAGTCAGTGTTTGGGGATGGGTTTAAACACAAGTCTTCCTAACTCCAGGCCGGGCACTCTGTCTACTATGCCACCTAGCTGCTCTTCTCATAGAAAATAGATATTTTCAACCTGTTCACACTTTTTAACATTAAAAAAAATCAGTAACAATGATAAAATGATAGCAATCACATTAAATAAAATCAACAAAAACTCCTCTTGACTTTATTTCTTACTGCGTAGCTAGGTGGCATAGTGGCTAGATCACTGGGCCTGGCAATGGGAAGACCCCAGCTAAATCCAGCCTCAGACACTGAGTAACCGTGTGACCCTGGGAAAGTCCCTTAATCTCTTGTTTGCCCCAATTTTCTCAACTGTAAAATGGGGATAATAATAGCACCTACTTCCCAGGGTTGTTGTGAAGATGAGATGAGACCCCAAGTGTAAAGGGCTTAGCCCCGCACCTGGTACATACGGGGCACTTGACAAAGGCTTGTTCCCTTCTCTCCTTTATGTGGTTGCTTATTTCTCCTTGACAGCTAATTCTCGGGTTTGTAATCGACATCTGCTGTCTTTCCTCTCCCACCTGGGCTGGTTTGCTACTTCTCGGCATCCTGGTAGCCCTCTGCTCCCACAAATTTACAGTAGACATGCCAGACTTTGCATGGACACTCAGTTGGTTTTAGGCCTCCTGTAGCTCCGAGCCCCAGATCTGTACACTCCAGCAGTCATGGCCCTTCTCTCTCCCAGCCTCCCCCAGTAGCGTGGATGACACCCTCGACCACCACACCCGACTTGCATGTTATTCTTCAATACTTTGGGATCTACTTTCACTAACCTATTGAAACGACTTCCTCAAAGGGGCTAATGACCTCAACACACACCGCTCTGGATTTGCAGTCAGATTTTTCAGCAATTATAGGACCTATAGATCGCAATTAAGATGGAAAAAAATGTCCTTACAGTAAAGGAGTTCCTAAAAATATGACCTTTATATCCAGCATCATATGTAACTTCGTAAGATAGTACAGCAATGTGACTGGAATTCAGAGCAAAAAGAGGAAGGGAGGAAATCACGTTTGCCCAATGCCTTATTTTAACCCGGATTTTGACAACTCCCTTTTCCACTGGAGAACTCTTCTGCCTCAGGTGCCCATTGTCCTGGCACCACGAGGATACTTCTCTCTATCTCTTCACCCTATGCAATTTACTTGCCTTTTTTTTTTCTATAATCCAAGACCAGGAGTGGGAGACAAGCCTTTATTAAGTGCCTACTTTGTGCCTAGTCCTGTGGTAAGCATGTTACATAAACTATTTCATCTGATCTTCACAACAACCCTGAGAGGTCAGTGCTACTATCATCCCCATTCTACAGTTGAGGAAACTAAGGCAGAGAGGGGCTAAGTGACTTTCCTGGAGTGACCCAGTTAGATTCTAGGGTCAAATTTGAACTCATATCGTCCAGACTGCAGACTCAGCACTCTGCCCACTGTTCCACCAGGGTCTTACACTCTATGACAGTGGTTCTCAACCTTCCTAATGCCACGACCCTTTAATACTCTTATGTGGATGTGTCTGCATGTGGGTGGACCTGCCTGGAGATAGATAGAGGAGCTGTTTCTCTATTTCTAAGACCATCGGAAATATGTGTTTTCCCATGGTCTTAGGAGACCCCTATGACCCCCTGTGAAATTGTTGTTTGACCCCCAAAGGGGTCATGGCCCACAGGTTGAGAACCGCTACTCATGAGGTAATAAATGGGAATGTGCTTAACTAGAGATAAGCTGATCATCATTAATTTGTTAATTTGCTTAATGTGTCAGTTACCCTGGACTTTAATTCAAAGATCCTTAACATGATAGAAATGTTGGGCACTAGGCTAATATGTTACAACATATGTAGTAAGTCTAGTACATCTAAACTTGAATGTAGACGTTTGGCCAAGATGGATGGCTTAAGGAGTCAGGGATCCCAGCTTCCACACTCCTCTTCTACCCCAAACCTTGAAAGCACGTCAGGCCAAATGAAGATGAATAAATTCAGTGGGAAACTATAGTAAGTGATTTTATCTGCTCCAGACCAGCACAAAATGTCAACTAGAAATCTATGGGTACTAAGAAAAGGGATACCCCCAGCAAAGCCAGTACTAGCCTCCCAATGTGACCAGAGACATATGTAGTCTTTCAGTTCTCTGAATCCAGAGATCAAAAGGGTAGAATATTCCTTGAAAAACCCACAAGGTAGTTGCAGACCCATAGTGAGGACCTTAGAAGTGACAGGGGGCAGCAACCTGGTTGGTTTTGTCCATACTCAGAGCTGGGATTCCCCCCACTCCCAATTTTAGGAGTTCTACAGTCTCTAGCTCTCTGTCCTGAGATGTGATTAAGGATCCTGCAGATCCAATATTCTCAACTTCAAAGATTTGGGAGACCTACAAAGATTTGTAGGAGATCAAAGTCAATGTAGGAACCAAGCTAACCAAGTGACCAAGTCCAAACGGTACTGAGCACTGTAGCCAAAAAGGGGAAAGAGGCTGGTTTTGACACAAAATCCCAATTCAGACTTGAGAGATGAGTAAAAACAAGAAGATAAAACTACTATTAAGAATTATAATGGGGGCAGCTAGGTGATGCAGTGAATAGAACACCAACCCTGGAGTCAGGAGGACCTGAGTTCAAATTTGGCCTTAGAAACTTAACACTTACTAGCCGTGACCTTGGGCAAGTCACTTAACCCTAATTGCCCTGCCTTCCCCCTCAAAAAAAAAAGACAAGGAAAAAAAAAGAATTATAATGGACTCAGAGTTATCAAAAAATCTAAACTATGAGAGAGGTAACTCTACAACCACCATAAATAGAAACTCAGAGGGAAAAAAGGATTTTTGAAAAGTATTGAATCCCTAGAGGAAATGAAGTAAGAGATAAATGAAATAAAAGTATTAGAGGAAAGAATTAAAAAGAGTATAAAGAGCTTGGAACAGAAAGTGGTAATCCTTATCCAAGTAACAGCTTCCCTGAAAATGAGAATGGACCAAAAAGAAGTCACTTACTCCATACGACTCTAAGACGTGTTAGAACACAAGCAAAAGATTAAAAAATAGAAAAAAATGTGATTTCAGTTATCAGAAACAACTGACTTGGAAAATAGGCCAATGAGGAAGAATTTAAGAATTGTCAAACTTCCTGAAAATCATGATTTCGGGAAAAAAAAAGCTTGCCCACTATATGTTCTAAATTCAATGAGTATGCTGCAAGTGGTAGTAAAATTCGGTCTTATATCGAATGTGGGGTTCTCTAGATGCATTTTGCTAAGTATTGGGAACTGAAATTTCCAAAGAACTTTGATATAAATGTACTTCCACCTGGAAAAAAAATGTTTAAATGAAAACTCAGATAGCTTACACTACTTATTGCACCAAACATCCTTGAAGTATGAACTTTTAAAAAATGTATAGAAGTAGTTTAAGAAATACTTAAGCTTAATATTCCTTTAATAAAATTACTTCCATAACTTTCCAAATATGCAGATACTTACAAAGAAATGATGAGTTGAAGATTATGAAAGTTTGGTTCTCCCTGTACTTCAAGGATTTAAAAAAAAAATTTTAAGAAACACACAATAGCAAAGTTAGATTTCTCCCCACAACCTAAGTAGCTCAACTTGGATATGAAGGAAGCAATATTGAATTACTTCCCATTATTGAATTATAAAACAGGAAGTCATGTCTAGTCAAGAGTCCCTCTGAAAAGTAAGCTGCGTATGAGTCACAAATGTGAAATGATGGTTAAGAAAAGGTCAATGTGATATTATATTATTTTAATGAAAGCATAGCATGTTATAGCAAAAAGCTGCTCAGTACCTTACCCTGACATATAAGTTTCTCTGAAAGGAACAGAGGATAGTTAGGCTGGAAAAGAAAAGACTGAAGCAGGGGCATGATGGTTGTTTCTGTGTACCTGAAATGCTGTCCCATGAGAGAGAGATTCCATTTCCTCTGCTTGTCCTCACAGGGTAGAACGAGGAGTGATGGGTTAAAGCAGTGGTTCTCAACCTGTGGGTTATGTTCAATTTGTAACAATGAAAATACATCCTGAATATAACATAGATTCATAACAGTAGCAAAATTACAGTTATGAAGTAGGAACAAAAATAATTTTATGGTTGGGGGTCATCGCAACATGAGGAACTGTATTAAAGGGTCATGGCATTAGGAAGGTTAAGAACCACTGGATTAAAGTTTCAGAAGTTAGGGGTGACTAAGCGGCACAGTGAATAGAGCACTGGCACTGAAGTTGGGAGGACCTGGGTCCAAATGTGGCCTCAGACACAAAACACTTTAGTGTTACCTTGGGCAAGTCACTTAACCCCAATTGCCTTCCCGTCCCCCCTCCAAAAAGCAAAAACAAAAACAAAAACAAAACAATAAAGTTTCAGAGGTTGGAGTCCAGGAAGAACTTTCTAAATCATGGTGTTATTTCAAAGTCAAAGGAACAGCTTCAGGAGGCAGTATGTTCCTCCTTGCTCCAGGTAGGTATTAACCAAGGCTTATGGAGGGATCCCTTTTCAGGAATGCTGTAGATTCAATGGTCCTTCTGTTCCCTTCCAGAATGTGATTATGTGGACTCCTACTCAGTGTCTCCCAGTTATACTTTAAGGCAGTTGATAACTTGTGTGCAGCCGTTAGGTGGCACAGTGGGGAGAGTGCTTGGCTTGCAATCAGGAAGTCTTGGGTTCAAATTTGACCTCGGATGCTTAGTAGGTGTGTGACCGTGGTCAAGTCACTCAATGTCTATCTGTCTTAGCTGCCTCAAATGTGAAATACAGATAACAATAATAACATCTACATCCCAGGGCTCTCATGAAAATTAAATGAGTTAACGTTTGTAAAGTATCTGGCAAATTTTTATTGTTGTTCAGCCTTTTCAGTCATGTCTGACTCTTCGTGACCCCATTTGGGGTTTTCTTGGCAGAGATACTAGAGTGTTTGTCATTTCTTTCTCCAGTTCATTTTATAGATGAGGCAACTGAGACAAACAGGGTGAAGTGACTTGCCCAGGGTCACACAGCTAGTGAGTGTCTGAGGCCAGATTTGAACTTGGAAAGATGAGTGTTCCTGAATCCAGGCCTCTCACCCTATCCACTATCCCACATAGCTGCCCTTACAGCCCTATACAGATGTGATCTATTGTTATACTCATGGCATTTGATTGAGCACAAGAAAGAAAGAAGTAAATCAGTGATGAAAATTATTATTATTAAACTCTTAAAATATAACATACTTGGTAGTTTGGCAAATGTATTTTTCTCTTCAAGACATCAGTATTCATGAAGTACTATCTAAGTACAGAGCACTTGGGCAAGACAAAACAAAATGTTTAAGTCCTGATTCCTGCTCTCAGGGAGCTTACAATTTAGTTGGGTGAGGGGGAATCAGCCATATGCACATTAGAATAGAAGGAGCAAATTGAGGAAGAAAATGAGCAAGTACAACAGGAACTCGGGGAAGAGACAAATCACTTTCTACTGCAGCCCACAGAAATTGTCTTGTGCCGAAGAAGATTTGCCTAACCCATTCACTGCGACCTCCTTTTCTATTTGTGGTGATGGATTTGTACTGATCCACACTTATTCTTTCCCCTATTTCTCCCTTCCCCCCTTTGACCAAGGATATGCATTTGTGAGGTGGATGTCCAGGGCTTAGGTTTCAGTCTTTGGCCACAATGGAGTGAAGTTAACAGGCCCATGTGGGGATTGAACCCATGACCTTCATCTCATTAGCTTCCTGTGCTAACCAAGGGAGCTAGCCTGCCACGAAACCTTAATACCGCCATGGAAAACGGCATCAGCAATACAGAGGTTGCTACTCTGAGAAAGCTGTATATCCATTCTTTGTCACTAGGGGAGAAGATCTAAGAGGCATTTCAATACAACGATTGATCTCACCCTTAAAATACACACACACACACACACACACACACACACACACACACACGTAGGTAGTTCTCTGAATCGGAAAACTTTATAATTAGTGACCTACACTGAGTGATAAATTCATCCACTAGTTCAGTGACCAAGATTTTAAAGACCTAATAGGATAGTCCTTGTTTAATTCAATCCCACAAACATTTATGAAGTGTCTACAATATATACTGCTCCACACCAAGGGATACATGGAGATGACTAAGTCCTGTTGCTCCTCTGAAGGGGGGACAAACAGCTGTTTGTTTTTTGTAGTTACTTAGAATTCACAGTGGCCATGGAGGATATTTACTCCTGTTTTCTCATCTTAAAAATGAGGCAACTAAAGTCAGGAAAACTGCCGTGTCTTGCCAAAGCTCACAAAGCTTGTGAACAGTAGCATTATCCTTAAAACCCAGGTATCTTTATTATTGGGTGATTTCTCCCCCGTTTGTGTAGTTTGGAGACTAGTGGCAATGGTTTTTGGTTGCCAAATTTTGAATTAAAATCCAGATTATGAATTGAAGAAACAGTCTAACTATTTTTAGTTACGATCAGAAGCTCTTAACCTCAGATCCATGAAACTGTTAAAATTATGTGTCTTATAATTCATTTCTGTCATAATTCCAAGTATTTTATTTTATAAATCCAAAAACCTCATTCTGAGAGAGGGTCCATAGGTTTCATCAGATTGTCAGTGGGGTCCGTGATGCACAAAATGCTTTAACCCTTGTATTAGATATATCCTCTCTTTGCCATTGGAAGAAGTAGAAGGATAAGCAGTAAAACCCTAGAGGTATAGCAAGAACGTTTCTTATTGTTGTGTTTAATTTCTATTAAAGGATATGTTAATAAAACACGATAATTTTTCCCCACACGCAGCCAACATGGCCCTCAGATTCAGCACCTGCCAACCAACCTTCCAGTTGTAAGTGTCTCTCAATTTAGAAAGGTTAGTTCTCTGCCCACTGGCATCATCTGTTGCTGGTCTACCCCAACTTGGTATAGCCTCCATGAACCCTGAGGATCCAAAGTCACATCAACGACAAGAAGTACCAATGGAGTAGACTCTTGTGGAGGATCTCTGTAATAATGAATGAGAAAGAAAGTGATGTCCGCCTGTCATGTGCCTATTACTTCAAGCATTTCACTGTTTTCTTTTTATGTGCATTGGGAGGAAGAATGGTACTAGAAAAAGAGTGCTTCCTCCTAGTGCAAAGCACACAGTCATGGTTCTTTGACACACCACCTGTGTGACTTTGGGCAAGTCACTTAACCTCTGTGGGTCTCTGTTGAGCAAAGGGGATTGGACTCGATAATCTGTCTGATCATTTCTAGCTCTTTCTCATAATATTTGAGATGATAATTATTTTTGCAGCACTGAAACACTTTATTGTGAGTACCATTGATATATTGGCAAATATTGATTATGAAGTCAATATTCTGCCAAATAAGAGAAATTTATAGTGAAGCACATTACATTTTAATACAAGGAAAGAATTTCCTGACAATAAACATCACCTAAAAATGCACGGAGTAGGCTTCCTTGTGACATACTGTGTTATCTGCCATCATACATATTCAGACAGAGGCTGGCTGACCACTTGCCAGGCATGCTATATAGAATTATTATCTCTAGGCTGTTTTTACAGACAAGAAAATTGAGATAAACAGAGTTGTTGCTGTTTTTTTTTTTTAATTAAAGAGGCCATCCCTTGACTTACTTCTTTAAGAGTCTTATTCACTGAATGGGCGTTACTTCACTCAAAGTGAAAACCTGAAAAGGCCTTAGCCTAAAAGGGCCAGGTCTCCCATTGCATCTTGGGCCATCTCCAGTCATTCCGATGAATATCTGGCTACTGGACCCAGACGGCTCTGGAGGAGAAAGTGAGTCTGGTGACCTTGCCCAGCCGTCCCTCCCTCACATCAAAATTAACTCCAAGTCATGTCATCATCTCCCTGATGTCAAGGTCTTAGAAAATGAAGAACAAACACAACAACAACAGCTAATGAGTATCTGAGGCCAGATTTGAACGCAGGTATTCCTGACTCCAGGCTCTATCTACCTTGTGACCTAGTGTTGGACCAGAAATCTTCTAACCTTCTTTCCAATTCCAAGGCTAATTAGTGTCTACTAAGTGGTTAATGCTGAATTTCAATGTTTATTAACTAAAAAGAACTTTCAAGGTTATTAGTGTTTAGACTATTGGGGGGGAGGTGTTGAGTAAATAGTTGAGGGGTCATATGGTAGTTAATAAAAGTTTAACCTGGGAGTCAAGCCCTGCTTCTGACAAAATACAAGATGTGTGGCCTTGAGCAATTCATTTAACCTTTCTGTTTCTCACATACCTCTAACTCTATCATTACCATGGAGCTGTTGATTTGTGTTGATTAAGGGAATTTCCACACTTGGAATTTCTTACCCCAATTAAACCAATTAAATCTGTACCAAAAGGGAAAAAAAAATTATTCTTTATAAAAAGAAGGAATTTCATTGTATTTGTATGAAGAAATGCATATGAAGACTTTAAGGACCATTCCTTAGTATATTAGACTGAGTCTATGGACAACCAAGGGACTGGCATTCTTTGTGACAGTGAAATGCATGTGCATAAACTGTTGTTATCCTTACGTTGTAGGAAAATGTAAAGAAGTCCTCTGAACACTGTGTGAATCAGTTCTGGTGAATTTATGGGAAAACATGAATATGAGTTCCATAGGACATATGACTATGGTTGAGATCTGCAGTCTTGTAAGGAATACCCACCTACATGAGATCACAACTAACATTTGGATTCTTCAATTATTTGAAAAGAAACAGATACAGAAGAGTCAAATGGCCAGATGAAGATGACTCATAAAATCTGTGAGAATGGTTAAATTCATGTAGAAATTGACTTTCTTAAACATAGATATCTGTAAAAAAATAAACACAAAAATACAGCATCCACAGAAAAAATGCGTAAACATCACTAGAGTATTAGGAAGGTAGATAATCAAGAAAAAGGTAATGTGTTCCCTATTTATACATTTTCTTTAACATGCTAAAAGGCATAATGATAATGGGCCTTTCCTTAATATATTAAACAGAATCCATTGACAACAGAAAAACTAGCATTCTTCATGATGTAGAAACACTAGAGACCTTTTCAATAAGATCAGGAGTGGAAAAAAGATGCCAATTATTATAACTATTTTTGATATATGTCTTGAAATGTTGACTATAGCAGTAAGACAAGAGAAAGAAATCAATGGGACCAGTATTGGCAAAAAACAAATTAAATTATTGCTCTTTTTGCAGATGATATCATGGCTAGTTTAGAGAAGAACCTTAGATATTCCACTAAAAATTAATTGAAACCATACCTTCAGTAAAGAAGGATTTAAAAGTCAAAAATCATTAACTTTTCTATAGGTTACAACAAAATCTAGCAGAAAAAGATAGGAAAATAAACTCCATTCAGAAGAACAGCAGAATATATAAAATATCTGGGAATCCAGGAATCAAGACACACATAATTATATAAACACAACTACAAAGCCCTGTCTTAAAAAGCATTTGTTTTAAAAATTAGTTTCATTTATATATTTTGGTGTTACAGAGCCTAAATTTCCTCTAATATCCTTCCCCATATTCTAACACTTTTTTTTAAATTAAAAGATCAAAAAGAAAAAAAAATCAGTAAAATTAATCAATATATTAAAAAAAAAAAGCATGAAAACCTACACAGTATTACATACCTGTGAAGGAGTAGACTGAAGTATCTTCTCACATCTTGGCTCTGCTTACTTCACTCTGTATCAATTAATTGAAGTCCTTCTATACTTCTCTGTATTCATAATTTTCTTTTTTTTTTCCAGCAGAATAATATTCTACTTTCATTATTGCATCACAACTTGTTAATATCAAATTTGTTTCAAATTTTTATACTACAAAAAAGTGTTGTTAGAAAGTTTTATTTTGTATCTATAGAGGCATGCATATGTATATGAACATGCATACACATACATGTATATGTATATACACATACATGCACATATATATACACATATGCATACACACATACATATATATATGTGTGTGTTTCTATCTCTCTATCTATCTCTCCATCAATACTTTCTTATCAACGACTTCCTTGGGGCATATGTCTAGTGGTGGAATCTCTGGGTCAAAGGGTATGAATATTTTAATCACTCTGTTTGAATAGATTTAAAATGATTTAAAATGGCTGCATTGATTCATAGCTACACCAACTATGCACTGGTGTACCTATCTTCCTAGACCACACCCACAATAATTAACTATTGTCATTGTTTGTCCTATTTGCCAATTCCCATAGCCATCTTTACAGAAATAAAGGAAAACAAAATAATTAGATATTATTTAGAGATTTAGGTTTAAATTCTGCCTCTAACACATGCTGGCTTTGTGATCATTGGTAACTCGTTTAACCCCTCCATGTTCTAGAAAGCTCTGTAAAATTGTAAGATGTAGAAAAGTAGCTTATAAGTATAGTTTTCTATAGCAGTGAAATCACAGATTCAGTCCCTATCCCAATTCACTATCATTTGCTCATGGTTGAACAATGCTGATATAATCAAATGAAAATACTGCTTAAACTAAATTATACATAATGCCATACCAAACTACCAGAGGATTACTTTATAGAATTGGACAATAAAAAAAAATCTTCTAATGAAATAGAAGATAAAGAATTTAAAAGGAAATAATAAGTAAAATTTATAAGGAAGGTAGTTCTAGAAAATGAAGTCTATTACAAGGCAGTAATAATCAAACCTATTTTGTATTGGTTAAATGCTAACAGTAACATAGTATTTGATAACTATAAGGATACCGATAATTAAGGTAAATACTCACAATTTGACAAAAATTCCTGGGAAAACTAGGAAGTAGTCTAGCACATACTAGATTTAGAATAGCATCTCACATACCACAAGTTCCAAATAAGTTCATATATGACCATATTATATTATAAATGAAAAAAGGAGATACTTTATACTACTTTGTGTAAGGGGACAGTTCTTGAACAAACAAGGAACAGAGATGATCATAAGAAAATGAAATAGAGAATTTTAATTACATAAAATTAGAAAGTATTATGCAAACAAAATCAATTCAGTTAGAATTAGTAGAGAAATCATTAACTGGGAACATATTCGTAGCAAATTTCTCAGGAAAATATCCAATATCTAAGATATTTAGGGAATTAATTACATAAGAGAAATAAGAATAACTATTCCCTGGTAGATAAATGGTTAAAGGATATGAACAAGCAGCTTTCAAAGGAAGAAATGCAAGTTATTATCAAACATAAGAGAAAATGTTCCAATAAAAGAAATACAGATTCAAACAAATGAGAGCTCGCAACTCTCAAGGTTGTTCTAAGATAAAGGTGGCAATGTGAGATAAATATTAACTGTATAATGGTTAGCACATAAGAGCTGCTATATAAATGCTCATTCCCTCCTTTCCTTCACATGTGATATCCCTCAAATTGGCAAAGATGCCTCCCAAAAGGAAAAAGACAGTTGTTAGAGGAGCTATGATGCTGACACTAATGTACTGTGGGTAGAGCTATAAATTGGGTCAGCCATTAAAAAAGCCACTTGGAATTAGATCCCCAAAGTCACTATACTGACTAGTTGGATACTCCGAAGTGATCTAAAGCAGAAGGAAATAATTCATATATACAAAAATAGTTATGGCAGCACTTTTCATTTCAACAAAGAACCAAAGACAAAATGGATGGCCACTATCTTCTATTATATCTATGACCTATCATAGTTCCATAAGAAATTGTGAAGAATGGAAATGATTCAGAGAAACCTGGGAAGACTGTTCTGGATTGATGCAGAGGCAAGTGAGCAGCACTAAGAGAACAATATATATGATACTACAATAAGTGGAAGGAAAATAACTTTGAAAACCTTAAGAACTCTGATTTGACTGCAGAAGATTGATGAAGCATGCTATCCACCTCTTTGAAAAGAGATAATGGACTGTAGGTGTAGAATGGGCTATAAGATGTGTATTTGTTTTCCTTGACTATCCTTATTTGTCACAAATGTTTCAATTTTTGGTAGGAGGAGACATAGGAAGGAGGAGAGTAAATGATAGGGAGAAAAGAAAGGAAAGAACATCAGTGAAATCTTAAAAATCGCACAGAAGGGAGCAGAAGAATGTTCAGAAGGAGATGATCAGAGTAGCGTTGGTACTGTCAAATTCAATTACACACTTATCAAAATCCAAGCTATGCACAGTAGACACTCATAACTTCATATACAAACTTCTTTTGTTGTTCTTTGTACATGAAAATGTTCAATTATATTGATATTTGTCAAACTCATAAAAATAAAACTTATTAAAAAAAAGATTAATGAACTGTGGACAGTGAACAGGCAATTGGCTCTGGAGTTCAAATCTCATTTCTGATGCTTACTACCTCTGTGACCTTAGAGAAACCACACAACCACTGCTGATATCAGTTTCTTCATTTGTAAAATTGGAGGGTTGGGCTTCATGGTTTCTTAGGTCCTTTCCAAATGTAGCTGTATGACTTATGACCTGAAAGTTTTTGGGAAAAATAAAGCAAGCAGAAATTAGATTGCCTTAAATATCTTCTGAAACTTAATTATAGATACGATTTAAAATATATTTATATGGTAGAAGAACTGTATTTCATTTGGTAGCAGAAATCAAAGAGTCTATGGACATTAGATCCTTTCACACTAGAGAAGTAAAATCTCCAACATGATCACTCTTATTAAAGGTTTATGAATTTATAAAAGAAGAAGCCATTTTTGAGATTTTTTAAATTGAAGATTGAGGCAAAGAGAAGGAAAACATAATCAAAATGCTATGCTAAGTGGTGGTGATGATAAGGGTTAAATATGTAATTATTTTAGCAAAGCTTCATTTTTTTTAATAAGCTAGGCTAAATGCTTTGTTATACCTCAACACATTGCATGCAGAAGGACTCCTGGGTCCCTGACTCTTTAGAGGGAATTGACTAATCCACTACCATACTTAGCTACATAGTAAGTTAATTACTTAGGGCTTCTGTGGTTATATGCAGGACACAATAATTTGGGGGGAGGGAGTTGTTTGTATGATAACATTTATTAAAGTAAGAAATTGCCCAAGTGAAAATAATGGCTAGTACACAGAGAGGTTTAAAAAGTTAGCAAACACAATTTAAATTTTTAATTGTATAAACTTATTTTAAAGCAAGTTATCATTTTCTTTATACCTATGCTTTTTTGAGCAGAGATAAATATACCTTTATTAGTTTCAGTAAATGTAAACCTATGGTCAATTAACCAACAATTATTTATTGAGTATACTCTATTTTAGGCACTATAGAGTACAAGATAAATATAAGACATATGTTCTTACCATAGGGACTTGGGTAAACAAGTGCTGTGAAGGAGTGAATAAGACAATTAAGACAATGCCTTCACCTCCCTTCTTGTCTATCTGTCCCTCATTTTCATTCCTCTTTTTTCTCCATAGGTACAGCTCTAATTCTAATTTTATCATCGTTATCTCTTCTTTATATTTATAAACAGCTTTATGTACTGATGCAGTGGAGAATAGGACAATTCTACATTAACTGCAGTATTAAAATTCATCTAGATTGGTCAATATCGCTGAAGTAGGAGTCAAAAGAACCAGGGTTTAGTCCTGAAACTTCACCTAATGGTGTGACCATGGATGTCTGACTTTACAGTCTTTCTGAGACTCAGTTTTCTCATCTGTAAAAATGAGGCAGTCAAGAAAGATTATCTCCAAAGTCCTTTCCAGTTGTTGCATTTATGACTCTATAACTCCATTCTTTTGTAACTGTGATAATAACATACATTCCAAGGCTGAGCTTACATGCAGGTGAAATATACTAGTCCAGCTGTTGTGATATGATTTGTGCTGGGCTGGGAAGGATTTCTTCCCCTTCCCCAAATCTTCTTTCAATTCATTCACTGGATTATCTCAGTGGTTCTATAAAAAAAAACAACAAAACTCTTCTAGGAGGGAATATTAAACTAATTCACATTTTGGAATATAGCAGAACAGCTTTCCTCCTTATAGTAGAGAGAAGGAAGGGGGTATCTGGACAAGAGAGAGGGCTGACAGAGGGGGAAAATAGCAGAAAAGGAAATTGTGTTCTGCTTTATGATTCTGCATAGCCCCAGCTTCATGGGTTGTTTCATATCAAATAGACATGGGTGACCCACTATGTGGTACAGCCGTATTTGTGTGGCAATAGGTTTTGAGTGACATTGTTTCACTCATTCAACATAAAAAACAATACGTGCAGAATGGTGCCATATCTATTTTAATTAATGTACTTTTCTAAATTATAGTGAGTGTTAAAACTTAGCCCTTGAGAAAGAGAAGACTGTTAACAGATGGAGATAATGTCTGTGAAAGCTGCTTTAAATATGTAAAATACTCTTCAGATACATGTAATGCCTTTGATATTATTCTTCTTATCATTATAACTAAAGTTGGTGATTTTTAGGAGACTGATACCAAAGAAGCCTCTTGATCTTGATCAAGGGGCAGTCTACAAAGATATATTTAATTTTTTCTACATAACTCATTTAAGAAGAGTAGATTCATGTGATCACATGTACTTATTTATAGGCTGCATAGCTTAGCTATACCAAATAGTGAAGTCCTGCACCCTGAGGACTTCACCCTGACTCCCTGGGACTTAACACATTTAAAATTATTCACAGCCTGGTTTCAATAGACCTTTTCGTGTTTATTGTACATCATTCCCTTCTATGCGTGATATTTCTAGTTGAGCTGGACTTTCTATTGCTCTTCACAGTGTTCTGTCTCCCCTAAGGTGTGCTGGAATCAGCTCTATCTGACATCTGAGAGCCAATTGTTAAATTTTCTGTGTGTGCTTGCACTTCAAAATTGGCAATTACTACAGACCAGGCTTTGATTTATTGTATTATTTATTGCCTTGATTTAAGAAGGTGTTAATAATGCAGATTAAACCTAAAAAAATATGTAATTCCCACCCCCCCCAAAACCTGGTTGTTAAACATTTACCAACACAACCCTCTATTACTCTATAAACATCACACAAGTTCAACAGGAGTATGGTAGAAGGTTCATGAAATGAAGTCATCATAGACTATTAATAATAATGCCTGGTATATAGCACTTGAAGCTTTTTAAAGGGTTTAACATCTATTTTTTTCACTTGAGCCTCACAGCACCCCTGATCTTTTTTTCCCATGTCTTTGGAAAGGTTGTCCCTGATATCTACTCTGTATCTCTCCTCACTTCTCCCTCTTAGAAAGCCCAGTTTCCTTCAAAGATTGTCTCAAATGCCACCTTTTACGTGAACTGGAAAACTTATAGTTGAATGGGGAGCCATGGAGAATAAAGAAGTTTTGTTTTCTTCCATATTAATCAGGTTATCTTTTTTCTGATCTCTTTTCCCCTCCCCCAACCCATGGGGGAATGGAATGACCCCCCATAGAAAGTAAACTTCTTGTGGCCAGGGATTTTAATTTTTGTCTGGGTATCTTCAGAACCAAGGACAGAGGTGACACACAGTAGGTACTCTATAAATGTTTGATAATGAGAAATATATTGGTTGTGTTATTAATCCAGATATTTCTCGGTACTCCTCAGGTGTAGAAAACATATGGAAATGTTTTGTAATATGATTTCAAACAATAACTTACATAAGGTATTCTTTAAATTGCACTTAAAGGTAAAGGCCATCCTATCTACCTGTAATAGAATCATAATCTATCAGGGCTCCCTGTCCCTATTCTGCTCCCACTCTTCTACTCTCTCTTCCACTTGGGTTGGGTTAGTTCTATCTCCAACCCCCCTACTATTGTCCCCCAAAAGGCAGCAAAGTTGTCCCAATGCCCGGTGTGGTCCTAGGGGACTAATCCTGAAGTTGTGCTTCTATTGAACAACTTTCTCTCATCTCTTGCCTTATTGAAGTAGTTCTTGACTCCTAATTGCATAAAAAAGCTGACCCACTAGGAGAGGAGTTATAGCTCTTTTGATCTGAGGTCGCCTCTTCCCCCAGCTAAGTTTTTTAAGAACTTGTTGCTATGCTATGATTAAGTAAACCTATTTTTGTTAAAGAAAGCCAGGATTTATTAAAGACTTACTATATGCTTGGAGGCAGCTAGGTGGGGCAGTGGATAGAGTGTTGGTCCTGGATTCAGGAAGACCTGAGTTCAAATGTGACCTCAGACATTTACTTGCTGTGTGACTCTGGGCAAGTCACTTGACCCTGTTTGCCTCAGTTTCCTTATCTGAAAAAATGAGCTGGGGAAGGAAATAGCAAACTACTTCAGCATCTTTGCCAAGGAAACTCCCAAAAGGCATCACAAGGAGTCAGATACAACTGAAAGTGATGCAACAACAACAACCATGACAACAACACAGTGCCTGGCATTGTGCTAAGCTCTAATAATACAAAGTTAAGCAAAAAGAGAGACGGTTTCTGCCCACAGAGAACTTATATTCTAATGGGGGAAAAACACCTAAAATGAAGCTGAAATGAGGTGGGGAGGCTTGGTGGAGAAAGAATTCTAGAGAGTCAGGTGCAGAGCAAAGAGAGGAATTAGGGAGAAAGTAGCCAGTCAGAGGAAGGGACATCATGAAGGAGTGATATTCCAAGATGAAAAGGCTGCTGGAATCATGGTGGAGAAAGAAGTCCGGAGAGTCAGGAGCAGAGCCCCAAAAGGAATGAGTGTCTCATTTTGGTCCAACAGGCAATCTGTGCTAACAGTGGACAGGCATGAACCAGGTCTATGCTGACCAGATCCACTACAAATCTATATCACATGATCTCAACTGAACCTTCCCTGCATCAAAACAATACTTTTAACCTCTCTAATTGACTTACTCTCTCACTCACCATGGAGACTTTTCTAAACATTTCCACACAACTAAAGTCTCTCATAGCTCCCCCTCTTTTCAGCCTCTCCATTGAGACTCTTGTCCCATATTTCACTGAAAAAATCGAGGACATTCACCATGACCTTCTTTTCCCTTCTTCTTCTTCTCATATCACCCACATGCCTTCTGCCACTATCTCCTCCTTTACCCCTGTCTAAATGAGGAAACTGAGACAGAAGTTAAGTGGCTTCTCTGGCTTTAAGTCCCAGATACAAGAAGTCCTTGATCTCTCATGATGCCAGTGCCTTTTTTCTTCTGATTATCTCCAATTTATCTTGTGCATATTTTTGCTTCCTTGTTGTTCACCTATGGTTTCCTCCCTTACACTGTGGGATCATTGAAAGTAGAGACTGTCTTTTGCCTTTCTTTATATCCCCAGAGCTGAGTGTGGTGTCCGGAATGTAGCAGGTACATAATAAACATTTCTTCATTGACTAAGTAGAGTATGCCTTCTCATCTAAGGCATCACAAGAAGAAAAAAGTCATCTAAGACAACAGATTGAAAACATATGCATTAACTCAAGCACTGTATACTCATTTTCTGCAAATCTCTATCCTGATCCTTACAAAATATAATGGGAATAAAATTGCTATCCTAACAGTTGGTCAGTGCCAATAGTGAGAGTGGAAATCATTTACCGTTAAACATTGTAGCCCAGTGATTTGAAAACTGATTGGGCTGGGAGATCACAGAACTTTATTATCATCTGTAACTCCCCATTCACCAACCAGCTCTCCAGTTTTGATCACTGCCTAGTCTAGAAAATTAAATTTAAGGAAGGTAGAGACTGACTGATCTTGTTCAATGTTCCACATTAAGTATGTTACACTCCTGTTTAATTCATGAATTATTTCATGTATTTGTGCAATATTTGTTCATTTGTCTATTTTGTTTGTACCTTTCCTGTTAGCTTAAGTTTGTTCTGTCTTTAATTATATAAGCTTCTTGAGAGTAAGAATTGCTTCTTTCTCTCTCCTTCATCCCACCCTCTCTCCTCCTCCCTCCATCTTTCCTTCCTTCCTTCCTTCCTTCCTTCCTT
>CM053580.1:237102107-237127635 GCA_028627135.1 Pseudochirops cupreus | reverse complement strand
CTAGACCCACTGCCCAATCACAAAGCTACAAGGCACGGGCATTCCTGGAAAACAAGCCTGGCGCCACAGGCTCCACGTGACCACATTCAGCCTATTAGGGAACAGAGTATACTTTCAAATATCCAAGGGTCCTCAGGGTCACGTAGCCACTTTAACAAAGGGCCTAGGGGCAGGGAAGATCTTCAGATTCCCATAACAAGGTAGCACCCAAATGAGGGAACAACATAAAAAGAAGACTAACCGGAATTTTGTATCCGAAATGGTTCCATCTCTGGCGAATATCTATGATATTTCACTTTTCTAGTTCCAAGGAGTTCTACAACACAGACTGACTACATGGGAAGCCAAAGATAGAATCAGAAAGTACATCTTTCTTATATTCCCTCAGGCTGTAGAAATCTGGCATCTATAGGAACTAGAGTGTTACCAGAAACAACAATAACAACAAAACTCTTCATTTAGGCCAAGACAAGAATTATCCATAATAATGTAATTTTGGGACATGAAAAAGTTTTCTTGACAGTTTAGGGATGTAAGCTAAATATAGTGGAAAACAAACTTCATGTTAGCTGGAAAAAATAATCAGCATATATATTCTTAATAGTATATACCTATGGAGTTCTCTTTGTCTCTAAATGGTTTTACCACTATATCAAGGATTCTCATATTAGAAGTAATGGCCTTAACTTAAAGCAGAATAAATACACATTATATATACATACATATATTTTCTAGAAAGCAACAATAATTTATTTGCATTCACAAAAGGAAGGCTCTTGCAGTTACAGAATGCCTAAATAAGTAAAAACACACACACACACAATCAAAAGTGTACTAGCAATTAATTTAGACCTTTATCACTTCTCACCTACATTGTTGCAACAGCCTTCTAATAGATCTCCCCTGCCGTGAGGGTATGTGATGTCATAGATTTCTTGTGCCAGGCTGGCTGGCTGCATCATCCTACTTGTAATTCTGCTTCCAAGGTGGTTGCCATGGCTCAAACTCCACATCCAGTGGGGATTTCTGCTGGCACCTGAAACTGAGAAGGACAAAAAAAACCAGAAGAGAAACAAACACCAAGGCCCATTTCTCTGAGCTAGAGTAAAAGAGGAAGCAGGGGAAGGAAATTCTTCCCAGAGATTGTAGAATATAGTGACAGTCAGAAGAGAGCTAACTGTACATCACTCTCCGTCAGACGTTCTAATTCTACCAAACCAACTTACTTAGTGCTCTCCATACACTATATTCCATAGTCCATCTTCTGTATCTGTGCCTTTGTACTTCTTGTCTCCTGACCCCCATATATGGAATAAGTAAACTCCTAAACTTATAATGTCCAGCTTCCTTTTAGACCAGGTTTAAGTGCCTCATCTACAATTAATCAATCAAGTGTAGCCTGGGTTTGTCTGGGCATCCCCAGGTCACTAAACATGCCGGCACACTGAGGGGCCTTTGGAACATGTCCAGATTGCGTAACATGGAGGCCTTCATTCACTACCTTATGGGGTATGGCCTCCTTTAGTTGACTGCCTATATATATTTAAACTAAATCAGTTGCTGAGACTAAATCAGTTGTTCTCTTTCTGTCATGCATTCACTCACCCTTAGCAGGGCATCATGAACTGAACCAGTAAGAGGAGAAGGATTTCTAGCCCCTGCTCCCTCTTTTACTATAGACCTTTAAAATGGATCTGAAAGTATGTGTTTCTCTTCTGTTTTATTTGTCACTGTCTGTTTCAGGTGTCTATAAGCACCTGAAATCACTGGAACTGAGAGTTCAAACTGTGGCAACAACCTTGGAGCCAGGATTGCTTGTGGGATGGTACAGCCAGCCCGGCATGGCTAAAAACTAGAAAACTGAGAAATCATGAAGCTTTGAGGCAGGAAGTCCTATTAGGAGGCTGTTGCAATAATGTATGTAAGGATTAATGAGGGTCTGACCTAAGATGGTAGCTGAGTGAGTAGCTGGATACAAGAGATGTTGTAAAGGTAGAAATGGAAAGAGATAGTAAATGGTCAGATATGTTGGGTGAGGGACAGTGAGTGGTCAAAAATGATGTTATCTGTGAAGCTGGGAGACTGGAGGGTTAGTGGTATCCTTGACAGAAATAAGGATCCTTTTAGAACACACACAGTTAAGGGCCATGATAAGGATGATGAGGCAGTAAATGAGATTGAGAGAAGGTAGCCAGATAGGTCAGTGGCATACCAGCGATATCACAAAGAAAGAGAGGGACAAACAGAGAAAGACAGAGATAGAGAATGAGTGGGGCATGATATCAAGGGATTTTGAAATTAAGGGACGGGGAGAAGAGGGAGCAGCATTGAATGGTCTCAATTTTCAAAGTAAAATGATAAGTAGACTGAGAGAGAAGGAAAAGGTGGGAGTGGGAGAGGTTTGGGCAGAAGAGGTTTGGAATAACTTCCATGGAACCTGAAGTTAGGGGACAGATTTGTCATTACAAATTACCTGGTCCCTCACTGCAGCAAGGCAGTCACAAATTTGCCAAACACCCAGTCATCATTGTTACAAGACTTTTCTACAGCTATGTTTTGCGGCTACTGAGTAAGAGCAAAGGATTCAATTAATGGGAGAAATAACCTAGAATGGACTGAGATTTGAGACGAGTGTCAGGAACTATGCTTATTCCCTTCCCCTTCCTTGATAGAAAGTATGGTCAAATGGGGGAATGCCAGTTTTTAATTATTGAAGTCTAAAACTTTGGAATAATGATGAGCTCTAATGTGCGGCTAAGATGAAGAAAAGGAGCAATTTACAATCTGGAGTTGCTTGAAGAGAGCTTTGTCATTAGAAGTTCCTTTACGTTGACAAAATCACAGGTCTTGATGATGGATAGATAAAGACATAGATATTTACTACAACACAAACATTCATGTATGTTATATGTGTGTATATAAATACATATATAAAGATACGTGTGTGTAAAACATTTGCCATGTAGCAGAGAATGAATATGAGCATGGTATGGTCCTGTAAAAATAGCATGAATGAATGGAGGCAACAAAAAAGGGTTTTTTTAAAAAGCTATGGAATGTTAGCTCCTTAAAAGCAAAGGGAAAAAAATGCTTCATTACAACCAGGTTCGATTTCTTTTGTTTGTGTTTACCTAGTCCTTACCCACGTAATAGCCACATGATTTTTTCTGGATAGGGCAAGAGCTCATGACCAAACAAAAGTTAGGAAGTATCACAGAAGATAAAATGAACAGTTTTGATTGCATAAAATTAACAGGGTTTTATACAAACAAAACTAATGCTACTAAAATTAGAAGGGATATAGGTAAACGGGGAAAGATATTTGTAAAAAGTTTTTCTCAGAAGGGTTTTACTTCTAACATTTATGAAGACCAGACTTATAAATGCTTCATTTGTAAGAATGAGCCATTTCCCAATTAATAAATGGATAAATTATATGAAGTAGTCAGTTTCATAAGGAAGTAATGCCCGCTATCAATAAATATACACAGGGAAAAAATGCAGAGGCAGTTAGGTGGCACAGAGAATAGAGCACTGGGCTTAGAATCAGAAAGACTCATCTTCATGAGTTCAAATTCAGCCTTATTTACTTATTAGATGTGTGCTCCTGGTCAAGTCACTTAACCCTATTGGGCTCATCTGTTTGTTCCTAATCTTTAAAATGACCTCTGGAGAAGGCAATGGCAAAGCACTCAAGTATCTTTGCCAAGAAAACTCCAAAAAGGAATCACAAAGAGTCAGACATGACCGAAAATGACTAAACAACAAGGGGGAAAAAACCCTCTCCAAATCACTAATAACTAGAGGAATGGAAATTAAAGCAACTCTGAGTTCCTACCTCATACTCAACAGATTGGTAGTGACAAAAAGTGGAAAATGACAAATTCTGGAGGGGCTTTGGGGATACAAGCACATTAATGCTCTTTTGGTAACATTGTGAATTGGTTTTGCCATTTTAGAAAACAAAAATTAGTAAATTTTGCACAGCCTTTAACCCAATAATATTACTACTACTCCTATAACATGGAAATCAAAGAAATAGGGAAAAGATACCAATGTACAAAAATATTTATAGCAGCTCTTTTTGTGGGTGGCAGAGGACTGAAAACTAAAGAAGTGCTCACCAGTTTGGGAATGGCTAAATAAACTATGTCATATGAATGAAATGCAGTACTACTGAGTTATAAGAAATGGTGAAGGGAATGGTTTCAGAAAAACTGAGGAAGATTTGTATGAACTGATGCAAAGTGAAGTTAGCAAAACCAAGAGAACTCTATATAATAACAACACCTTTACAATGGTTACAGACAACTTTGAAAGACTTAAGAAATCTGATGTTACATGCTATCCATCATCTGATACATAATGAACTCGGAGTGAAGAATGAGACACATACATTTTGGACATAAACCTCTGCAAGATGGTGGAGCCATGAACTCCAAAATCTCCATTTCAAGAGGGACCTCAGCTCAGACATCTCATTTCTCACCTGACTGCATGACATTGGGATTTCTCTGAATTCTACCCCGTGCCCCCATCTCTTTTGCATTTTGCGTATTTCACTGACAAAGTTTTATAACATTCCAGGGCTCAAGAAAATCATTTAATATGGAGCAATTATCTTCATGGTAGTCTAATTGCTTACATTTGTGAAGAGTGCTGCAAGGTTATGACCAAGAAATTGATATAACTAACTCTTTCTTTCTTCTCTCAAAAGGAAACCTGGGACACCCCCATTTAGTTACAATTTCTTAATTTCTTTGGTTTGTACTTATAGCAAGAATGTGAACAGGAATGAGATTTAGTGTGCCCAGTTTACCCTCATCAGATCATTGAACAATTCAGTTCAGTCGTCATCTTTGTGTGATGTGCAGGGGGAGAAACCAAGTTTAGAGAAGGCGGAGTTCCTGACCTCATCTAGTGATAGCTTTGTAGTGAGGGACAAGGGTGATTACAAAAAAAAAATTAAGATCATACATTGTATTTTGTTATTTTTCAGTCATTTTCAGTTGCTTCTGACTCTCTATGACCCCATTTTCGGTTTCCTTGACAAAGATACTGGAGTGGTTTTGCATTTCCTTATCCAGCTCATTTTACAGATTAGGAACTAAGGCAAACAGGGTTAAGTGACTTGACTAGGCTCACACAGCTAGTAAGTGTCTGAGGCCAGATTTGAACTCTGGAAGATGAGTCTTCCTGACTCCAAGCCTGGCTATCAAGACATAGACGAATTTTGTTCAAAAGTCAGACTGTTATGTGTTTAATAATACCTTCTGCCCCACTTTATATGACTCCACAATTGCCACCAAATCAGAAAAGGGCCATAGGCTCTGTGGTATAGTAAAAAGTTAGTAGGATTTGGAGTTAGAGGAACTGGTTCAAACCTTCTCTCTAGAATCTGTACTACCTAGAGCAAGTCACTTTTACTCTCCAGGTCTGTTTTCTCATCTGTTAAAATAAGAGATTTGGCTCTTCAAAATAGAAAACTAGGATATTATGATCCACTATGTTAAGGATATGCTTAAAATTAAGCCTTGTTTTTGATGAATTGCAAAGTATAAGTGTCTTGTCTGAATTCTCTTGACTATTGCTTTAAAAAAATAAATGTAGTTGCCTTCGGTCATTTGTTTTACCTATGAGAATGTGTGCTAGAAAGCTAATGGGGTTAGAGAGAGGTGCAGAAGTAATATTTTTACCATTATATAAAAAATTCACAAGAGAAATATTTTCAAGTTCCACACAATGGCCTAGAGTCATGGTGCTTTGTTGGGCCAGAATTACTATTCATACTTCATCACAACCAGGTTCGATTTCTTTTGTTTGCGTTTACCTAGCCCTTACCCATGTAATAGCCACTTACTGTAATTAATTGGACCACAAAAGTCCAAGACATTTCCCAAGAAGAAATATAAAGGCACTAGCTATTCACGATTGAGACTTGGCTATTCTGCCACCACTGGCAAGGAAAATAAGAGATAAATGCTGTCCTGGTAAGAATCTTTAAAAGTTGGCTGAATCTGCTTTATTGGGGGAAAATGGGGAGAGGTAGTAGCAGAAGGGAAACTTGCCATAGTGACTACAGTTCATTTGCTGACAGCAGCAGATTCCAAGTACCTACTCTCTGGTTTTTGGATTCTCCTGGAGGTCAAGAATATGAGATCTCCCTGATGATTTTTTCAGGTTCTATTTCATTTAGAAGAGAAAAAAAATATATAGTAACCGCTGATTTATTTTGGAAAAGGTAGAAATATTAGGAAATAATTCAGGCTATCTTACTCTCTATTATATTCTTGAAATTTTCTGCATTTTTAGAGAAGAAAGGCAAAGCATTGATCAGCATTTGAATTATTATTGGATATTTTGAACTAAGAGTAAGCAATGTTTGTGACAACAAAATCCTGGAAATGGGGAAATTTTGAAAAATTCCTTGGAATTTGATCTTACAGAATCTAATTTCTTCTTAACTCTTTACAGAAACCAATTCACACATGTGCATGCCCAACCTTTGCTCATTCTGGTTTCATGTTTGTCATAAATAATCATAGTCATTCAAAATATTTTCAGCATGAAGAATTGATTTATCCAATATTTGGCCCATTAACTTCCCATGTCTTTTCCTATTGATCTCTGGCAGTACAAAGAGAAAGGACGGAATTTCAAATTCTCAAAATTATGACCATCTATACACATTTCTACTTCAGGTCTCTAAGCCTCCATCACCAACAAAATGCAGGGTGTGATTAGGAGTCAAATTTTCTGATAGGCATGAGAAGCAGGCAAATTCATAGGCTGTTTTCTCCTCCCAGGTGATGCCCACAGTTGTCTGTGGAATACTTTACCCAGGCTCCTTCCCATACATAGGCTGTGTTTCTGTCGTAATCATTCTTTTCATAGCACAATTTGTGGGACTCCATGAAATGCAGCGATTGGGAGTGCAGCCTATACTCAAATGAAGTGATATTGAATTTCTATTATGCATGTGCCTTGGAACCCTCACAGCTCTCCATAAAGATTTTATGTGCACAGCAGATTTGTTGTGACTTAGATAGTTTCAGACAATTTTAGATTTGAATGGACATGGCAGCATCTGACAGTAAAAGAAATATCTGGAGAAAGAAACATGTAGAACCAAATGATATATTAAGCCACCTCCTGAACAAAGCAAGCAGAATGTTGTAAACAAATGCTGAAAGTATATCCTTGAAGGAAGGACTTCTCATGGGTGCTAATCTTTTTCTGTTTAATATACATGTTGGCAAATGGAAATTGTCAACTCCTTTTATCCTCAAAATTAAGTTAAGCTAAAATCTTGCTCCTCATCTAACCTGCATATTTCAAAAAATGAATTGCTCATTATAATCTGTATTTCTAGGTTTTGCCTTTTTTTTATCCCTCCTGGTGGCATCAGTGGCAAACACAAAATGCAGAATGCACGCATTTGCAAACAAACATTCATTCCTTAACCAGCATTTAGAGATTGTGATTAGAAAAGTAGACAATGGGTGTGACAATACATTTCCTAGTGGAAATCTCGCAACATGCAAATGAAAAGATGGGAGAAATCCAAGTATGTCCAAACTTTCTGAAAAAGTTGTATTAATGGATGGGGGTAAAAAAAACACATTCAGTAGAACAACTGGTGTTGGCAACACCATATGGCAATAATACGGTATATGGCAACACAATAATGGTCACAATCACGTTTGGATGTTGCCTTCTGCATTATCAAACATATCTGGATTTCATCAGGTTCTACATAAAGTAATCTTTTATTACTATAAAGAGATGGTTCCTTCTCTTTTTTACCATGAAGAAGGATAGAGTAGGAAGGTGAGAGGAAAAAAAAAAGTGAGTAGAAGGGGCAGAAAGAAAGCAGCCCCTAGCTAGACTTTGGAAAGAGAAAGTTGAGATGTCTAAAGTCAGGATTAAGAACTGGAAGGGAATTAAGACATCTATTCTGAAGGGACTTTCTAAGTGATTCCACTGGCAGGAGAAACTGACTCTTCTAATTCCGTTAGACTCCTCTGTAATTTACAGTCTTAAACAACTGCTTTGAACATGGAGACATTAAGTGATTTGCTCGAGGTCCCACTGTCAATGTGGATCAGAGTAAGGATTTGAACCCAAATCTTTCTAGCTTTGTGACCCTCTTTCTATCCATTACAACGTGCCACCTCTCATCCTACGACCACGTCCAACTCCTTCATTTTAGTGATGAGGAAACTGAAGCTTAAATCACTGTGTAATTTGTTGACAGTCAATCACTCAGGTAGTGTTAGAGTGGGGTTTGGTTTGCTTTTTTTTAAACCAGGTCCTTTAATTCCTGATCCAGGGGAAACAGGTTCTTTTCTGCATTTTGTAATGACATTATAGACACTTCTCAGCAAACACCCAAACAGAGCCCTGCCCACATCCTCATACACAAGTTCATGGGCTCCTTTCACTCCACCACCCTGTTGTTGGGATGATACACGTACATTCTCTTCTTTGGATCTTTAGGAATCACACATTTGGCAGTATAAAAACCAAAGAGCTAGACACGACTGAACAAACATCTAGCTGAGTAAGTGCTTAATAAATGTTTATTGATACATTAACTGAGTGGTACTTTGTCCTTGACATTTCTGGAAATTCAATCAGTCAGTAACATTTATTAAGTTCCTATTATGTGCCAGACATTGTCCTAAGCCCCAAGGATACAAAAAGAGACAAAAGGCAGTCCTTACCCTCAAGGAGCTTACAATCTAATGGGAGGGACAACTTACTTGTGTATACAAAGCAAGCTATATACAGGATAAATAGGATAAAATTAACAGAGGAAAGGCACTAGAATTAAGAGGGCTTGGGGAAGTTTTCCTGTAGAAAGTGGCATTTTAGTAGGGACTTACACTAGCCAGGGAGGTCAGCAGTCAGAATGAAGGAGGGAGAGCATTCCAAGAACAGGAAACAGTCAGAGAAAATGCCTGAAACCCCGAGAAAAAGGGGTTTGTGGAACCCTGGTTTGTGGAACACTCAGGAGGACCATATTACCATACTGAAGAGGATGTATCAAGGAATAAGGTGTAAGACTGGAAATGTAGGAGGGGGCAAGGTTTTAAAGAGCTTTTAAAGCAAAACAAAGCAATTTGTATTTGCTCCTGGGAGCAATAGAGAGTAACTGGAGTTCATTGAGTAGGGGGACCAATACAATGGAAACACATCTAGATCCAGAACAAAGTCATGTGGTTTTCAGAAACTGAATTCAAAGACATGGTTTGGAGTCCCAGATCCTTCGTTTACTAACGATACCACCTTAAGTAAATTATTAAACTTCCCTGAATCTCATTTTCTTCATCTGTTAAATGGGGATATTTATACTCCTTGCTTCACAACTTTATCATGAGAATCAAATGGGGCAATGTATATAAAGCACTTTGCAAACATAAGGTGCTATAACATATGATTTATTATGTAGTACATGACTGATTGTGAAATGCCTAGTATTAAGCATAACTGTGAAACAAATTAAATTTGTCTTCAGCGCTCTCAAATTCTTATTTCAATGTTCTTTCCCATGATTTTGACCCCATATCTGATGTCCTCTCTCAAGTACCTACTGGTCTTAGACTGTCCTAGGTTCCACTTGTCACAGAGAAAAATGATTTGCTGAAAGAATTGATGTAAAGTACTAATGATTTTGTCATGCCTTTTAACAATATTGGCGTTTTAAAAAAAGAAAAGGCAATTTAAAAATTCAAAAAAATTAATTTCTAATGGCAAATAGGAACCATTAAAGTACAATGGAAAGAGTGCTGGTACAGGAGTAAGAAAGCCTATGTTCCAGTCCAGCCTTCAGTGCGTATCACCTATGTGACCTCAGGCAAATCACAATTCAGTTCAGTAAACAATTATTAAGAAACTACTATGTGCTCGGCACACAAACCAAACCTCAGTTTGTTCCTCTGCAAAATGAAAGCTGAATTAGATGGCCTCTGAGTTTTTTCTCTCTCTTTCCCTATCTATTATCCTATTAAATTTTGTCACTTGGATTGGAATGGTATCTGGGGGCATGGTAACCTGCAGACTGCATTCCATATCTCAGCTATTTCCTTGGAATGGTTCAATTTGGACTTGTTTTTGGTCTAGAATACAGTGACTCTCGGGAAATCAGATTGGTTCCATGATTGCTTCAGCAATCTCTTATAAAATGACATCATTTTGTAAGTGATAACCAGGGTCTCACTCTAAACATCTCCAGTATTTCTCACATGTCCTCAGTATTTCCCCCAAATGGACCTTATCTCTGGGAATCTTCCAGACCTGGTATGGCCAAGGAAAACTGAAAAGAAATCCTCCGTAGATGAATCAGAACTGAACTGGGATCAAGGCGATGTTTATTTAAACCTTTGCCCTAGCATATTCACTTTACAGAGAGTTTGTGCTAAGAAATAATAATAAAATAAAATAAACCCAATTACACGCGTAAAAATAACAACATATGAACAAATGTATGTCCAGAGGGTAATGACACAACCAGCCCAGGTCCATGCAAGAGTATTCCCTTAGATGTAATCCCCCACTGGAGACAAAGGGAAGAGGGATGCTTAGAACACTCCAGTGTTCTTGTATACATTGGCAAGTACACAGTTTACGAAATTACAGAAGACAATTTTATTTAAATAAGGAGGAAAGTAAAGACAGGCCCTTGAATAAGTAGCTATTAGTCTCAATAGGAGTACCAAACCCCAGAGTTACTTCCATCTCTGAATATGACAGATCTGACAGCAGAGATTTCTCCCTCTCACTACCTCCTCCCAACTCAAATGAATCAAATACTACCTTGGTCCATGGCTCCCTGCAATTCAAAGAGAATAAAGGTAGCCTTCTCCTTCTGTGTCTGCCTGTCTATCTCTCTGTGCTTCTGTCCTTCTGCCTCTGCATCTGTCTCTATTTCCATCTCTCTTTCCTTCTAGCAACCCTCCCCCAATATCCTGTCATTCGTCATAGCTTCCTAGTACAATCACATATATAGCAGTTTCTCAATCTAGTTAACAAGACAAATGACTTTTGATCTTTTAAGGCCACTCTTTGAAGTGGTCCTCCTCTTCCCTCACTGCCAGCACCACTCCTCTTGCCCTCTCTAACCGTCGCTTCCATTATTTTCTCTCCAGTTTCTATCAGTTGCCAGCCCCCACCTATTGCCTATTGCCATTCATCCCCTCAAGTGAGAGCACCATTCATTTTAAGTTACACACCTTTGTCAGAATGATTAATAGCCTTTAGAGTCAGTGTCATGTCTTCCCAGAGAGCAAATATAAACAAATTCAAGAAGGAAGTTTGAGGGGGGAAGGGGAAGAACAGTATGTAACTACTTTGGCAGGGATTGAGGAAAGAGATGTTGTCTAATAGAGAAATATCATGAACCGTGTGGGGGTGTGGCACAAGAGTGAAAACAGAGGAGGAAATATTAAGCTCTGCCTCATACCCTGAGTCAAAATCATCATTCAGCTTAAGCCATGGTGATTGCAGGAAGGTAACTGAAAAGCAAAATAAAGAAATCAAGCACCACAGGCATGTAAAAGTGAAGAAAATATCCATTCAGTCTTTAAACGGTATAGTACAGCAGTTCTTAACCTGTGGGTCGCGACCCCTTTGGGGGTTGAAGGACCTTTTCACAGGGGTCACCTAAGACCATCAGAAAACACATATTTCCAATGGTCTTAGGAACCAAGACATCGCTCCTCTATCCATCTCCAGGCGGGTCCGCCCACATGCAGATACGCCCACATATGAGTATTAAAGGGTCACGGCATTAGGAAGGTTGAGAACCACTGGCATAGTAGATAGACTACTAGACCTGAAGTCAGGAAAAGCCGAGTTCAGCTCCTGTCTCAAACATTTGCTAGCTGCGTGACGCTGGGCAAGTCACAACCTCTCTATGCCACAGTTTCCTCATCTGTATATGGGGATAATAATAGCGTCTACCTCTCCATGTTGTTGTAAGAATAAAAAGATATTTTTGGAAAGTTCTTCATAAACCTTAAAGTGCTGTATAAATGCTAGGTATTGTTATTATTTGTAAGAGACCTAATGCTGTCCATGTCTATGAACTAAGTACTTCTGGTAGTGATCAGACAGTAAGAGTTAGAGAGTTCTCTCCCTCACTCACCCCATGGGATCTTTGGGAAAGGGCATGATAACTTCTCAATTGATATATTGTGAAGAGCATTGGCTCCAGTCTGTAATCCCCACTATGGAGAGGAATTGAGGCTGGAGGATCATTTGCATTCAGGAATTTTGAATGGCAGAGGGCCTTTAAGTCAATCTGCTGTCTTCACAAAGTTTAGCACCAACATGGTGAGTCAAAGGAAGTGAAGGGAAGAAGCAATGGGCAACCGGGACGCCTAAAGGAAAAGAGTAGATTGAAGCTTCCATGTTGATGAGTGTTGGGTTGAATCAGTGACTAGTCCTAGCACTTCCTTACACTTCCTTACACTTCCAGGAAGGAACTTAACTTCCTGAGCAGGATATCAAGTCCCAGTCTAAAATAATTAACTAATAAATTGTTTAAAAAGTTGTAGAGAGGAAATTCTCATTTAGATACCAACTGGATTGCAAGGTTTCTGAGGTTCATTCTGGTCCAGAAATTCTATGACTCTATAAAATCAACACCAAGTCAAGTTATGAGTATATAAGTTGTTTAGTCTTAGACTTTAGTACCACTTGGGCATTTCCTCCATTATTACAATATCATGCCTTTGTGGTCAAATTTTGATCTGTTTCTGAAACTTCACATCTAACTTCTTCTTTTCAGATGGTCTGTAATAAATATTCATTACAATATCGTTTCTATTTCTCTCTTTGTTTAACCTCACCCAAATGTTATCCACTTCCCCCTGTGTCAGCCAGCACCCTAGCATACCCAGGGTGGCTGCTAGCACAGGTTCTTAGATCTGCTTTTCTAAAGGAAGGCAGCTCAAAATGGGTTAACAGTCTTACTTTAATCAGTCAAACAAATATCATTTACCTAGTTCGGGGGAAAAAGTCAGCACCCTGAACTTCAGAGAATGCAAACACAAGTTACAAACACAAGTTACAAACAAACAGAAAAACAGATCAGCAGACGGTTTCCAGCATCTGACCATTACATCCATACCTATTCAGTTACCAGAGAGGGAAGCAGCAACATCTGGGTTTTTCAAAGCCAGGGGACTCAACGGCTTCCTAGAGTCTCGTCTGGCCAAATCACACAACTCTTCTCAAAGTGAGCCCCAAAGAAAAACCTCACATCAGGGTGTACATATAGCCTTCTCCTTGCTCGGAGAATGTCACAGCACTCTTGACCCACTGTCCAGTCACAAAGCAACAAGGTGGTGGGCATTCCCAAAGAACAAGCCTCCCACCACAGGCTCCATGTGACCACATTCAGCCTATTAAGGCACAGAGTATACTTTCAAATAGGGGAAGGTTCTCAGAGTCATGTAGCCCCTTTAGCAAAGGGCCCAGGGGCAGGGAAGATCTTCAGATTCTCATAACACCCCCCCACACCCGGTCAAGTTCCTGCATTTCCTCAAAATTTTCCTTAAAATAAAATTTACTTTACAAGTTGATATATATATATATATATTCTGTAGTTATTCTATTACTTTTGAATTTACTTATCTTTGTATGCTTTGCATTCCTTTCTCCTATCCTAGCCCAATGAACAAAAGTTGCTTGAGAAAATATTATTATTTTTGTATTTTACCCTCAGATCTATCAAAGTCTTGCACATACTAAATTCCACAACCAAAACGAGGCTAGGGCCACTGGGACTCAGTCTTAGAGTGGAATGTGAAATGTGGACAGTGCAAAAAATTTATACTTGCAGTGAAGGCAATCAGAAACTTAAATGCTAGTTAAGGATAGAGAACTGAAGGTTCAGGTTCTGGGTAGCTATAGGACTGTGGTTGGTAGACTTTTTACTCTTTCCCTTCCTTTTGTTTTAAAAAGAAATTCCCAACTCTGCTTGTCTTGTCCACTTTCCAGGGCTTTCTCTTCCCAATCTCTGAGTGCCCCAAATGATTCTCTAAGACAGAGGTGTCCAAACTTGGAGCTCACCTGCAGCAAGGACAGGTAAAATTCCTAACTGCACCCCAAACCACATTTAAAATGCAATTGTTTTAACTAAATAAATATATATACATAATAAATACATATACAATAAATAAAAATAAATAAAAAATAATACAACATAGATAATGCTAGTTTGTGGTTTTCTCAGTCAATATGCACCCTCGGATCTGTTTCTATTTGAGTTTGACATCACTGCTCAAAGACAGTAAATTGCAGACATCGTAGATTACAGAATTCAAACCCTTCCTCCCCAAAAACATTTATTTGAAAATATGAATATTTCAAACAATTATATTACATATACATATATTTTAATCTTTCTTTCTTCTGTTAAATAATCTTCTATCCCTAAAATGCATGGTTTTAAATCTTTTGTTAACTTGGACTTTTGACTCAATTCTTCTATTTTCACTGCAATAAAAAATTTTTGAAAGAAATTTTTTATTGTGATAATGTTTTAGAAATAAGGAATAAAGCCAATGAATTATGAAAGGAATTATGTGTAACAGGAAATTGGACTGAGAAGCATTGAATTTTATAGAAACATTGATAAAGCCCAGTATTTCATATGACCTTCTCTACTTTTGGATCAATTGAAAAAATCACTAGAAATTATGCCTAACTTCAGAATTAAGCATTAAATCACCAACTGGACAAATTATCTGGGTTTCCAATGTCAAAATAGGATAAATAACTAATAATAGAAAATATATAGAGTAGATAATATATGGATTATATTATATAGATATTATATACGTTTATACATTATGTATACATACATACATACATATATATATATATATGTCTTGTTCTGTAGTAAAAAGGGATTAAAAGATCCTTTGATATTTCCATGTCACCCTCAAAATCTCAGTGAATTGTTGTCTAGAATCTGAGCTAACCTTATGATAGGACAACCAAAGCAACCAGAAAATCCTAAGAGCAATTTTCCAGGACTAGTCTTCCCCAATTTAAAGGGAATATAAAACTCCACACTTGAGCCTTCAAGCGCCTGCCCTCCCAGTTGTGCATCTGAGGAGAAATTATGGTAATCTCCAAATCCTATTGATGCTCAAAGACATTTCATCAACTGCAAGAAATTAAGAGTGAGATGCAGAGGATGTTTTTCTATTTAGAGGAACCCTGGCTTATGTGAATAGACCTCATGTGGTGAGTCTTTTGAAGCTAGGTACTTCAAAGCAGATCACTGACTTCCAGTGGGATAATCACTTAATGCAAGAGTGGGTAGATGGAATTACTACCATTCAGTCAAGCTAAACTTATCCTTTTTCTGGAAAGCAAGCAAATTCTTTCCTCTTAGGTCCCCACAGCTCTACAGATAGACACGTGTTTGTGGTGCTACTTAGGCTACAAGCTATTTGATGTAAACTATAACAGAGGGGGATTCCAAGAGGATGTTTTAGAGTTTAGGAGTCCCACTGCATTTGGACATGTAATCTCAGGCTATTTCCCACTGACACGAGTCATATGTTTTAAGCACAAAAACATACCCATTAAACATAGCTTCATTAGCCCTGGAGGGCCTCAATTCTGGATTCAACTAAGAATGGACACATTCAGACTACAGTAGTGCTAATACCTTTACTAATGAGCATGAAAGGATACAGAAATGAAGGATAAATGATGACTAATTGGACCCAATAGTAGTTGCAGTCAGCACACAATGTCCTCAGGTCAGGTTTCTCTCTGATTCCCTACCAGAACAGCTTATTCAAACCCCGATAGTCAGGAGAGGAATGATCCCCCGACCCCCACTTCTCTGACATTGCTTTTATTTCCAAAAGGTGGATGCTGCATCAGCCCTGGGATTTATGAAAACAGAGTCCTATGTGACTTTGTGACAACCTGGCTTCCACCAAGTCTCAGCTAAAGTTCCACTTCCTACAAAAAATCTTTCCCAGTCCTCTTTAACCTTAATTCCTTCCCTCTGAGGTTACTTTTGTTTTTCCCATATGTATCTTATTTATACATGGTTGTTTGTGTGTTGCCTTCCCAATTAGACTTTGAACTCCTTAAAAGTGGGGAATGTCTTTTGCCTATCTTTGTATCCCCAGCTCCCAGCACAGTAAGCACTTAATAAAGGCTGGTTGACTAACTGACTAATTGGTTATATATTTGGACTCTCTCCTTCCCCTCTTTACAACCTTATTTTTCTGAAAATTGTCTGCCCTTCAAAATATTTTCCCGTGCCCATGTACCCAAATTCTTACTGTGCCCACCATCTTTGGGATACTTTTTCATTCTTCATCTATGTACATCAATCAGATCTTACTGGAGGTCATGATAGGACCTGGTCAAAACTCTCTACTGAAGACAACACACATAGCACAAGAGAAAATAGGAAAACACTGAAGCAATATAAAATTAGGTTAGACATAAAATGAATCTTTCTCACTATGAAAACAGTAAGATACTAGATCAATTTATCATAAAAAGCCGTTAAACTTAGTATACACAACCACTAGTCTAAGATATCTAAAAAGTAACAGTATCGTAGGAAGAACAGAAAAGGGAAGAGAAAAGGATTCTTCCTTTCCCTTAGAGTCACTAATTTTGGAAATCTGTGACAGAACTATGTCATCATCTACAATTAACACATTCAAGACAAATATGCCCTTTGAGAATATGGCTATATACCATTTAACATAGGTTTGTCTCCCAGTTCAATTCAGTTCAATTCAACAAACATTTATTAATGTTTCATTGATCAGTGTGAAAATAGCAGAACGAGGCCACACAAATAGCACAGAAGGGGAGGGAGGCAGAAAAAGAGTTGACACGACCTTCCGGAAATACTCAAACAAATACGAGTAGATTATGGTTACCTCTCATGCCTCCAGGGATTTTCAGAAAGGAAGAATTTCTGTTTAATTACAGAAATGATTTTAATAGCTGCCATTTATACAGTGGTTCAGAGTTGACAAAGCATACTGTAGATGTGATCTATTTTGAGCCACACAATAATCTTTTAAAGAGCACAAGCATTATTTTACTGTATTGTCCCCATCGACTGAGCTTCAGGGAGGTAGAATGATTTGTCCAAAATCAAAGCTGGAATTCAAACTCTGACCAACTGATTCCTTTTTCAATTATGTTACAAACAGCTCCCTAGAACATGGCTCAAAAAGCATCATGATAATAGCAATCCAAAAGAGAATGAGTACTTACAGTTATTTATGGAATTTTAATGGAATGTATGATACTTGTATAGTGATGAAATGTTATTCAAATATATAACATGATATTATATTTCTGGATATTTAAATTATAAAAACAATAGGGACATTTCATTTAGTGCTCATTCTCAGTTTGGGCATAGATCTAAGGGGAGATCCAAGATTTGATCATCAATTAGGAGGAACAAGGGAAGACAGAAGGGACTCAGGCTCATTGATAATAAAAGCCTTATAAGATACAGGGCTACCTCTAACGTAAATCCTGAGGACTCTCCCTCCAGGACTGCAAGACATCCTTGGCCCCAATACATAAGCATTGTTTAGACCAGTGGTTCTCAACCTTCCTAATGCCATGACCCTTTAATATTAGTATGTGGCTATATCTGCATGTAGGCGGACCCACCTGGAGACAGATAGAGGAGCGGTGTCTTGGTTCCTAAGACCATTGGAAATATGTGTTTTCTGAGGGTCTTAAGTGATCCCTGTGACCCCTGTGAAAGGGTCGTTTAACCCCCAAAGGGGTTGCAACCCACAGGTTGAGAACCACTGATTTAGACAGACCTAAACATTGGACTAGTAAAACCATTATAGATGTCTAAGTAATAGAGAATGTCTCATAAATCAGTGCAGGTTTAAACTAGTATAGCTCAAAATTGTACTGAGAATTTTGGGATATTTTATATCATCCAAGAAAAAAAGTACTTTGTCTGACCTACTACTGAGTAGTAGTTCTAAGGCACAAGATCTCTGAGGGTAGTATTGGCGAGCTTTCTTGGGGCTGAGACAGACAGATGCATTAAAGGGCTCAATCAGGCTGACCCTTTTATGAGGCAATGGTTGAATCTTGGGCTTCCATGAGTCCTAAAGACCAGGGTTTCAATTATGCCTCAGATACTTATTAGATATATGGCCCTAGACATGCCACTTCAATCTCTGTTCTTTAATTCCTTCATTTATAAAAGAGAGGAATTAGATTTGATGGTCTTTAAGATCTCTTACATCTATGATCCTAGGAAATTTATAAATTCTGATTCTCTACTCACACTTAATTGGGTTTTCATATTTTTAAATGTTCTTTTAACTCAAGCATAGAAAGATGGCATTAGAAAGTAGGACTGAAGTCAAAGCAGATTTTGTGGACACAGACGGTTTAGTTATACCATTGAAAGACATATTTCTGAGACTTGGGTTACACCCTTCATGGGAAATACAGATGGATAGATAGATAGATAGACAGACAGACAGACAGACAGACAGACAGACAGATAGATAGATAGATAGATAGATATAGATATAGATATGTATGTGCATACATGTGTGTATACATATATATAGAAAGATACACATATATACTGTGTGTTTGTATGTACATATGCCTATTGTGTTAAAACAGAAAGAATGGAGGAGAAAATGGAGTGATCTTCTGGCTTTGCCCACTGAAATATTTTAAAAGACATATTCTACCCAATTCTTGGCACATTGCTTTTCTTTCTCAATAAATTCTGAATTATGTCCAATGGTTTATTGAAAAATTCCTCCAAGTGGCTAAGTTTGCAGTGTAATTCTGAAACACAGACTCAGTGATAACCTTCATTTTTTTGTTCATAATTTTCATGGTGTTTCTACATCTAGGAGCTGTAAAAATATGAGATACCATTACAAATAGTTAATTTATGAAAGTTATTTGAGTGGCTATCTGTCAGTTTCTTTCTGCTATGACCCAGGTTTGGGAATAAACTAGGCACACCCACTGCCATTTACATTCCACATATAGGAAAGAAATAGGAACACAAGGCACTTTTACTAAGAAATATTGTGATTAAAAAATAGTCATACAGCAAAAAACAGTTGCGAACACATAGTATCATTCATTGCTAATGAGTTAAAAGGATACCACAGTGCCTTTATAAATCACTATACAGTATCTTGCAGTTTATTTAAATTCATTGTACCTCATTATAACTGAGCTATGCACCTTTAGGTCTGAGTTGATTAGGAATGCTATAGCTCAGAATAGCTTTTAATTCAGAGAAACATGGCCTGACCTTTACCATAATCCTGTGTGAAACACACTATAGTTTAGACATTAATAATAATGCCACCTTTTTTTTCATACTGGTGAGATGCTACTTAAAAATTTGTATTATTAGTTAACAGGCCCAGGCCAATACATCAAAACCAAATTACCCTTCTGTGTATAACTACAGCACTTAATTCTGAGTTCTTCATCTCTCATAACTATTACCTACTCTTTAAAAATGCTAAAAACTAAAATGTAATAGTGTCGTATCACAGTAATAAGTCACAGGCACAAGCTAAGGATGCTCCTTCTCATTCCCCAAGGACTGCCACAGTGTGCTGCTGGGGACTCGCGCTCCATGATGTACGTTTTACAAGCGAAGGCGTTGCTTGTGTTTGACCTTTGTCTTACCACTTAAGTACTCCATTTCCTTAAACCACCTTCTGGTGAGTCATTGAACACAAATGACCCTTGCTCACAAGTCATCTCCTTCTCGAGGGAAGTTCCCAATTCGAACCCCAAAAACGTGCACTTGTTTTTCTTCTAATTTGGATTCACCTCTGGTTCACTTTGGCACAAAGATAAATTACTTTCTGGAAGGGAAAGAAAATGATAGAGTTGGTTGTTTCTATAAAACTAGGAGCAGAGAAGGGAAAATTAACTTCAAGAAACTACAATGTGTCCATGTCCTTTTAGTTTCAGAATAAACACAACAAGTAGTTTGAAAGCCATGAATCATTGCCTCCACCAAATCCCCAGGTTTACTCAATTAGAAAAACAGAAAATCCTTGTTGGACTATTTTAAAATAGTAAACAGATCACAAAAAATAATAATAATGAACACAGTGTGGGACTGTTACACAATAACCCCATCCCCCAAAAGCATTGTGAATTATGGGGCCAACCAAATTGTCATTCCCATGCTGAAGGCCTCTGTATTAAGATGTGAATGTCATAGTCATAGACTATTAGAACTGGAATGGACCTTTGAGTGATTTGGTCTATCCCAGTATCTAAGACATTCCCTTTTATTCAGGATCCCCACCCAGAAAAGCTACTCTAGGTTCCTATAGGTTTGCCTTTGCTAAAATCATAGTTCAAAAGCCCCTACTTATAACTTTACTTTTATGGGTCAACCTGAGGGGACAATTCATCCAAACTAAAGGCATTTAATGAAAGTCACATATATGTGTGTATATGTGTGTCTGTGCATATATACACATTTTGTACACACACACACACACACACACACACACACACACACACGTTCACCCCATCAGTGAAAAAGAACAAATACATAGAGGGAATATGTATAGAAGAACAATTCACATCAGTGGTATTATAGACCACTGCTGTCTTCTAGCTTGCTGAGTGTTGTTTGCTTCTGGATCTGTTCTTTGAAACTGCATCACAACTTTACACTGTTCCTGCCCCCTGTCCCTCCATGTATGTTTTCTAGAATCGCAGCCATTCCCTACGTCTATCGCCAACTACTTGGTTTCAACTGGAATCTTCAACTGATATGCTATCCTTTCCCTATAAATAAAAAACTGAGGGTCAAAGGCCTCAAAGAGGAGATTTCAGCCAGAAGCCACCAACAGTAGTAGCACCTGGAGTTCTATTATGAAAGGACCAATTCCCTCAGGGGCAAAAAAAAGAAAAAATTAACACATGGAAGTGGCTATTTCAATTCAACTCAATTCCACAAACTTTTGTTAACGTCCTATTTTTAGGGCATGATGCTTCATGAAAAGGGAGAAACATAGTAGAGATAACTGTCTCTGCCCTCACTCTACTCACTTTCTAACAAGGTAAAAATAGACACAAATATAACCACAACATAAAGTGGAACAACGGAAAGAGTCCTAGTTTTGGGTTCAAATCCCACCCATGATATTTATTACAATTTCTGTGACTGAATTCCCAGGCCTCAGTTTCCCATGTTTATAAAATGAAAGGACTGGACTAACTCACTTCTGAGTCCCATACAGCTCAAGATCTCCCAAGAAATGCAAGAGAAAAGTACAAATGCTATAAGAGTTTTGAGGAAGAAAAAAATTTCCCCCTGGGCAACTACAGAAAGCTTCATGGAGGGAGTGTCGTTCAAAGGATGACTTGAAGCATGGGTGAGATTTCAATGCTAGAGATGTGGCAAGACTAATTCATTCCAAGCATAGGGAAGAGTGAGGGAAAGCGGTGAAGTGGAGGAGGTCAAGATGTGTGTGTGAGATGGCGAGCAGTCAAACAGGACTGCAGAATAGACCATGTGAGTATAATTAGATAAAATTAGGAAGAGAGGGTGTTTGGCTACGAAAAGCTTAAGAGTTTGAAGACGATTCGGGAGGCAGCAGGAAACTGTTGAACTGAAGGGCAGTGTGATCAAATCTGTGCGGAGTAAAAATTAACCTAAATTGGCAGGGGTATAAAGGAGGGGCAGCTAGCTGGTAGAGCAAACAGAGCACTGGGCCTGGAGTCAGGAAAACTCTTCTTCCTAAATTCAATCAGGCCTCAGACACTTACTAGCTGCATGGCTCAGGGCAAGTCAATTAATCCTGTTTGCCTCAGTTTCTTCACCTGTAGAATGAGCTGGAAGGAAATGGCAAACCACTCCAATATCTTCACCAAGAAAACCCTGAATGGGATCATGAAGAGTCTGATACAACTGAAAGAATAACAATGAAAGAGGCACAGCCAAAGAAAATAATGGACCTGGGATACTGGCTAGGAGGTTACTAAAATAGTCTAAGTTTATGTTAATGAGAATCGCCACTATAAAGTTGATAATGAGACTAGGAAGAAGGGGATAGACACTAGAAATATTTGTTAAATTGAGTCTGATGGCTGTAAGAAATTACAATCCGGGGAGGCTAGGTGGCACAGTGAATGGAGGACCTGAGTTCAAATCCAGCCTCAGACACTTGACACACTTACTAGCCATGTGACTTTGGGCAAGTCACTTAGCCCCAATCACCCTCCAAAAAGCTAAAAAAAAAAAAAAATTACCATCCAAGTAAAATTTCCAAATCTCAGTTTCCTCTCTCAGGAAAAAAAAGTCTTATTCTGCCTGTTCAGTCAGTCAGTACAACTAGCAATGTATGTGAACCATACATTTTGATCCACTGATCCTGATGAATGTTTTTAGTTTTTATTTTTAATTTGTGGTATAAAATAATTATAGATAAGTATAAAATAAGTATAATAAAAAAAGATGATTGTACATGAAATCCATTATGTTCAGCCTTCTCTTCCTTTTAAATATATAATAAAGTTAGGTAAATTTCTTTTTTTTCCTCTTTCTTCCCCCTCCATCCTAGAGATGGATACCATTAGACACAAATGTGTGTATATTTGTATATGCATATATACATATATGTATATATATATATGTATGTAAATTCATTCTATACATATTTCTATTTATCAGTTCTTTCTCTGGATATAGATAGTATCTTCTTTCATAGTTAATTGGATTTTTGAAAGCAAATTTTAACAAAAAAAAAGATAGTTTGGGAAATGATATATGAGTTTTTTAAAGATCTGGAACATGTACCACTGACAATGGCTTTTAGGACAATTGTGTCCCTACCATTAAACACCAACCCTTAATCTTAGATTTCCTAGTTGAATAACATGAGGGAGGTCAAATAACCCCTCAGATCCTCACTTTTCTTATCCACAAACCAGCAGCAATCTTCTCACTGGAGATACAACATAGCATTGTGAATGAATAGCTGCCTCTCATGCAGGAAAAGCTGAATTCAAGTCCTCTCTCCCCCAAATATGTACTGGCTCTGGAAGCCTAGATAAGTCAGTTAACTTCTTAGAACCCCAGACTTTGCTCTAAGATTGTAAATTGTAGAGAGTGTGTTGATCTCTGTTGGTTCCTTGCTGGGAATTCACATTGAGATCATAAGAGGGGTCAAAGAGATAAAAAGAGTTTCAAGGAGATGAGAAAGAAAAAGGGAGAGCATAGATCATGTGTGCATATGTTAGCAATGCACCTTGCCCTTCTTTAAATCTTCAATGCTTAGCCTGGCACATAGATTGAATACATGCACATGTGTATACATACATGAATATACACACACATGGATATGTTTTTATAAATATGTGTGTGGTAGCATATGTGCATTATTGCATACATATATGTGTAATGTATATGCATGTTTGTGTACATTTGTAAATGTACAGGTTATGTATGCATGTAAGCATTATACATACATATACATCTCATATATAAAATATATTTATAAATGCATGTTTCAGTGTGTATATATATATATATACATATGTATATGCATGTATTCATATATTCAGTCAATAAACATTTATCAAGTGCTAGGTGCCAGACACTGTGCTAAGCACTGAGGATGTGAAGAAAGATAAAAGACATCTAGTCTTTTCCAGCTCTGAATTAATGAGTCTATGAGAAGTGGGCACCACAGAGGGAACCACTAGAGGAGTGGTTTGGGAAGCTGGAGAAGATGGAGATGACAAGAACACAAGTAACTGTAAACCAAAGATAATTTTTACTTTAATTCTTCAAGAAGCTATGATATCATTAATATGTGTCCACCAAAACATGTCAAAGCTCCGTAGTATATAAAACACCTGGATGATCTCCAGTCACTAAAAACAATTGGTGGCAGGGGGAAGAATCAAGATGGCAGCATAGAAGCAGAAGAACTCCGTGGCTCCCCCCATAACCACCTCAAATACCTACAAAATATGACTCTAAACAAATTTTAGAGCTCCAGAACTCATATAATGACAGAGAAACAAAGCACCTGCTGAAAGCATGCTGGCAGGCAGACAGGAAGGGCTCATTGCAGCATGCTGGAAGCCAAGCCGAGCCCACCCTGAAACCAAGGCATTAGCCCCAGGCCGTCCAGGACAAACCATGGCTAGAGCACTCAGGAGAGTGGATCACCAGCAGTTGTGGCAGTTTCCAGAATTATCAACACATAAGAGCCAAGGACAAAGTGAAAGGTCAGTGGAACTTGACTAAATTTTGGGGCAAGAAGCAGGTCTGGCCATTGGCCCCCAGGGCAAGAAAGCAGTAGAAGCAGTGGCCCTGCAGCCACCTCCTCATACTGCTTCAGAGCTTCTGGCCTCCAAATTGCAGGGGGGCCAAGAGATCATTCAGAGGCTAATTGCTCTTGCACTAACCTGCCTGGATCAGGATCATGGTCTTGGATGGCGGTCCTGAGGTGTGTGACCAGCAAGCCAAAGCTGGAGGGGGCTTGAGATGGAAGCCTCCTAATAGCTCCAGCAGCTGTGAAAAACTCCAGGAATCTGGGAAAAGCTCTCCCCTCTGAAAGCAGAGTTCTACTGAGCCAAAAAGTCAAGTAATTCACTGGCAACATGATCAGCTATGGAAGCAAAGCAAGAACAGCAACCCAACTTTAGATTCCTTTTTGGGGGACAAAAAGGATCAAAACATGGAATGGGAGGAAGACAATGCAGTCAGAACTCCCACACCAAAAGCTTCCAAGAAAAAATGTAAACTGGTTACAAGCCATGGAGGAGCTTAAGAAGGATTTTCAAAACCAAATAAGAGAAGTGGAGGAAAAATTGGGAAGAGAAATGAGAATGATGCAAGAAAATCATGAAAAGAGAGTCAACAACCTGACTGAAGAAAATAACACCTTAAAAAATAGATTAACTCAAACGGCAAAAGAAGCCCAAAAAGCCAATGAGGAGAAAAATGCCTTAAAAAGTCGAATTTGGGGGTGGAGCCAAGATGGTGGCATAGGAGCAGCAACATATTGCAGCTCTCACATAGCCACCTCAAAATACCCATAAAATATGACTCTAAACAAATTCTAGAACTCCAAAATGCACACAAATATACTTTCCACTAAAGGCAGCTCAGCTAGGAGGAACCATCTCAGCTCTGTGAGCCAAAACTAGCCCAGGTTGAAACCACAGCTTTGCCCCAGAGGTGGCTGGACAAGAGGAGCCAAGCCCTGGCTGGAGCTTCAGGAGAGCAGATCTGCAGCAGCTGTGGCAATTTCCAGAATTATCAAGCCATAAGGAAAAAAAAAAGGACTAAGTGAAAGATTAGTGGAGCTTGGCAAAACTGGGGGAGAAAAGCAGGTCCAGCCAAATCACCTCCAGGGCAAGGAAGTCACAGAAGTGGAGGTCTTGCACCCGCCTCCATACTGCTGCTTCAGAGCTCCTGGCCTGCAGACTGCAGGGGGACCAAGGGATCGTTCAG
>CM053580.1:237079912-237101607 GCA_028627135.1 Pseudochirops cupreus | reverse complement strand
CTGTTTTGGGGTGGTGGGTAGGGGAAAGACAGGGAGAAAATTTGTAACTCAAAATCTCGTGGAAAGGAATGATGTAAACTAAAAATAAACAAAATTGAATTTAAAAAAGAAGAAAAATAAATAAATAAATGCTTTTTGACAAACAGAAAAAAAAAACAATTGGTGGCTAACCTTGCAATGAGATGGATGGAAAAGCAACAGAAATGCATGAAATATTATAGGAGTTCTTTGGAATCTACCATGACCAATTTCTCTTCTTCATATCTCTGGGCTTCTCTCTACTTGATCATTTCCTAGACATTTTCTCAGGATTCACCATAAATAGGTTTCCTTTCCTCTTGCATCTCTCCTTTTTCCTGGATTTTGACAGTTAAAATGACAGCAAAAATGATCAGAAAATGATATTTTAATTTGGACTTGCCTCAGAGTAAGAGAAAAACAGATGTGTCTTGCCACCCTTGGAAGGTCTATCTAGTGACTGACTAATTTAAGAATTTGCCAAATCTCATTCATGGAAGTATTTCAACATAGCCCTAGTGATTCTGATTGATAGCCTAAGCGGAACGTTCTTTAATTATTAAACATTTATGGAGTGTTTTATAATGGCAAAGTACTTTAAAAACATCCTATAAATTATTTGGTTCCACAAAATGAAAATGGATTTTGATATCTACTTTTATCACATGGAGGCCTCAAGGAGATGCTTCCTGGGTTCATGCATCTAGTTGGAGTCAGAACTATAACCAAGACAAGTGGAGTATCTACATGCCCATCCTGTCCTATTCAAGGTTCCTGAGATACCACCCTGGTACCTGGGATATGCCGGATGAAAGTGCTATATTGTGTTCATTCTCTCCAACCTTTGGTATGACTTCCTTCATATCCAAATGTAATCAAGGGAAAAGAGGGAGCAATGTTCAACCTCATCAGTGCCAAGACCAACAACTTGCCCTTGAAACAGATTCTGGACCAAGTAGGGTTTATTGAGTTCGCCAGCAGGGAAGTCTCACTAGAAGAAGCAAAGACTCGATTTATACAGGTTTCAGGGTAGGGAGGCAGGGCAAATCTGATTTGATGAGGTCTCTGCTGCTGGGACTCAAGGCTGATCTGGCACAATAACCCTTTTACCCAGTTTCAGGGTTAGGAGTTTCTGACAGAATCATGCATAACAGGACAGAGGGGGTTAGGCTGTTTCTCAGAACAGGTTGCATAACAAGGTATGATGGCAAATAACAAAGATTGTCTCCAAAAGTATAAATGAAGTTTAATTCTTCTGCAATGGGTTAACCAAAGAACCCAAATGAGTACAGATATAACACAATTAAGTTTAAAATTCCACCATGATGAAACCCTGCAAGGAGGTGACCCAGCTGATTGTGGTTTCACAGCATTGCTCCCCTGAAATGTTCTCTCTAATACTATGGTTAAGGAAAGTGTGTCTAGACCAGTCAGAATATCCAGGTTCAAGCCAGGAACAGACCCATTAACAGGGTAGTCAAAAGAGTAAGGAAGCCCAAAATGCACTTGAGAACCAAAAACCAAGGTTTGGTAAGTGAATTTACTAGAATCAAATAACAAGAATGGGTCCCTGGAAGCTGAATTCCCCCTACTAACCATGAGAGAAATAGGTCTCAAAGGGTCTGATTTTTTTTAAACTTTGTTTCATAATACTAGAGCTGTTCTTTAATTTACAAATTTATCAAATATGTGCCCAATTATTTTGTTTATTTTTTATCTGTCTGGGGCAGGTAGGTGGCTCAGTGACCAGGGTACTGAGTCTGCAGTCAGGAAGACTTGTCTTCCTGAGTTCAAATCTGACCTCAGACACTTGCTGAGTATGTGATCCTGAAAAAGTCATTTAATCCTGTTTGTCTCAGTTTCCTCACCTACAAAGGGAGCTGGAGAAGGAAATGGCAAACTAATCCAGCGTCTTTACCAAGAAAATCCCAAATGGGGTCACGAAGAGTCAGTCGTGGCTGAAATGAGTGAACACACAGCAAATATATCTGTCAGTATCAGAACTTCCTGGCTTAGACTACTTGGTTCTCAAAGACAGGGCCCAACGTATCCCAATAACTTGCACTGTACAACTGGGCCATCCATAGGCAGCTTAAATGAAACAGACACCATTTAGCAATTACCACTTAGTGAAAAAGAATAATTCAACTTAAAGATAAAACTTCAAAAAAAAATGAACTCACTATAAAAACAAAAAAAATGCCATACAGAAGCAAAGTAACAGATCTGTTAACTCAGCATACACTCTTACTTATGTAAATCTATAATTTCATGGGTATAGGGAGCTCCTGGTGTGGGAACTTGTGTTTTAGGAAGTGACCATGTCACCCCTCTATTCAATAAACTCCACCTCTCCCTATCACCTCCAGATCAAATACAAAATCCTGTTTGGCATTCAAAGCCCTTCACAACCTGGCTCCTTTGTACGCCTTATTCTCCCCCGAGTACACTGTGAACCAGTGACATTACCATTGCTGTTCCTTGAACATAATCCACCCCCTGTTTCTGAGTATTTTCAAATCCTGCCCTCTCCAAGAGGCCTTTTCTGTTTCCTCAAATTGCCAATGCTTTCCTCTCTTAGGTTACTTTCCACCTCTGTACAGATCTTTTTGTGCCTAGTTCTTTAGAGTTGTCTCCCCTATCAGAATGTATGTTCCTTAAGGTGAAGGACTATTTGCCATTCTTTGTGTCCCCAGAACTTAATACCTTGCCTATAAATGTAATAAGCCTTTAATAAAGTTTGTCTGCTGAATAATCTAACATAATTCCAAATCATTTTCAAGGACATGGCCATGTCTCATCAAAGACCTATTCCTCTCTATCCTAGTAAGATTCCTGGAAGAAAATTCTTAGGGTGGTTGTTAAAGCCAGTTGTATACTTTGAATGAAGCTAGACTTCTTTACCAATGGAGCTAGAGCTAGACAGTATTTGGGACTGGTTCTTCCTAGAACCAACCCCCACCGTCATACCATCAGCCTTGAAGTTTGCTAGTACTACGGCAACTATTTCCCAAAGATTTGAGTTCACTGACCTCTTCCTATTTATAAAGTTTCATGCCTGCTGAAGACCACTGTTTTTAGTCTTAGGAAAACTTTGATCCTCAGCTCACTTGCAAAGATGAGATAACAGCTCCTGATTTCAATAAATATTCACACCTTTCTTGGCTGAGGTTGCAACATCCCTTCCCCTTTGGGGAATGGTTCTCTCTCCAAAAGAGACTAACAGAATCCTATCACCATGATTTTATAATATACAACAGTAATAAGGTTCAACCCAAAGTACATTTTTCTTTTAACAAATCCTCTACGTCAATCAGCAAAAATATAATTTTGTAACCACTTCTAGTAAAATGCTACAGATGATATGTTTATTTTAAAATATTCAAAACTATAAAAGCTAATCAGCAATTTGGTATAATAGAAAGAGCCCTGAATTTCATTCAGAAGACCTGTGTTCAGACTCTTACCCCAGGTACTCACATGCAGCTGTATGATCTTAAGCTATTCACGTAACCACTCTGGGCCTCAGTTTTGTAATCCTTAAAATGAGGGGGGTTAGATTAGATTATCTTTAATGTTCTTTCCAGCTCTAAGCTTATGAATAATATTAGTTTTGTATCCTTTGTTCTATTCTGTCCTTCACTCCCATCAAACTCCTTTAATTAGAGCTGTTAAAAAATCAAATGGTCTACCCATAGAGGCAGGAAGTTCCTAGTTAGTGGAAATATTCTAGCTGTGGTTAGGCATTCACTATCAACAGATGACCTTCCATCTTTAGGATTGTAGAATTATATTCATTATCATAGGTTTTTCACTGCATATTCAAATTTTCTCTTTTTTGAACGTTTTATTGTAGTGTTAAGTAGAGGTGATCTGGCACGATGGACTGAATCCTGACCTAGAAATCCATCAGTCAGCTGGAATTTATTAAACACCTTCTACGGACCAGGTTTAAACTCCCACTATGTCCTAAGTTCTGGGGTTACAAAGAAAGACATTAATCTAATACACCTTGCAGCTAAGGAACTCAAAATCTAATGTAAAATCTACAATAAGTAAATAACTATATACGAATGATAGAGATAGAGAGATAGATGGATGGATAGATAGATAGATAGATAGATAGATAGATAGATAGACAGACAGACAGACATAGACATAGACTGATTAATGATAGACAGACAGATAGATAGATAGATTGATTGATGATAGACAGACAGATAGATAGATTGATGATAGATAGATAGAGAGATAGATTGATGATAGACACATAGATAGTAAGATAGATAGATAGATAGATAGATAGATAGATAGATAGATAGATTGACTGATTATGGGTAGATAGGAGAGATTGTGAGTAGTCTCAGTGGGAAGAAGTACTTTGAGAGGCTTCTTGTAGAAAGTTGGACATTAGATGAGAGTTGGAAGCCAGAGAAGATAGAAAGCAGACATGAGGAGCGAGAGTTTTCCAAGAATGGGGGACAGCCAGTAAAAATGCTTGGAGGTAGTGGGTGTTCTGTTTATTGAATGGCAAAGAAGCCATTGGGGGCAGCTAGATGGCACAATGGCTAAAGTGTGGGCCCTAGCATCGGGAGGACCTGAGTTCAAATCTGGCCTCAGATACTTACAAGATGTGTGACCCCGGGCAGGTCCCTTAACCCTGTTTGCCTCAGTTTACTAATCTGTAAAATGAGCTGGATAAGGGAATGGAAAAGCACTCCAGTATCTTTGCAAAGAAAACCCCAAATGGCACAACTGACATGACTCACCAATAACAGCAAAGGGAGCCATGGACACTAGATCAAAGACTCAGGAAAACCTGAATTTCCTTTTTCCACATCTGACCTTCAGTGTCCTGACCCAGGACAAGGAGGCAACAATATGAAATGTCAAACAATTGCTGATCTAAATACTGGGAAAGATAAGGAGGGGGCCAGATTATGAAGGGCTTTGAATGCATAACAGAGGAGTTTATATTTGATGTTGAGGATGATATGGAGACAGTAGAGTTTATTGAATGGTAGTTGGGTGTACAGAGGATGGTATGGTCAGACTTGCACTTTAGAAAGTTCTGAACTGAAATGATCTACAAAGTCACAGGAATAAGAGAGAGAGTTCCATATTAGAGGAAAGGCAAGTAGGCCAATGTGACCAATTGTAGAATGCATGGAGAGGACCAAAGTATAAGAATGCAAAGGTAGAAATGAGCCAAGTTATGAAAAGCTTTAAATGACAAGCATATTTGATACTAGAAGTGATAGGGTACCCCTGGAGCTCATTTGGTGGGAAGGGGAAAGGGAATGGCATGGTCAGAGAACTATACTTTTTAAAAATCCTTTGATGGCTAAATGAAAGATGGATTGGCGTGGAAGAAATGTTAGATGGAGAAACACTTAGAAGACGATAGCAATAATCCAGGGTGACGGGGAATGAGGACCTGAACTAAGATGGGGGTTAGTGTGAGTGAAGAGAAAATAACGTCTATTAAAATTCTGTGAAGGTAGAAATGGCAAGATTTGACAATGGATTGGATATGTGACATGATTTTGAGTGTGGGGACAAAAATAACATTTTGAGATTTTGAATCTGGATAATTGGAAGGAAGGTGACACTTTCAATAGGAATAGGAATATGCAGAAGAAGGGAAGGTTTGGCTAGAAAGATAATTATTTCTGTTTTAGATATGTCAACTACATGATGCCTATGGGCTAGCTACTAAGAGATTTTCAAGAGGCAGAGATAATGCCTATCACTCAGGAGAAAGATGAGGGTTAGATACATAGGTCTGAGAATCATTTGCAAGGGGATAATTCAACCCATGGGAGCTAATTCAATCACCAAAGAAGACTGAAAAAAAGAAGAGGACAAAGATGAAGCTTTGGGGGACTCCTAAGGCTAGCAGGCAAGACATAGATGAAAAAAAAGACTGAAAATTCTTTGGACAGATGGGAGAAGCAGCAGAAAGTGGAGTCACAAAAGCCCAAAGAGGAGAAGATATCCAGAAAGAAAAGCTGATCAATCAATCAGTAAGCATCTGTTGAGTACTTACTACGTTCTGGACACTGCAGAAAGTGCTGGAGATATAAAGAAAGTAAGAAACATACTCTCTGCCTTCAATGAGCTTATATTTTAATAGGGAAGACAATATTCAAACAACTATCATACATACAAAATATAGACAATAAATGGGAAATAATTTCAGAGGGAAGACACTGAGGGTGGGGGACTAGATGGCCTTGAAGAAAATAGGATTTTTTTTACCCTTCAGTGATTTCTCAGTACTCAGTACTTTAGTTCCCTCTATGTCACTGAAAAATTAATATCCATTGACCAATTGATCCCAACCATATACAACAAAGAGATCAAAGACAAAAGGACAATGCCATACTTACAAAAATATTCATAACAGCACTTTGTTTTGTGATAAAAAATAGAAAAAAATGGATTCCCCAACAACAATGGAATAGTTGAACCAATTGTGGTATATTAACATAATGTAATATTATTACACCATAAAAAACAATATGAGGAATTCAGAGAAACATGGGAAGGCTTGTATGAACTATTACGGAACAAAGACAACAGAACCAAAAGAATAAGATACAAAATGACTACGGTAGTATAGATGAAAACAATCCTGAGGCATTTAAACTCTCATTAGTTAGAGCGATCAGAAGAAAACTGATAAAACATATTTTTCTCTCTTCTATCAATCAAACAATAAACATTTACTAGGTGCCTACTATGTGCCAAGCATTGGGCTAAGTGCTGGGAATACAAAAAAAAATTTTAAGGCCAAAAACAGTCCCTGTCCTCAAGGAGTTTACAATCTAATAGAAAGAGAGATAGGGAACTATATGTATAAAATGTTGTCTATACTCTAATGCAGGGTCCATTTGTTGAACTCTTCTGCTTAATTGTTTCTCTTCTGAAAAGGAGGATTAAGTAACTGTGTATTTAAGGTAGGAGGGTTGGAGAGGGAACTAGAGTACTGAGAAATCACTGCAGTGTAAAAAAAAGGAATTAATAAAATGGTTAATGTGGTCTAATAAAAGCAGCTAACTTCATAGGATTATCATGAAGCCCTCAAGAGGTAATATTTGTAAAGCACTTTGCAAATCATAAAATGGCATATAAATGTGGAATATTATTATTATTGTTATTATAAATATCTAAAATTAATACAATAAAAGAAGATGATGACAGGACTTACTAGTAGCTCTTGGAGCCACGAAGATAAAAGGAAAAAAAGTGAGAGTGTAAGGAGCTGGTCAGAAAAGCAGACACCATGGGTTGTAGGGATTCATTTGTATGACTACATTTGACATGGTTTAAAAACACAAATAATCAGATCCATATGCTTGTTGGGGTACACACATTTTATTCCCCGGAAATCTTGAGCAAAATGTAAGCTGCCATGGAAGTCACAACCACAATTTCTTTGTCTAGAGAAATGTGATAAATGCTTGATTCAGTCCTTAGTTCCATCCTTCAGTCCAGCATAAAGAAGAGAAAATATTTTCCAGATGGAATGGATGAGGCAAAGTAAGTCACACTGCAAAATAAAACATTATACTGATGTGTTCCATCTCCAAGCCCAGCTCAAAATATGGAATATTTCATCTTCTCAAATTGGCAGGCTCATATCCTGCTAGTGATGATTGAGTGAGTTGAGAAGTGTTCCTTTGGCCTTTTATGGTTCTCTTAGACAGATGGCTTTTTGCCTCCACCCAACCAACCCAATTCAATCAAGATGATAGGGTAGGATCAGAGAGATTGTGACTTGCAGGATTGCATAGTTGACATGTGGTATAGAACAAAGTGGGCTGGCTCTGGAGCTGAGGTGTACTGGAGTCATCCTTTAATGAGAGTCAATTATAAAATTTTCACTGTGAGCGTTTACAATTCAGAAATCAATAAATGCTACAAATCATAGCTTGATTTGTTTCCCTGATTGTCTACTCTAGACTTAAGAAAGTGATGCATATTAATAATGTATATTAAACTTAAAAGTGTTTTGCTTACATCTTTTTAAAATAGAGCGAGGTGTTAAACATTTACCAGCACACCCCTGTTCTGGAGTCAAACAACTATGTTTGGATTCTGGTTCTGCTATTTACCGCCTATGGGACCCTATCACTGTCAAAGGACCACAGAATTTCAGAGATGGAGGGAACTTTCCCAGTCCTACTTGTACTTAAATTAAAATGAGTATCTTATTCCTCTCATGTTTTCTCTTCTCTAGGTTTGTAAACATCCCCACTTCCTTCAATTAATTATCAGATGAAATCAACCAGAGATCCTTCACATTAGAATATCTTCCAGCTTATCAATGTCCTCTATAAAATATCTTGACCAGAATTGAGCTCAAGACTTCAAATAGGATCTTATCTGGGGAGAGTGTCGTGGGACAGTTATCTCCCAGACACTAAGTTCCTAAATTCAGCCAAAGATCCTATAGCTTTGGAGGTTGCTATGTCCCACTATTGAAACATATAGAACTTGAAATCATCAAAAATCTTCAGATCTATTTCTGGCAAACCACTATCCAGTCACACCTTCCCTGTCTTCTACTTGTGAAGTTGTTCTTTCTCATGTTTTTTAAACCTATGTGTAACACTTGACATTTACCCCATTAAATTATATCTTGTTAGATTGGCCCAAGTAAGAACCTGTTATGGTCTTTATGAATCCTGATTCAATCTTCCAAATGTATTAACTTCTTTCCTCACACACAATATAAAAATCTTCAAGTTGGATATGTGTGCTATGTATGCTTTTTCTAAGTTAATTGATAAAAATGATGAGTAGCAGAGGATCAAGCACAGATTTCTGGATAAGTGAGGTGTTCTTAAGGATGGCCCTCCTGCATCTGCCAGATTAGCCTTCCTCTCAATTATAGCAGGGCTGAATTCCAGTGCTCCTCCCTGGTATTGATGCCTAAAACAACAGGACTCCTTGACTTCGTGTAGCTCTCTTTCCTACCTTTTAAAACCCATAAGAGTTTCAAAGGGTTTCATAGTTTTTAACTTCCTTCACCTAAAATAAAAAAAATATCTTCAAAGCAAAGAATTGAGGGCATATTTATGGGACCAGATGCCACCTTAGGTAGGTATGGTTGAGGTCTTTTCCTTTACAGTACAATATCTTATTAGAATGCCCTCTGCCATTCTTATGTAGAAGATGGTGATATGTAGACTAGGCTAGATGATAGCACAATTAGGTAGAACTGGGACTGAGTGAATGACTGGACAGAGAATAGTCATCACTACTTCTAAAGTCTGGGAGTCATGTTGTTTTAAGTATCAGGGGCAGCATTGGGACCAAGCCTGCTATAATTGAGAGGAAGATTAATCTGGCAGCAGGGCCACCTTGAGAAATGTGACATGACAATGGGATCCTGGGAGCACAACTGTATGATGAAAGAGGCCCAATGTACAAGGACTCTAGGGTAAGGCTAAGCGAAGGAATAGTAACATGTGTAGGCCAGCAAAAGAACATATCTTAGCATGTAGAAAGTAAGCTCTTAGTGGAGGTGGTGCTAAGATGGTGGAAAGGAAGCAGTAACTCTTCTAAGCTCCTCCAAGAATTCTGTCACTAAACTATAAAAAGTGAATTTGAATGGATTTTAGAGTGACAGAACCCACTGAGAGATGGAGCATGGCGGATTCCCAGCCCAGGAAATTGCCCAAATAGGTCTGGACAGGGGAAACGTGGAGCGCACAAGGGCTGCACCAGCATGGATCTGAGAGCAGATAACAGCAGACTAAGAAGGAGCCCCAGCCAGTGGACTCACCCACCTCCAGGGCAATTTGCAGCCATCTCACCACAGGACAGAGGATTGTCGGAGCTGGGTAAGAGAAAACACAGCCCACAGCAGGGACAGCAGCTTCTCCTGGGGCTACCAGCCCACAGCCTGTATGTTTAAAAATTACATACCCAAACTTCCAGGAGTCAAGATGGCAGAATAAAACCAAGTTGCTCTGATTACCCCTCCTTGCCCCACAAAACCCAGAGATAAATGTCCCACCCAGAGTAAAATCCTGAATTAGTGGAAACAGCTTCAGGCTTGGGAGTCACTGAGGAAGGGGGAAGTGAGGCAGTATGGAGTCTAAGCACAGGAGGGTGGAGCCAGCAAGCACTAACAACACAAGCCCAGATTCACCACTAGGGGAATCTACAGACACCAGCCTTGTCAGCCTCCAGTTGCTGAGCCTGCCTGAGCTGTATAGCCCAGAGACACAGAGGTAGAAACCTGAAGTGGCCAGACCACCCCTCCCCAACAGATTACTCTGCGAGCATCAGGGTGACTCAGGGGAAACTCTGAGAGTCTTGGTCTTGTCCTCAGTCTAGACACTCTGAGGCTACAGCTCACGAAGTTAACAACCAAATCCCTACCTCTCAGCCTGAGAAGTGCAATACATTTGCACCCCAGAAGCAGATATCTACTCTAAAAATCCAGGACGTAAGCAGTCACAATGGGGAAGAAGGAATCTGTGAGATCTAGAGCCATAAAATCCTTTTAGAGTGAGCAAATTTAGAGGACAACATGGACACTATACTCACACTGGAGACCACAGAAGGAAATGTGAATTGGTCTCAAGCCCAAAAATCATTCTTGAAGGAGCTCAAGAAAGATTTTAAAAACCAAATTAGAGAGGTAGGAGATAAATTTAAATCTACAGTGACCAAACTGGAAAAATAATCTCACTGGAGACACAAGTCCTTAAAAAGTAAAATTGGAGAATCTGACTGGAGAAAATACCTCCCTAAAAATGAAAACCAAACATACATGGAAAAGTAGCTTCAAAAACTAATCGAGGAAAACAATTCACTAAAAATTAGAATCAGTCAAATTGAAGCTAAGGACTCTATGATGCATTGAGAGTCAGTCAAACAAAACATAAAGATTGAAAAATTAGAAGAAAGTGCAAAATATCTCACTGGAAAGTAAGCTCTCTTCATTGTGGCTGTGCTGAGGCAAAGCCTCAGCAGAGTCACCTTAGTTACAGCTCTGCTTCCTTAGCTTGTGGTTCAGTTTCCTCTATCAAACATTTCTGTCTTACTGCAGTTTCAAGAGAATTTCCCTTACCAGAGAAAATATTGTTGAGCAGCTCCACTTTCTTTCCATTATCTGTTAACACTGGTCCCATTGCCTCTATGTAGCAGACCTATCTTTTTTCCCCCAAATTCTCCCTTTTCCTGCAATTAAAAAAAAAAACAATAACCTTTTAATTGTTTTTAGCATTCTTCATTAGACTCAGTTCGCTCTGAGCCTTGGCTGCTGTCGTAATCCTTTTGTGCTGTTCTGTTCATTCTGCCTTTGTTTCTATCTTCTGTACAAGTCTTTTAAAATCCTTAGTTGGTAGGTGAGTTCCCTGTGCATTTACCTTGGTCTCTTTCAACTACCCTCCCTTTTTCTTCTTACTGGAATAATTGTTTCTCTTTGTTTCTTCCAGATTTCATTCATGTGAGTCTTCTGTCCTTCCTTGTATAATTTCCCTATGTGGTTTACTTGTCAGACTCCTTTTTTATGAAAAATACTGAGACAGTCACTTCCCTCCAAAGTTCCCAATCACTTCAATTACTTCTTTCTTGATGAGAATCAGGCCCAGAACTGAAGTACCTTCATTTTTATATCCACCACTTTTTGATGGATAAAATTATCATCAAAGTAAGCCAAGAACTTACCAGGGTCTCTGCTTTGGAAATTGAGATAATTTCAATCAACATATGAATTCCCACATTACTAAGAAATACCTGTATTTTCTCCTTCTGTCCAGGTGGTCTATAACACTCATGTCAAGCTCAAAAAGAAATAGGAGGCCACTAAAGTATGTGTTAGGAATCCCTGTGGGGGCATATTAATTGAGAAAAATCACATATTAAAATTATCTGCTCTATTCACAGCACCACCTAGTTGCCACATATTTTGTTAAATTATTTACCAATTATATCTCAATCTAGTTCAGGTAGCACTCAAGAGGATGGTGGGGTACATGCAGACAGATGTTGATGACCTCAGGTCTATAAAATATTCCAATAATAATATTTCTGTTTCTATCTCTTTTGATCTTCAAACCCAAATGTTCATCTCCACAATTGCTCCAGTTTTTTTTTTATTTCTTCCCATGTAAATATCCTCTTAATATCATTTCATCCCAGCACCTTTTTCTCTAATCTGCTCTTTCTGCATAAGATGTATCTTTCCAGATCCACATTCCAGTCATGGGTCCCATCTTATCATCTTACTGATAGCCATTTGGCCAAATTTGCCTTTTTTTATTAGGCTTTCTAGTTTTATCTTGCTTGTTAACCAGAATTTCCTTATTTATGCATATACACCTGAATTCAGGGCTTTTATTGCTGGACCTCTTCTTGGACTTTGTTTTCTGTGAATTTTTGGTATTCTGTGCTTCTGTTGATCTTCCTGCATTGTCAATCTTCTCTATAGAATCCATTTCACTGTTCAGATGTGAGTACTTTTCTGGCCCAGTGGGTAGAATGCTGGGCTTGGAATCAAGAAGACCTGAGTTCAAATGTGGTCTTAGACAAATCTTTGGAGGGAAGTGACTGTCTCAGTATTTTTCATAAAAAAAAAAAAGGAGTCTGACAAATATACTAGATAGGGAAATTATACAAGGAAGGACAAAAGACTCACATGAATGAAATCCGGAAGAAACAAAGAGAAACAATTATTCCAATAAGAAGAAAAAGGGAGGGTAGTTGAAAGATTTGGGCAAATCACTTAACCTTAGTTTGCCGATTTCCTCACATTTAATATGGAGATAATAAGAGCACCTACCTCCCAGGATTGTTGTGAGGATGAAATGAGATAATATTTGTGAAAGCACTTAGCACAGTGCTTGGCACATAGTAGGTGTTGTGTTAATGCTTATCCACTTCCCTTCCCCTTCCTTTTCAGTTTAAAGGCCTTTGGATTGGATCTCTCCCAGGCAAACATGTTCTGCCTTTCCTTTCTAGGTGCTCTGTCCATATTTTAAACCATTCTGCTGACATCCAAATCTCACTCTCAGGCACTGTATTCTAAGCCAATGCTTCACTTTTGGGATCATGGCATCATAAATTTGGATGGGAAAGAAAAAGATCAATAAGTCTAATCCCTTCATTCTACACACAAGAAAACTGAAAGGGGGAGAGAGAGGGGCAGCTGGACTTCCCTTAGGTCATCACCCAGGCAGGAAACAGAAGAGCTGGGACTGACACCCAAATTTTGGAGCTCCAAATCCCATGATCCTCCCACCATGTTTCTCTAGTTAATATCCTTGGGCCTCATCTTACTCATCTGTAAAATAGAGTTGGATGAACTGCGTATATCAGGTGGGTTTTAACCTGGGGGTCTGTGAACTTTTTAGAACTAGTTTTATATCTATTTCAATATAATTTGTTTCCTTTGTATTTTGTTTTATGCATTGAACAACATTACTGTAAGAAAAGGGTCTCTTCAAAGAATAGCAAAGGTATCCATGTCTCAAAGCAGTCAAAGATCCCCTGGTCCATTGGATCTGGGTCTAAGTTTTTACCTTACTCTCTGTTTCTATGACTTTAAGTCCAACACTCTTTTTATTATACTGAGCTGCCTCCCAGAGTAGGGAGGATTGATCTCAATGGTTTAAGATTGATCAATCGGTAAGCTTTCTCAGTCAGTTTAAGAGGAAACAGTTTTATCTCCTATCTGAAAAAATTATTTTTTCAGATATTCTGATTGAATTTTTTTTTCCCTAGGAAATATATCCAAAGGTGAGTGAAGTTGAATCACTCCTAGCAATTCAGTAGGAGAAATTTTGATCAATCATTTAACACTGAATTTTATCATATTTCCTTACTGTACTAACACTAAGAATTAGAATTGTAATTTTAGTCTTATTGTCTCCCTCTCCCACTTCTAGCTAAGAATTCTGGTTCACCCACCCTTCTCCTTTGGGACCTTGCTTTTACTCTATTTTAATCTCATTTCTTTTCAATCTGCCTGCAGAAGGATTTCTTGCATTACCTGGATGACATGATTCCTAGGAAAACAACGTCTCCTGAGTCATGGAGTGAACACTCATTATTTAGTGAACACTCCTACCTGGACACAATCAAGAAGTAAGTAATTCTCTTCTGCATTAGGAACATCTTTGAGAATAACCAGACTTAGTAACCAATCAAATTCAATGTTCACAGTGTCTGCAGTCACTCATTTGACTTCTATTACAAACTAGCTTCTAAAGCTAAGAATTTTTTAAATTTTAAAACCTTTATAAAATGGATATTTGATTTCCGAAGTTAGAATGTGACTTTGCAGTCTATGTTTTTCTTAAAGTAAGAATTTTCTAATAAACTCCCAGAAAGTGTGCACCATGACACAAAAAAAAAATTATCTAAGAAATATCTTTTATATTCTCTTTTTAAATTGATTCAAATATATGTTGGGTATTTGCTTCTGTTGTTTTTTTTTTATCATGCATTAAAAAACCATCAAAAATCTACTTGAAAAAAACTACTAGAAAAAAAAGGTCTACTCCCTTCTCTTACGAAGGAAATTTATTTACTGATCAATATTTCTTTACTGTTCATTTCCTGGCCAATGATATTCTGAGATTTCAGTGTGGAATTTTTAGTTAATTGAAAATACTGAATATTTTTAAAGAATGTATGTAAACCACTTCCAGAAATTACTAGGTTCCAAATTAATGTATTAATTTTTATCCTTGGTTTTTTGGGACATCTCCTCTAGGTTTTTTCATAGTAAGAGTTCACTCAGTAAAATTAGACTATGCCATAACCTTATTCTTATGATTCCAAAGTGTGATGAGACTAAGTGTAGCTATATTTTCCCTTTTCCTTCTGTTTTTCCATGGCATAACTGAAGGAAATTGTTAAGCCTATCAAAGAGTAGAAATAAAAGAATTGGAGGAGTTCAGGTAGTAAGAAAGTAGTAACAATGAAAAGGAAGATTGGGATCAATCTTTTATGTCCTGTTTTGTACATCAAAGTATGGGAGTACTCTATTAATAGAAAGTTGCCCATGTCACCTGAAAAACTATTTAGCTAATGAGCAATGGAACCCTGAAGACTAGCAGGCAGCTAAAGATAGAAAAACAATATCAATTGCTTTGATCATGTTTAAATCATCAACCACATCCAAAGGGTAGTAAGAATATATAGGACTTTTGGTGAATGGCCTCAACTAGGGAGTCCCTTATCCTCTGAACTATAAATAAATATGGATTTGCATGCATTTTCAGTCAGCAGTCAAAGTGATTATCCTAAAATGAAGGCCTGACCATGTCACTCACCTACTCAAAAAAAACATTGATCACTGAGAGAATCAAATATAAAATCCTCTGTTTGGCATTTAAAGTCCTTTATACCTGTTCCTTCCCCTCAGTGTTCTAGTCTTCTTACAACTCACATCCCTAGTCTCATATATTCTACAACACAGTGACACTGGCCTTCTCATTGCTCCTTGCAAAAAAGACACTCCATCCCCCAACTCTAGACATTGTCACTGGCTGTGTCCCGTGGCTGGAATGCTATCCCTCTTAAATTCCACCTCCTAGTTTCCTTCAAATCCTAGTTTAAATCCAATCTTCTACAGGAAATCTGTCTTGATTCCCCTTAATTCTAATGTCTTCCTATTGTTGATGGGCAGTTAGGTGGCACAGTAAATAGAGCACTGGGTCTGGAGTCAGGAAGACCTGAGTTCAAATCCAACCTCAGACACTTACTAGCTGTGTGACCCTGAGCAAGTTAACATAATCCTTTTGTCAAAATGAGCTGTAGAATGAAATGGCAAGCCACCCCAGGATCTTTGCCAAGAAAACCTCAAATGGGCCTATGAAGAGTCAGACACAACTGAAAAGACTGAATGTAATGGTAATGAAATTTAAAGATCCCTTTGTATTGGAAAGCTAAGAGGTACTTTGCACCTAGTTCAAATTATGCCTGTGTCAAAGAAACAGAAGGTATGAACTCCTGTTGCTGACATAACAGGAAGGGGCTGAAAAGGGAGGAGCAATACTGTACATAATAAGGAAGAGCGCCAGAGAGGGAGAGTCAAAACTCCTTGGGATAAGCTTTGTGGAGGCAAAAGCATCTGCTGCTGAGGAGGCTGAAGAGGAAAAGCCCATACTGGAGAGAATGGTTTTGATTTTGGGAACTTGCGTGAAGTGATTTTGATTCTGGGAACCAGCTGGAGCTTCTGCTGGGGACCTATCAGCTTCTCACTTCTACCAGCTGAAGACTGAGGAAGCATGACTGTGATACTGGTATCTTGTATGAACCTGTTTGTGGCTTTGTTAAGCCTTGACTTCCTGGGAACAGAGACTGTGAAGGATTTAAGGTGTACTGGACACTGTGAGCTTCAGTGTGGAACAGGAACCACACAGAGAGCTGGGCAAGGAATTGGGATCTGTCTGCCCTTGAACCCAGGTGATAGTTTGATGAATATAGGGAGGAGCTGGGACCATGGAAGGGGATCCAAGGAATCTGAGAGACTACCCTGAATCAAACTGAAAGAAGACTTCACTTGGATACTTGTACTGACAGAAGATTGTTACTTATTTGTGACTGAGTGGATGGCCTGTGTATTTTACACTACCCTTTAAGAGAGTGCTGAGTAGTGACTGATATTGTAACTTAGTGTGGCCCATGAGTGGAGAACTTTGACTAGTGTATTTTGTGACCCGTAAGGAGGCAAGCCTTCTTAAGGATGTTTGAATGATTGAGTTACTAAGTGATTGATTAACTAAATGATTATACTTTGTTCAAAACTGTGTGACCACTGTGGTGAAAACTATGGGGCCATTTTCTGTGATAAGTTGTTGTGAATGCTGTATTTTGATTATCTGTGATAAGTTGTAATGTGAATGCTGTACCTTGATTTATAGTGAATGTTTTGCTCTGATTTGTTATTGAATAAATAGGGTCTTCACCATACTATGTAATCAGAATCCTAAAAGCTGTTCACAGTAGCATTCTTTTGGAAAGCTGCTCGTGCTTGGCTTTCCACTGAACAACAACAACCCACTATTGTTTCCGTTGATCATATGTGTCACTTGTTCCTGCACAATTGTTTACATATTATCTCCCCCATTAGACTATGTGCTCCATGAAAACAGACATGGTCTTTTGCCTTTCTTTGCATACTCATCCCTTATCATGGTTCCTGGTATATATTAAGAGCTTACTAAATTTTTATAGGCTGATTGACTACCATTGATTTTGAAAAAGATGTGACAACCAACTCTCCATAGATTCTACTCACCCTCCATGTTAATCCTCAGATAAAAACTCCCTTCCCTGGCTACCTGGCCCCTATACATGTTGTCTTCTTCTATTAAAATATAAGCTCATTGAAAAGGAACTGTTCACTTTTCATTATTTTAGCACCTAAGCCTGCCATAGGGACTCTACCCAAAAGATGCTTTTTCAGTCTTTCATTTCCTTCCCTGACCACCACTCCCTGATGCATGATTGTTTCCTACCTATTTGAAGATAACAACACTGATGGATGGCAAGATTATCTCACTTTTGTATTTGTATCCCTAGGGTTTAGCACAATATGTAACATTTAGTAAGTAGTTAATAAATGTTTATTCATTTATTCTCTTACTAGAAAGGGGTTTAGGAGCAAGAAATTACTGGGGTGGGAGAAGCATACTTGGGGCACTTTATACATGTATAAGCGAGTGTCTGAAACCAGGGTTATAAAAGAAAATTTTATTTTATAAGCTTGGTTTTGTTTTGAAATATTAAGGCAAGAAATAGAGTAATATGTTTGCACTTGGGACCTAGTTATAGCTTTCAAACTGTTCAGTGCTGAAGAAACATAGGATTTAAAACTGGGAGGTCAACTAGTCTAGTTCCTTCCTCATTTTACAGATGAGAAAACTGAGGTCCTAAGAGAGTAAGAGGATCTTTCCCAAGGCCACAAAGTTAATGTTATAGAAGGAGGATTTGAACTGAGGTTCTTCAACTCCAAATCAACCCCTTTTATCCACATACTAGAATCTCTGGACTGAACTGAAAATAGTATCATAAGCCTTCTACTTCAGTTGCCTTTGCTCTCTTATTTCATGTGACAGTTTTATCTTCCCTACATCAGAAATTTAAATTTTGTTTGCTTTCTTTCCAGTGAAAGGCTTAAACATTTAGCTTAGCTAAGGTGCAATGACCTGAATAATAGAAACATAGAATACTGCTAATTTGGGGATTTAAAATGGATAAACCTTTTTTAAATGGATTATGGAAATTTGAATATAACAAACCAGCTTTAATCATGGAGTTAATGAGCTTCCACAATTTTAACCAGGCACTTTTCAAATGTTAGGTTATGTTGATTTTCGAAGTCAAATATTCATAAGCTGAGGATACATATAAAAAAAAATAAGGCTTTTCTTACAGTCTGTAGACACTTGAGACTTTTTTCCCCCATGATATAGCCTCTTATGCCCCACATAGGCCTGGTGACAAAATGAACTTTTATCTACTTCATTCTCAAAGCCTGATTAGATTTGACTTCCTTCATAGCAGCTCGGAACTATGCCACGATTTTTCAATGTGATTACTGCAAAGAACATGTGGAACTTGAACCCTGCCCTACATTTCCTCACTGTCTTTTCCATCATTACCTGTTTAAAAGAAGATTTCATCCTTTATGTCAGAGGTTGGTTGAGGATAGGAATAAAGAATGAAAATGTGACAAATGGCCATTTATTGGTCATTAACCATCATGATGAGAGCAGCCTCTCTTTCAGCATAAGGGTCAGCATTAAGAGATGAAAGAACCCTTTAGCATATCCTCTTGATAGGAATGAAGCTGTTCATTATCTGATCATTAGGGTTCATGCCAAATAAAACACATTTCTCACACAACCAATGTCTTAATTGTGCATTTAGTCATTGGCTTAAGTAGGAAGCAATGGAAAAACAAGTAACTTAGCAACCATACATCCCAATCTAAATGCAGAAGGATATTTTATGCTGTGTCGAATAGCATCTCCGTGAAAGCAGTTAGTGAGCCTACCTCGGAGAGCTTGGGTAATGGCATCCACCACTAATGGAGGAACTTTGGTGAATAATACAGCTAAACACTGTAGCAATTTACTCACAGAATTTCATGGCTGTTTGTGAGAAGGAAATCCCTCACTGTTAAAAAGTGTGATTGCAAAACTTCAAAGTCAAATATAGAACACTGAGGGGTATTTTGATACTGAATTCTAAAATCCTGTTAAAAAAAATACTACACATGAAAAAATACTATAGATGTGAAAGATATGGGAATGAAAGAATAATGCAAGGAAGACAGGAAAAGGGGCTAGCAGGTAAGCTGAATATGACTTAGCAATAATGCTGGAGGTACAAGTGAAATCATGATACTGGCTTTACCAAATGCAAATGTATAAAGTAATTATAAAATTTGAAAAGACTGCCCAATATAGACTGGCACCAGCAGCTTTGTACAGTGACAAGATACTGGACTGGGAGTCAGAAGACCTGGATTGTTACCAACAGATTTATGTCCTTGGAAAGGTTAACTAACCTCCAAGAGCCTCCATTTTCTCATCTGTAAAATGGAATTATCTGCTTGACTCTCAGGAGCCTTGCAAAAATAAAGTTGAGATAATATGATATAGATAAAATAAAGAATTTTGAGAAGTAAAACAGGCTTATTGTTCCACCATTAAATTGCTCCACACACGTCCTAATAAAGCATGGTGATCCACTTGGATTTTTTTTCCATATTAGTCTTGTTGCAAAAGAAAATGGAGACAAAAAAAGGAAGGAAAGGAGAAAGGAAGGAAGGAAGGAGAAGAAAGAAAGAAAAATATGCTTTAATATGCATTCAGACTTTATCAATTCTTTCTATAGGGGTGGATACCATTTTTTTTTCTCTTTTTAATAGTATTTTTATTTTTACCCTAGTTACAATGTCAAGAAAATTTTTAGCATTCATTTTTACAAGATTTTGAGTTCCAAATTTTTCTCTCTCCCTCCCTCCCTCCCATCTTCTGAAAATGGTAGGCAGTTTGATATAGTTTATACATATGCTATCATGTAAAAATTTCCATATTAGTCACAATTGTGAAAGAAGAAACAGATCAAAATGAAAAAAAAACATGAGAAAGAATAAAATAAGAGAAAAAATTATGCTTGAATCTACATACAGAGTTCATCAGTTCTTTGTATGGATATGGATAGCATTTTCCTTTATGAGTCCTTTATACTTGTCTTGGATCATTGTGTTGCTGGGAAGAGCTGAGTCATTCACAGTCGATCATCACACAATATTGCTAATACCATGTACAATGTTTTCCTTGTTCTACTCATTTCAATGTGCATCAGGTCATATAATTCTTTCCAGGTTTTTCTGAAATCTGCCTGTTCATCAATTCTTATTGCATAATAGCAATACATTTATATTCTGCAGCTTGTTCAGCCATTTCCCAATTTATAGGCATCCCCTCAGTTTCCAATATTTTGACACCATGAAAAGGGCTGCTATAAATATTTGTGAACATATAAGTCCTTTCCCCTGATTTCTTTGGAATACAGACCTAGTAGTGGTATTACTGGAAGAATGGGTATGCACAGTTTGGTTGCCCTTTGGGCATAATTCCAAATTGCTCCCCAGAATGATTGGATCAGTTCACAACTCCACCAACAGTGCATTAATGTACAATTTCCTCACATCCTCTCTAACATTTATCATTTTCCTTTTTTGCTGTATTATCCAATCTGATAGATATGAGGTGGTATCTTAGAGTTGTTTTAATTTGCATTTCTCTAATTAAAAGTGATCTAGAACACTTCTTCATATGCCGATAAATAACTTTGATTTCTTCATCTGAAAACTCCCTGTTCACATCCATTGACTATCTATCAATTAGGGAATAGCTTGTGCTCATGAATTTGACTCAGTTCTCTACATTGAGAACTGAACCCTTTAGAAGGGATATTTGCTATAAAGATTGTTTTCCAGCTTTCTGCTGTCTTTCTAATCTTGGTCACATTGGTTTTGTTTGTTAAAAAAAAAGCTCTTTAATTAAATATAATCAAGATTATTTATTTTACATTTTGTGTTGTTCTCTATCTCTTGTTTGGTTATGAATTCTTCCCCTCCCCATAGATCTGACAGGTAGATTATTCTTTCCTCTTCTAATTTGCTTATGGTGTTGCCCTTTATGTATAAATCATGACAAAGGTGCGTCATTTCTAACTTTTCTAATATTCTATTTGCCTCTTCAGTTTCTTTCTTATTTATTTTGGTTGGATTTGTCAGATTCTGAGAGGGGACAGTTGAGGTGCCCCACTAGTGTGGTTTTGCTCTCTATTTCTTTCTGTAACTCACTTAACTTCTTTTTTTTTAAATTTTATTTTAGTTTGCATCATTCATTTCCACAAGATTTTGAGTTACCTATTTTCTTCCCATCTTTCCCCTACCCACCGCCCCAAAACAGCCATCCCAGTGTATCCCCCATTCCCCAGTCTATTCTCTCCTATGTCTTCCCCCTCACCCCTCTGACTTTTCAGTAGGGCAGGATGGATCTCCCAACCACAGTGCCCGTATATTTCAAGTTCCAGTTGGATGAGGTTAATAATAATAATAATAATTGCATAGATAGATAGATAGATAGATAGATAGATAGATATAGATATAGATGTATAAT
>CM053580.1:237057732-237079412 GCA_028627135.1 Pseudochirops cupreus | reverse complement strand
TGGTTTTGAAAATGCTTCTTCAGCTCATCTCTAGCTTTAAGGCATTCTTCATGTTTATTAGAAGCCGCTGGTGGGGGTGCTCTGGCTGCACTCTCCTCCTCCCTCTCTTTGCCATGATCTTTCTTTTCCCCAAAGAAGGAATCTAGGGTTTAGTTGCTGTTCTTACCCTGCTTCTTATGCTTATTCTTAATCATGGTTGGTCAGTCTGTGATTTTTTTTTTAATCTCTGTGGGGCTCTGCTTCCAGAAGGGAAAGCCCTGTCCCAAATCACTGGAGTCCTCCTGGCTGCTGTAGCCCTCAGGAAGGTGCTGGGTCCCTTTCCTACTTACTTCTGGCTCATTGAATAATGAAGACTCCAGGACCAAGGCCCAAGACTGCCATCCACATACAGGCCGCTCAATGCGAGAGCACCGGCCTCTGAACAATCTCTTAGTTCCCCTGCTGTCTGCAGGCCACAGGCGCGGAAGCTGCAATGCGGAGGTGAGTGCAAAACCTCTGCCTTGCACTTTCTAGCCCTGGAGGCCTTTGGGCCGGACCGCTTTTCTTCCCAGATTTCGCAAGTCCCACTGACTTAGTTCTGAATGCTGCTCGCAGCTGCCGCTAGTCCGAGGCTCCTCCCGTCCAGCCACCCCCGGGGCTCAGCCAGGGCTTCAGGCCAGGCTGGTTTCAGTTTCCAGTGCTGACATGGTTCCTCACAGCAGAGCTAACTTGAGTGGAAAGTATATTTGTGTGTGTTTTGGAGTTCTAGGATTAGTTTAGAGTCATATTTTATGGGTATTTTGGGGTGGCTATGTGAGAACTGCGATATGTTGCTGCTGCTACGCCGCCATCTTCGCTCCGCCCCCCCCCCCGCCCCCCACTTAACTTCTTTAAGAATTTGAATGCTATATCACTTGGTACATATGTTTTGTATTGATATTGCTTCATTATCTATGGTACCTTTTAGCAAGATGTAGTTTCCTTATCTCTTTTAATTAGGTGTATTGTTTCTTCTACTTTGTCTGAGATCAGGATTGCTACCCCTGCTTTTTTTTACTTCAGTTGAAGCAGAATAGATTCTGTTCCAGCCTCATACTTCCACTCTGTGTGTCTCTCTGTTTTAAATGTATTTCTTGTAAACAATATATTGTTGGATTCTGGTTTTTGATCCACTCTACTATTCACTTCCATTTTATGGGAAAGTGCATCTCATTCACATTCACAGTTATGATCACTACCTGTGTATTTTCCTTTATCCTATTCTTCCTCCTGTTTGTCCTCTCTCTCCTTTCACCCTTTCTCTCTTCATCAGTGTTTTGCTTCTGTCTACCACCTCCCTTCTGTCAGTCCCTATCCCATACCCTTTACTTGATCTCCTCCCCTCCTACTTCCCTGTCAGATAAAATAAATTTCTATATTCAGCTGACTATATTTCTGATTCCTTCTTTGAGACAATACCAATGAGAGTGAAGTTTAAATGATGCTCATCACCCACCTTCCATCTTCCTCTCCACTGTAATAGGTCTTTTGCACCTCTTCATGTGAAATAATTTACCCCATTCTATCCCTCGCTTACTTTTATACCCATTGTACTCCTCTTTTTCATCTTCTTTTTTTTTAACCAAATTAACCAATGGTTTATCTATTTTATTGTTGTTGTTTTTTTCATAAAGCCGGCTCCTAGTTTTATTTATTAGATCTATGGTTTTCTTACTTTCAATTTTAATAATCTCTCCTTTGATTTTCAGGATTTCCAATTGAGGATTTTCAATTTGTTCATTTTGTAGTTTGTTTTGTTTGTTTGTTTAGTTGTATGCCCAAATCATTGGTCTGCTTTTTCTTTGTTTTATTGGTATAAGATTTGGAGACATAAATTTTTCCCCTAAGTACCTCTTTGGCTGCATCCGATAAATTTTGATATGTTTTCTCATTGTTGTCATTCTCTTTAATGAAATTATTGTTTATTTCCATAATTTGATCTTGGACCCATTCATTCTTTAGGTTTAGATTATATGTTCCAGCATTTCTAGGGACAGATTGTGTCAAACATACACACACAAATTTGCCACTACCTATCCTATTTGCTATATTATTCATTCTCATTGCAACCAAAGCACCTTTGCTTATCTAAATAAGCCCAATGTCCTTATTCAGACTTAAGATGACCTATCTCTTCATAGCTGCACAGAGAAAAGATGGTAGGGTTGGTACTGTGGGCAGCAACAAGCCATGGAGATAGAGTTGAAGAGTTAGATTTCAAGAACAGTGATGATTCAGATCAAGCAAATCCAATTCAATTCATTTCATCTCAATAAATATTTATTAAGCAAAGCACTAATGTAGGCTCTGGTGATTAAAAGTAAAAGGTGGTACAATCTCTGCCCTTAAGGTGCATATATTCTAATAGAGAGATTATGACACATACACAAATACACATGATAGAATGTTGACTCTGATAGAACTAAAAAAAAAAAGAAGTTAAAATGTTAAATCAAAATTTGAGTTCAAATGAGTATCAGAAATATTGTCAGAGTGGAGTAGCACCTGAACTGAGTTAGAAAGAAAGAGAAGAGTTAAAGAAAAATAGAGATAATGGAGGAGTGTCTTCCATACATGGTATGAAGGACAGACTGAATGGATCCATGGATATAGGAACACATAGGACAAAATAGAGAAGTCCATTCCAGTTTAAAATGAAGTGGAATAGTAGGAAATAAAACTTCAAAGGTGGTTAGGAGCCAAACCATAAGGGACCTTAAACAACAGGTTAAGAATTTGGTATTTTATCTTTTAGGCAATAGGGAGACACTGAGAGTTTTTGAGCAAGGGTATGAATGATTAGTCTCATGGGTTTGAAAAATTACATGGACAGTTATGTGAAAAATAGACTAGAAATAATGGGGAAAATAAATGAAACTATACCAATCTTAAGTTCAATGTCAGGAAAATACCATAAAAGTTGAAGCTATTTTTCACTTAGTACTTCATCCTCCCTCAACAGGTAGGTACTGTGAATTTAGAAACTTCTATGGTCTTTGGTCAGGGTCTGTGAAGATCAGATGTGAAGAATGGGTATGTAAAAGGCTGTCCTGGAATAAGAAATGGTTCTTGCTCTGACAAGAATTATGTAAGAAGTTCACAGGCAAGAGTCAGCATTGCCTTGGTTTCTTTGTTATGCTTATCTTAGATTTGTCCCACCAACTTCCAAGCCCTATCCCTTCCGTCTCTGTGGTTTTCTTTTGAATTCATTAAATAGTTTACCATCTATGACATATATAGAAACTATTCTATGAAGGAGGTGACAGGGTGACCTATAATAACATACACTATAAAATAAAATTTGTATTTCTTTGGGGCCGATGAATTCATTTTAACAATTTTCACCATCAATACCACTACAGGAATGGCATTGATTAGGAAACAGTTTACATCTGTCATTAAAATGGCAGGATAGAATGGATCCCTTCAGGTTGATGATGCTTTACAGATTTTCTTTAAAGAAAAAAAGTCTACTCTAAAGAACAGATTTTTTAGAGAAAAATAATCCATTTACAGGGTTTTTTAACCTATAGTCTATACATGTTATTACATATTTGTTGTTCAGTCATTTCAGTCATGTCCAACTCTTCATGAACCTCCTTGGGGTTTCTTGGTAAAGATACTGGAGTGATTTGTTATTTTCTTCTCTAGCTCATTTTATGGATGAGGAAACTGAGGCTAACAGGGTTAAAGGACTTCCCAAAGTTATACAGCTGATGTCTGAGGCTGCATTTAAACTCAAGAAGAGGAGGTCCCACTCTCTATCTACTGCACCACCTAACCGCCCAAAATATGGAGTGGTTTACCATTTCTTTCTCCAGTATATTAAGGCAAAAAGAGGTTAAGTGACTTTTCAAGGGTCACACAACTATTGAGTATCTATGGTAAGAGTTGAACTGAGGTCTTCCTGACTCCAAGACTACTACTCTGTCCACTGAGCCATCTAGCTGCCTATAATTGTATATTCATGTATTTAGACGTATATATGTATATATGCTGCATCCAATAACGTTGAGAAATTTTCCATCATGTGTACGTATGGGGAGCAGGGTGAGGAGGATCCAGTTTCCCATTTCTGTTACAAGGCATGTCCTGATTCTGATTTCTGTTAGCTCAGTCTGATTTTGTCCAGGATCCAGGTTACTTTGCTTACCTGAAACAATGGACCTTTAAAAGCTCGTGGCTTTGACCATGACGTCACCTTTTTAACAGGCCGGCCCAATTTTCCAAAGGGCTTTGTAAACATTTGAATGACCTTTGTAGAGCTATCCTGCAAACCTCAAGAATCAGAAGAGATCAGAAGCTGACTAGTGTCACTGTCATGACTCTCATTGAACATGACCTTCAAGTGATGATTCCAGGAGAGCAGCAAGGATGAAACATGCATGAGAATAGACCTATTGACATGCAGTTGTCTTCTTGGACACTCTCTAACCTTTTGTGTTGGTGTAATGGATAAAACACTGCATAGACATTTTAATAAGTGCTGCCTGCACCAGGAAAGTGGAAGTGAGGAACACTTTCTAATATATTCCTATTGGGAAAAATCTAGGTTAAAGACTGACAACCAGTGAATAGATACATTTTTATGGCTCATGGGGATGAAAAAGCAAGCATTTGATTGCAAAAAATAAAAAAAAAAAGAATCCTATCTTAGAGAAAATTTTCCAAAAAAAAAGGAGAAAATGCTAATACTTGGGGGAGAAGGTTCATCTCTCAATATGCATATAATTCTCATTAGTGCTAATGGGAGTCAGTGTGCATCAAAGGAAGAAATATACAGTGCACCTGATGTGCTGAACTTTCCTAAAGAAAAACTCTCTAAGACACAATCTTTATAATCAACTGCATATTTCCATCACAAGTAAGGACTGAGTTAATGTCTCAGGGCAATGCTAATTTTTCAAGAAAATTCCATACACTGTTTCTTTTCTTTTAGAAAGATCTAGTCTATTGTATGCATTTTCCAATAGGATTCAAAAAGGAGAAACAGCATTAGATTGACCAGAAAGAAATTAATCCCTTCATTTCTTTCTAATTCTGCTAAGAGAAACATAACAAATTTCCTAGTTTGGGGCGAGGTGGAGGGAGAGAGGTAGGAACAAGTAAGTACCAATAAAATTAAAATAACTCTCCTCAAAGAGTTTTCTCCAAGTACAATGTGCTTTTAGAAATAAACACTAAGCTGCTTAGGAGCTATTTAGAAATAAGACACACTTTAAGATGACAACTCAAGTAGAAATGAAATCTCTAATATTTAAAAAAAAAGTTGACAGTACCCATTAAGAATAGTGGGGTTTAGAAGTGTCTATCCTATCAAATGGTCACCTTAGACCAGTGGTTCTCAACCTTCCTAATGCCCCAACCCTTTAATACTTGTATGTGGGCGTATCTGCATGTGGGCGGGCCCACCTGGAGATGGATACAGGTGCGGTGGCACGGTTCCTAAGACCACCGGAAATATGTGATTTCTGATGGTCTTAGGCGACCCCTGTAACCCCTGTGAAAGGGTCGTTGGACCCCCAAAGGGGTTGCAACCCACAGGGGGAGAACCACTGCCTTAGACACTAGCTTGTAGTAACTATATTAGCTTCTGAGTTGAAATGCTATTCATTTATTCAATTTGTTTAACAAGTACGGTTTTAAGAATCTACTTTTTGCCTAGTACTATGCTGGAGGGAACTATGTAGCGCCCAAAGGCAACCACAAGGCAAAAAAAAGCACTCAAAGTATGTGCCAGGGACAGCACTAAAAAAGGCAGCTAAGTGATACATGGGCCTGGAGCCAGGAAGACCTTAGTTCAAATCCACCTTCAAACACTTGCTAGCTGTGTTGCCCTGTCAAAGTCACTTGACCTTTGTCTACCTCAGTTTCCCCAATTGTAAAATGGCAATAATAATAGAACCTACCTCACAGGATTATTGGAAGGATCAAACGAGATAATATCTGCAAAATGTTTAGCGCAGTGCCTGGCATACAATTAGCACTCTGTAAATACTTCCCCACAAAGAAAGTCAGTCCCTGCCCTCAAAGAGCTTATATTCTAATTGGGGAAGACAACACACAAAAACAAAGTCCTGAGAATCAGAAGCAGAGCCAGAGGGGAATGAAGCACGCCCCTCCTGGGCCTGTTCCCCAAAGCGGAGTCCTAAGAAGAACTCACCAATGGCAGAAGGGGATCAGAGAGGATGAGGGATATTCCAGGGCATGCAGGCTATGGGCACTGAGGGAAGTTCCAAGGAGGAAACTTTAGATTCATGGGAGGAAAAGCTTCCTGCTTCCTGTTCAACAGAGAAATGAGCTTCTTCTAGAGGCACTCATTTCCGTCTCACTGTCTTTATGGACCCAGAAGTGGAAGGCAACCCTGGAGGTCATCGGGTCCAACCCCTTGATGTTTTTGGATAAGGAAACTATATATAACCCAGAGTAGTAAAGAGATTCAGACACTAATAAGTGACAAGATTTGAACTCACATCTCATGACTCCAAGTACAACACTATTTCTACTATAACAGGCTACAATGAATAAAAGAGTTCAAGAGATAAGCACAATTTAAATCTTCTCAAATTCTGATCGTCTTCATTATCACCAATTGTATTTCTTTGTAGAATAGCTTGGACTAGATCTAGATAATACTGTAAGCAGATTTTTTAATGATTCTACGCCCAGCAAGAGGGATGAGTTGAGGGGGTTTGTCCCTTTTTCAAACTGTAATCATGACCAACTGGTGATACACATGAGTTGAAGAACACATGTAGAAAAGGCATGCCAACAATGAAAGGCATTTCATGAGCACTGTGTGGATTAAGCAAGGAAAGTAATAAAATGTCCTTTGTATTTTGGTTACTTTGGAGAATTCTATCAAAGAGAGATCCAGTGCCCTTGGAGACAATGAGAAATTTAAATATAAGGTTGAAAAGAAGAGTGTTCAAAAATGGTAATTGTATTACCTGAACATATTGACTTTTCAGTGGGGCTTTTCTGTACTCAGCTTCCTGTTCTATGAACACAGCTACTAAAAAGTGGGAGACCCTGCATAGTCCTCACCCACCCAGGAATTGTTTATTCCATATTCCAGGAGTTATTTCAAGGAAATTAATGTGACAGGGTAGCAATCAAAGCATATAGCTTTAATGACAATTACCCTGTGACACAATCCTTTGAATATAGTAGGTGATTAATAAATGTTGAATTCAATTGAAAATCACTCATCTTTCAAAATAAATCACACATCCCTAAAATCTCACATGAAAAAGATGGCAATTTTTTTATTACAAAGGTAGCTCTATCTTTGATACAATTGAAGCACCAAGTGTATATTAGCATCCAGCCAGATGAGAAATGGAGTGATACAACAATACTTCACAATGTAAGGTCAGGGCTGGAACTTGATCACATCTCCAGCAAACTAAGCATGTGCAGGTCACATGTGTCAAGGAATTCTGTGCTCAGAGCTCTCGTTGCTATGACAGACTCTTAAAGATTTATTCAGATGCTGTGCAGATTGATGCCAACCAAATGTTGCCTTAAATATGTTGTCCATGTTTATAGATCTGAAACTAGGAGGAAGAGGAGGGAGTTCCAGGGATGAGTTCAAAATAAAATGACCAGAAAAAAGTATGCTTATACCAATTAAGATTTAGGGGGGAAAACATATCCTTAAAAAAATAAGAGCTAGGATTTCCCTCTCCCCCAGTCCCATCTCTTACATAATGTACTGCTGAAGATCATTTCACTAGCTCAAGAATACAAATCTTTTCTTTAGGTTTTCTTTCTAGAAATAACCCTAGAGTAACTGGTCTAACAATTATACCATGTGGCCCAAGGTTAGGCACATTTTACATCTAATTTAGTTGTTGTTTTTTTAACCATATCTGTGTTTTCCATGGTGTCGGTTGGTTGTTGTCCTTTGTTCTCAAAGAGGACCAAGATGACATCACTATGTTAGAGTCAGGTTGCAGTGTATCTACTGTGGCTGATCAGACCAATATGAGCTCAGAATGCTCTGCTACAGGTTGGGCACAAATAGACCATGTGAACATTTGAGGTGGATTCTCTAAATTTGTGCATCTCAAGTTTCTTTTGAACTACTTCAATTCTGCTTTGCTCCTAGAGCACGGTACTTTCTCTGATGTGGGCATGCAATGTTGAACAGTTCCATGCCAGTATTTCCCATGTCACATGATCAATTCCAAAGTTCTTAAGAGAGACCTTGCGAGTGCCCTTGTATCAATTTTTCTGACCACCATGTTAATGTTTGTCTTGTATGAGTGAGCTCTCCATAAAATAGTCTTTTTGGCAAGCATACATTTTGCATTCAAACATTGTGGCCAGCCCATCAGAGTTGTGCTTGCTTCAGTAGAGTTTGAATGCTTGGTAGTTTAGTTTGAGTAAGAACCTCAGCGTCTGGTATCTTATCCTGCCAGGTAATCTTCAGAATCTTCCTAAAACAATGCAAATGGAGGCAATTCAATTTCCTGGCATAGTGCTGGTAGACTGTCCAGGTTTCAAAAGGTTACAACAATGAGGTCAGCACAAAAGTTCTGTAGACCTTCAGTTTGGTAGTCAGTCTAATACCTCTCCACTTTGCTTCAGAGACTCCCAAACACTGAGCTAGCTCTGGCAATGCATGTATCTACCTCATTATCATTGTGTAGATCCCTGGAAAGTACAGTGCCAAGGTAAGTGACCTTATCCATAGTGTTCAAAATTTTTCCATTTGCTGTAACTAATGTTGGCTGATGGAGTATCTGTGTTTTCTTGGTGTTAATTATTAGGCCAAAAGTAGCACTAGCAGCAGAGAATTCATCCATACTATGTTGCATCTCAGCTCTAGAGACTGCATTGAGTGCACAATCATCTGCAAACAAAAACTCATACACCAACCCTCCCTCCACTGTAGTCTGGGCTTGTAGCCTTTTCAAGTTAAAGAATTTACCATTAGTTCAATAGCTTACCTTGACACTATATTTGCCCCCACTAAAGGCATTTGACAACACAGCTGGAAACATCGTGATAAAAAGCATGGGAACAGGCACATTGCCTTGTTTTACTCCACTGGTGACTGAAAAAGCAGGAGAGCTTCTTGCGTTACTCAGAACCTCGGCAAGCATGCCCTCATGAAACTGACCTACGATACTGATGAAATTCTCTGTACAACCAAATTTTGACATAATTTTTCATAAGCCTTCAGGACTGACAACATCAAAGGCCTTGGCCAGATCTACAAATATTGTCTACAGACCTCTGTTCTGCTCTTGGCATTTCTCTTGGAGTTGTCAGGCAGCAAACACTATATCAACCATTCCTTAGCCCTTTCTAAGGGAGTTCCTGGAGAGGAATTCCCTCTACCACTGCATATCAGGACCTTTTCTGCAACATATGAGCCACAGAGGGGTTAAGTGACTGGTCCTGGATCACACAGCCAACACCAAACCTAGATCTTCCTAACTTGCAGGCCACCTCCTACCTCTCTAAGTGTGTACATGGTCTAGTCTAATTTATCATTATTAAAATCAAAATACCAAATTAATGTTCAGCCTTAGATCAATCTTCTACTTAACAAATTCATGTGTTTTATTTGTGTTGATATTTCAAAATATGTTCTCTCTAAAGTAATTTACATGTCCTCTGAAACCCTCTATATCAGTCAATAGTACCACCTTCCTCACAGTTACCCAGGCTTGAAACAGTAAATTTGTTGTTGACTTTTCCCCAGTCATCACCCACATGTAATTACTTGTATCTAAATTCCACAGGATTTCTCTCATATCCATCTCCTCTCCACTCACATAGCCACTACCCTCGTTCATAACTCCTTGTCTAGAGTATTTTAATACCTCCTAATTGGTTCTACCGCCCGTCTCTCTCCAACCCATTTTTTTTTCACATGGGCAGAAATTATCTTGAAAATGAATGGACTTATCTGACCTTGAAACCTCTAAAAGTTTTCTTTTTTTACTTATTATTTTATTTTCCCTCAATGACATGTAAAAACTATTTTGAACATTCATTTGAAAAATTGAGTTTCAAATTCCCTCCTTCCCCACTGAGAAGGCAAGCAATTTGGTACAGGCTATGTATATACATAGTCATGAAAAACACATTTCCATATTGGTCATGTTGTAAAAGAAAACAGAGACCAAAATAAAAACCCAAGAAAAATAAAGTTTAAGAAGAATGCCAATCTCTAAAGCTTTCTGTGACTTCCTATTGTTCATTGCACAAATACAAAATCTTGGCCAAGAATTTAAGATCCTCTACAATTCTCTGAACTTGACAATACAGTCCCCTACCTCCAGGCGTTTACACAGGATATCTGCTACACAGGAAAAGTATGCTTTCCTCATGCATATTTTTAAGAATACTTTTCCTTCAAGAGAGCCCAGATGTCAACTGCTCTGGTAAGCCTTCCCACGTATTCAAAAGTGAGGGACCTCTTCAAATTTTCTTTGGAATTGTTATATAGATCTCTTCTTTTCCCTCATTACATGCTGTTTTGCATTATATCAATCTGGGCAAATATTGTCCTGTGCCCTCACTAGACTGTGAGGTCCTTGAGGATTGTAAAAGAGCCGTTTTTATAAATCTTTGTATTTAGGTACCTAGGACAGTGCCCTACACATAGGGAGAGATTTTTAAACTATCTGTTCAATAGAATTAGTTCAAGGGCTCAATTTCAATTCAACTTAATACCAGTCATAATGTTTAACCTTGAATAAACAAGTTTGTATTTATCTATTTTAATAGGAATTTGCAGATATGTATCCTCAAAGTTCTAAAAAAAAAAGGCTGAATGTAAAAAGGGAGAAAGCAAATATTGAAAGAAAAATAATTGAAGCATAAAGCACCCCTAATCTACTATAGTCTGCATGGATATAGAAAGTCATCCAGCAAAAATACTGATGAGCCATAGAACATCCTCGGGCCCACTGCTTGTTTGTTGCACGATTAATTGATAATCAAATGATTTATACTTGTAAACAAAGTGAAAGGGGGAATAATAAAAGAGATGTCAAAAAACTCCAAAATTAAAAAAGGAGATTCCAGTTATACCCCTAAAAAAAGGGTAACTATCCATGTGAATTTGAAACCGCTGCTTCAGTAAGAAAGACTTAAATTATGGATTCAGTGAATTCAGACTTGTACCAATACTCTTCACAATGAGAAAAAAAAATTAATAGACGAGTCTCAGCCAATTATATAGTAAGTGCATTGCACTGGGCATAAGAGGGACTATGTGGAAAATTGTTGATGGATTGATCCAAATCTATCACCCTTGCTGTATAAACAGCTCACAAAAGTATTTATCTTTGTACATCCTATTCACATTATAGCATTTATTCAGTCAACAAACATGCATTGCATTCACCTACTATTTGCAGGGTGCTATACATCATATTTATATATGAGGGTTAAGAATTTTTTTCCCTATAGGATGGGTGGGAATGGATGGACCATAATCTGCATCATTGTAAGTTGAATACCCAAACTGATGAGATCACAGATTCACTGGGTTTTAGAGTAATAGAGTAAAGGAAGAAAGATAATGAGAAAAAGGAAGAAGAGTAGAAGAAAAGTAAGGGAAGGGAAAAGGAAAAAGCAGAAGAAAGAGAGGATAAGAAAAAATTAAGAGGGATAAGATGATGAGAAAGAGTAAGAAAAGGAAGAAGTGCTCAAATAATCACAAATTTGAACTTAAAATAACATAAGATCTCGTGTGGGAGCCGTGAGAATTTTACATGTGAATTTTTAAACTGCATTGCTTTAGCAGAAGCATAAACTTATTAGCAGTTGGATTACACAGTGGATGGAGTACGGGTGCTGGAGTCAGAAGATCTGAGTTCAAATTCAACCTCAGAGAGTTAATAACTGTGTGATCCTGGGCACGTCATTTGACTCTATTTGCCTTGGTTTCCTCATTTGTAAAGTGAGCTGGAAAAGGAAATGGCAAACCTCTCTAGGATCTCTGCCAAGAAAACCTCAAATGGGATCACAAAGAATCAGACAACAGTGAAATGAACGAACAATGACGACGTTTATTAGCAATACAGATGACAATAGAAATTAAGAATTTGGTAAGATCGTTTTAGGCGGGGATTATCCAATGGCTCAGGACGGAAAAGCAAAAATAGTCAGGCTAACTGAATCAAGCATCATGTTCAGCATAAAGACATAACTGAAGTCAAACATCAAACAGAAAGGGTTCTTGTCTTGTTGTTGCTGTTCAGACGTGTTCCACTGTCCACGACTCCATTTGGGGTTTTCTTGGAGTCAAACAAGATATTTCCAAGAGTTAGAATGGCGAGGTGAACCAAAACAGTCAAGATAATAAAGTTTCCTAATGAAGGGAGCCTTAGTGAGTCAGATGATATCAAGCATTGTATCCATTTGTGAGTTCCTTACTAAGTCTTCTATTTGCTAAATAGAGGCTTACTTTTAACGTCATTCAATCTTGGAACGGTTACTTCCATCCTGAAAAATATTTGAACAGTCCCCCTTTCCATCACTCCCCATGATTGCCTAAAGGATACCATCTATAACATCTTCTTTTGTTGTGTTTGCCCTCAAACAGAAGAGGGAGCCTTCCATGAACACTCAAGTTTTTGTCATTATCTTTTAAGAGATAAATTAAAAATCTAGTAGATTTCACTAAGAGGAAAAAAAATCAGCCCTGATTTACTGGTAATGAGCACTGATGCTCAGTCTAAATTTTCAATTGCTCTATTTCATTCCATCAAAATGCATCCCCTGGTTGTAGTATGAAACAGTCAGTGCTTTCCAACCTACGCCCATGTCCCTTCAAGCAGCTGAGACTTCCTCCTTCTATGCTCAAAAATCAATTTCATGGGTTTTTCATTTGATGTGAAATTCCCTTTTCTCTGCCCCACCCAAGAAAATCCCACTGTCCATACCACTTTCCTTTGCTATAGTTATTGTTGTTTTGGTCCCAGCGTTATTATCCTGCGTCTATTTTTCTGGGGTACCTTTAATTGCCTCATTGCGTAAGTAAGATGTTCCAGGAGACTAGGCAGTTTTCTTTCCTTACATATGTAATGCCCCTTTAAGACTGCCTTATAATAAATGGATTTGAATATACTTAGTATAACCAAGTGTACTGAAGAGGATTCTCTTTATCTGAATTTTAAATATTTCCCTATGGTATTCCCCTTTTTGTGGGGTTTTATAATTTCTACCACTCTAATATAAGGGTGCAGCTTGTCAGCACATACAGTCAAACCAAAGTTAACTGAAATGCTGGGGAAAGTGTGATATATGCTAGATTGTTGAATTTCCTGGCTGAGAATCAAGACCCTTTGGGTTTCATCCTTGCCTTTCAGAAGACATTTTCCTGCCTGAGAAAATAACAGCACAACAGACACAATATAATCTTTCTTTGGTGATTCAGGAGCTTACAAAGTGACTGAGGGTCATCGTTATGAACACTCAATATCATTATATTGTATACACAGAAGTCACTGGAAAAGAGAAAAGAGCAGTGGCCTAGGAACCCCTTTTTCTGAGCTCCAGCTGTGCTACGAGGTGAGCTTGGGCAAGTCACATGACTGCTTTGGGCCTCAGCTTCCTCATCTATAAAATGAAGGGCTTGGGTTGGATGAACTCTAAGATTCTTTCCAGCTCAGATTTTCTACTTGTCTAAGAATTCCATATGTCCTGACCCTATTGCTTACCCCACAAGTTGATTTGTGAATAAATCCCTCATTGTTCCTCGATTCTCTAAAGTCATCAGTTGCCCATGGAAATCAATAGAATCTTAATGGTTCCAGCTCCACAACATCTCTCCAGTCTTTCCCCTCCTGACCTCTCAGAGAGTGCCTGGCAGGTGGTGTTATCATTGTTGTCTGGTAGATTAAGGCAAACAGAAGTTAAGTGACTTGCCCAGGGTCACTTATTTAAGTGTTGGAGGGCAGGTCTTCCTAACTCCAGGCCCAGCACTCTATCCACTGTGCCATCTAGCTGTCTCTGTGCCTGGAGCATAGTGAATGCTTAAGAAATGCTTGTTGACCAATCAACTGACTCACTGACTGAGTCACCATGCTAGCTCAGGCCCTTGTCACCTGCTATCTGGACAATTATAATAACCTCTTAGTTGGTCTCCCTGCAGCAGCTAAAGTAATCTTCCTAAAACAAAGTCCATGTCATTCCCCTACTCAGTAAGATTCAGTCTATTTCCATTGCCTCTAGAATCAAATAAAAATTCCTCTGCTTGGTGTGTAAAAGCCCTTCACAATCGGATTCCTGCTTGCCTTTTTCATGTTTAGTATACATTACTCCCCTTCATACACTCTCAGATCCAGCCAAACTGGCCTTCCTATTCACTGCATATAATGTGATTCATTCCTCTTCCTTTGCACAGAATGTCTCCCATTCCTGGAATGCAATCCTTCCTCACCTTTGTTTCTAAGACTCTCTTCAGGGGTGGGGAACCTGCAGCCTCCAGGCCACATGTGGCCTTCTAGGACCTTGCGTGCGGCCCTTTGACAAGTCCAAGTTTTACAGAACAAATCCTTTTATTAAGGAGATTTGTTCTGTGAAGTTTGGACTCAGTCAAAGGGCTGCACTTGGGAACTTACTAGGCCATATAAGGCTTCGAGGCCACAGGTTCCCCACCCCTGCTCTAGCTACATTTGAAGATCAGCTCAAACTCTTTCTCCTACGTGAAACCTTTCCTGATTCTCCCAGCTGCTAGAGCCTCTCCCACCAACATTTCCTTGTAGGTGTTTCATATATTCATACATATATATATACATATATATATATGTATGTATATATATATATACCCATATATGTGTGCATGTATATGTGTATATATCTATATTTACATATATATACATATAGGTATATACACAAACACACGTCTCCCCAGATAGACTGTTAACTCCCTAATGGTCAAGGGCTGTTTGTTTTTGTCTTTGTATCTTCAATAAAGTGCCTGACGCATATTAGGTGCTTCATAAAAGCTTATCAATCGATAGCGACTTGCAGACTTGTTCTCTCTTTCCTTTGCTTCAAACCAATAGCATGAAATTCTCTTGTCCTTGCTGTGGTCCACATTTGATATTTTTCCCAGGACAGTTCTCTCCTCATCTCAGCCAGTCACTCAAATCTCCTGGATCTGAACCAGTGTATTATTTCAAAGAAGGCTTACAGAGGAGTAACCAAGTCCTTCCAAAGTCTTTCTATCCAAAGTCATGATCCAATGACTTTCAAAGATACCATAAATTAACTAAAGACTTTAAACATTTAATCTAATGTTATTCATTGTTTGATTGATTTAGCTAGGGCTTAGCTTTTTGGACTCATTAACCCCCACATTTACAACAATAATACTCCTGAACTCTTATCAAGAGTGGAATAACCACAATAAATGTTTTGGCTTGTTAAAAACAACAATTCTCAACAGCAAAATTTGCTAAGCACTAGAATCTCAGGAACCCACTCCAGATACAAAAGCCAGAAACTAGTACTATTTTTTATTCTTAAGGAATACAGATAAGACAACTTCTCTAGGTGTCAAAGGAATGCTTAACCTAATTTCTCATTATTACATTGTCTCAGTGGGAGAGAAGGAGAACCACAGAATACCATGGAAAAGAGACACGTAATTTCTGTACATTTGGGGAACTTCTAGTATTATTTAACTTAATTCCTATTCCAAGTGAAAAGTGAGAATCCAAATTATAATAGACCAAGAGAAATCTTAAGGCAGGAAAGAGTGCTATTGGTTAAATACATCTGGTCAGGAAAATATTATTTGAAAGAGTCCTGTGAAGGTTGTGGGAACTTATTTACTGATCACGGTCTCTTCCATTGTTGCCTGTGATTTACACTTTAAATATGTGGGTCTGTTGAGGGTTCCAAATTACTTAAGTGGCAATTAACCAAAACTTCATGGTCTGACATATTTTGGATTGGTGGACACATAACCACAAATAAACACTAGATAAGGAAAAGTCCCGATCTGGGAGGACATATTCCATTTGATAGTCAAATACTTAAATCAACAGCATGCTTTGTTAGAATTTTCTGTTTTACAGCTGTCAGTAGTTTTGGAATCAGCAAAATTTCAGGATTTTTGCCTCATACTGGACTCATATGCTGATATCATATATCCATTGAGCTTTTAGCATAATGGTCTCAACATGTATTTTATTTCCTCTCTCTCCCTCTCTCTTCCTCTCTCTCTATCTGTCTTTCCCCCCTCCCTCCCTCTCCCTCTCTCTCTCTCTCTCTCCTTCTCTCTCTCTCTGCTTATATATATATATATTTATATATATATACACATACATACATATATTTTACATATATACATACATATGTGTATACACACATATATTGCCAGCAAAATACACCCCTTCAAAGTAAAAATGTCTTTTTATTCCTATGATCAGAGGAAACAGCATATATCTCAAGTGTATTGAGATCCATGTAGTTTCAGACTTGTACTCTACAGTTTAATCAATGTTTGCCAAAAGGGGCAAGGAAAGGTACCAGGAAGGAAGAAAAGGTGGGGTGCAGTGCCCAACAACAATCAAAAGAAATGGGGCAAAGGGAGTTAGTTTAGAAAATGCATTAGTTGCTGAAAGGAGAAAAATATTAGGAAATGGAAAGGCATTGATTTAGAAAAGCACAGAATCAAAATTAAAGGAATATCAATGAACAGAAAAATGGAAAAGCAGAAAACTGAATAAACCGAGTTTAACTTTCAAAATGCTCATTAAATATCTACAATGTACAAGCTATACACATACAAAATGAAGGCTGGGGGAGCAGTAAGGGACAGATACACTCTTTCAGATGATGTAAAATATTTAATATGAGATTTCATATTTAATATGAAGAGATATTGCATGATAAGAAGAGAGCTGCTATAAGAGTACCTGGGCTTTATTTCTTAATCTCCTATATGCAATCAGTGTGATCTTGGGCAAGTCATTTCCATTCACTTGAGTCTCACTTTCTGCATCTGGAAAATGAATGGACTATATACTGCATGCTCTATAAAATCCCTTCCAAATCAAAAATCTATATGATGTTTCAGGATAAAAGGGCATATCAAAAGCAATAAAGAGCAAAATTAAACACTGAATTTGGAGTTGGGGAAAGGACTAAAAGTGTTAGACTCAAATGAATTCAATTCAATTGGTCAAACAAATTGGAAGCTAGTGATACAAATCTAATGCTAAAAAATCATTGCTGGACCCACAGGGACCAGGGCACTTGCACTTACTTGTAATGGTAATGGGAATTTGAAGATCTTCCCTGTCCCTTGATAGGCTTAAGTGAGGACCTTACCTGATTTGAAAATATTCTCTGCCCCCTAATAGGCTGAATGTGGTCACATGGAGACTGTGGTGGAAAGCTCGTTTTTCAGGAACACCCACACCTTGTTACTTTGTGATTGGGCAGTGGGTCACAAGGGTTGTGATGTTCTCTGATCCAAGAGAAGGCACTATATACCTTGATGTGAGGTTTTACTTTGGGGCTCACTCATGGGAAGATCTGTGTGATTTGGCCAGACGAGACTCTGGGAAGCTGTTGAGCCCCCCAGCTTTGAAACCCCAGATGTTGGTGCTTCTCTCTCTCGTAACTAACTAGGTATGGATGTTTCTCTCTCTGTATTTTTGTCTGCTTGTAACTTGTTTGTATTCTCTGAAGTTCAGGGTGGTGACTTTTCTCCTGAACTAGGTAAATGATATGCGTTTGATTAAAGTAACATTGTTAACCCCTTTTGAGTTGCTTTCCTTTAAGAAGCAGATCAAAAAGCCTGTGCTAGCAGCCATCCCGGGTATGTTAGGGTGCTTGCTGATACATCACTACTTCTCAATTGTGGCTCCAAGCATGTGTTTGAACTGAGCTCTGAGATCAGTCCTGAGCTGAACTTTGGAAGAAGTTAAGGATTATAAAAGACAGAGGTGAGTAGGGAGTGCGTTCTGGGACGGGGAAGGGGCAGACTGTGCAATGGTATGGATGTGAAAGATAGGATGTTGAATGGGTCAGTTTGACTAGAAAATAGAATGCTCAAAGGGGACATTGTGAAATGTCTAGAAAGAAACTGGAGTCAAATTTTTAAAGGTTTTAAATACCAAAACTGAGTTTCTATTTTATTCTAAATGCCACAGTCACTGGAAATAAGTTGAACTGGAGAGAGCCATGGTTAGAATTCTACTTTAAAAAGATTATTTTGACAACTGAATAAAACAAAAGAGGGTGGATGCAAGAAAACTAATCACTTTTTGAAAATTTGATTAGAAGAAGACTGATTTCTTTTGAAGTAAGCATATGGAATAAAAGATATCTGGAGCTTTTAATTTTTAGCTAATAAAAGTTCTACAAGGCTACATATGAAAAGTTCCACAAAAACCATACATGAAAAGCCAAAGATAGATCAGGCTTCTATCACTTGATACAGGAGTGGCTGTAGAATTGCAACTGACTGTGTCTTTAAAAAGGCAATACATGGATCATGTAATCAGCATGAGGCTGAAATAGCTGTTTTCCACATCCATTCCAACCTAACAACTTCAAAAGGAAGAAAAAATGCCAAATCTAGGGTAATTCAAGTAGGATCCTCAGGATGTAGAGAGAGAAACAAGGTATACTGTCAAATCCTTGTAAAATAATATATGATTGCTTCAAAAATTAGAACTCCCACTCAGCAACTCCTGCTCCTAGGTCCTGACTTGTGCTTCAGACTCTGACTGTGGGAGCCCCCAAAGAATACTCACATACTTCACAAGAGCTGGAAAAGACCAATTCTTCCCAGCCAGAGGAAGGAAAGAAAGGGGCAGGAATCTCAGAAGAATGAAGATCATACAGCCAAGTGGACTGGGAGCCCTAGAGACTTTCATGCCTGAGGGAAAAACAGCTAGAATCCCAGCTGGAGTTAGTCTTCTCCCCATGAGTTTATTCTAACCAGGGAAATAGTTCCCATTCATCCCCCAAGCAGAAGAGTGTGGAGATATCAAGCCACAGGGGTCTTTACAGGAAACAAGGTGGACCCAAACACTAGAAGGGGAGGGAGCCAAAGAAGAGGAAGTAAGCCTGAGAAAAGCTACTAAGAACACAAGAAAAAGGTTAAAGATAAAATGCTCAAGAAAGAAAGGTTGAATATAAGCCTATATCCCAAACAGATAAACCAAAAATGAAACTCATAAAGACAAAAGGTTAAAAAAAGAATAAAATTACTGATTAAATAAAAGCTATAACATACAAAATAAATATTAAATTATGAAAGAAAAGGAAACAAAAACTTCCTTTGAAAAAGAAAATCCTATGGACCCCTAAGAAAACAACAAAACAAGGAACTCTAGAACGGTTCAAAATGAGAAGTAAAACTTTAAGAAGAAGATGGGATAGAAATGACATTAGGATTAAATGTCTCAAAGTAGAAGTTATGAAGTAAAATAAAAAGGCAATAATTTAGAATACACACAATGTGGAAATCTCTCTGAAAGCAGAGACTCTGAAAAAGAGAATGAAAGATTCAGGAAGAAATAAATACAGAAGTGAAAGAAACTTTGTTAAAAGTAAAACAAAACAACTTTGAAAGAATGCATGAAATAATATATGAACAAAAATATGCATCAAGATAAATTAGTTCTGCCAGAAAGACACATTTTTAAAAAAAAAAATCTGAATATGATACCATATGAAGTAATGTAAGAAAACCTCTCAGCACCCTTGGATTCACATGACTAAGTACTAATTAGTCAAATTTGCAAATGGCCATGAGAGAAAAACTCCATGTTTGAAACTCCAGTGATTAAATTTCATAATTTTAAAATCAAACAGCACATTTTACAAGCAGTCAGGGGAAAGACTTTCACCTATGAAGCAACATTAATTTGAATATTTCAGGAAAATTCTAGTCACAAGAAATTAGAGAAAAGAATAGGATAGTATGTATCTATATATTATATTATATTTACATAATATCTATTATAAATGTACATATCCATATTGTTCATCTATGTATGCACAAATATGTAATGTATGTATGTGTATACACATACACTGTACTGAGAGACACAGAATGTCTTTTAAATGTTCTTTGTCTTCAGTTAATAATATTAATAATAATAATATGCCATCCCGCAGCAGGGCTGGAAAAGAGTTGCTTACCCAGAGGCTAAGAGACTGCACGAAAGAGACTGGACTCCAAGAGTGGTAGAAAACAGAGCCAACTTTATTATCCCAAGCACAAGCATTTATGAAGCCATAAATCTTCTTCCTAACTGTTTTCCCCTAAGAACACTGTGCACTTCCTTGTTCCTAGGCCAAAGGTATATACCACACTTATCACAAAGTCATAATGCTCACACCTGTGGTAATGTAGGCATGTTTGAGCTTCTTCCTGGGGTGTGGGAAACCAGTCCAGGCTCAATAGCAGGCTCTTCAGCTGAGAGGGCTTATTCAGCCATCAGGATCAGAGTCCTGCTGGCCTGTGGTCCTCTACAATGGACGATAGGAGAAAACTTTTTCCAAGCAAGAACTGTGCTGCTGAAGATGTCTTTCTGTCTCAGGAGAAGGGACATATAGAAAATCAGGAGCAGCCCACAACCAGGCTGCTAGGGAACGATATGGAAGAAGAGATGGTATGAATTGGCTGTAAGAGTTCTGAGTGGTCACAGAAAGGCAGGAACAGAGCCTCGTGAACTGAGATACAAAAGACTGCCAACACAGCACTGCTTCCATTCAACACTGCTTCCTTTAAGAGGTAATGTCAATAAGAAAGACAGAGAACATAAAATTAAAAATTAAAAACATACACATCTACATGTAGACATGTATGAGTATACCCACATATACAAGAAAGGAAAAACTGAATAAGATTTACAAATAAAATAAAATATAAGTGGGGTGCACAGAAGACCCAAATTAAATACTCTGGAAGTTCCACGAGGGACATATAAAGAATAAAGAATAGATGAGTAGGAACATAACTTTGAATGGAGAATGTAATACAGAATAGACTAGAAGAGAAAAAAAGATTAAGGAGGAAGGCAAAATAAATCAAAACTTTTTGAAAATAGGGGCCATACGGGGTGGGAAGGTGGCACAGTAAATAGAGCACCAATCCTGGAGTCAGGAGGACCTGAGTTCAAATGTGGAATCAGCCACTTAACATGTACTAGCTGTGTGACCTTGGGCAAGTCACTTAACCCGAATTGCCCCGCCTTCCCCCTTCAAAAAAAAAAAAGAAAAAAAAAGAAAATCGGGGCCATATGAAAATGTTACTTCAGTTAAAACATCATAATAAGCTAAGGAAAGATTTTTTTAAAACCCCTTCCACACATGCACACATTCCACACACAATTATCTGAGGAAACAATAGAAAAGGTGAGGGTAGAAGAGATAAAAGAAAAAAAATAGCCACATAAATGAATTAAAGAAATTTGGCAGAGGAAAATAAACAAGAATGGAGGAAGAGTCTGTGAACAAAATTAATCACAAAGTGCTAACTTAAAAGAACAAAAGCATAAAATCAATATAAAAATAGAGTTAAACATAAATCTGAAAATTCTCACCTTGAATGTAAGTGAAATGAAAAGCCCAATGATTCAAAAAAGAATGACAGAATAAGAAAACAAAATCCAACAATTAGCTCTATATAAGAAACACTTTGAAAAAAAAAAAAA
>CM053580.1:237003883-237057232 GCA_028627135.1 Pseudochirops cupreus | reverse complement strand
CGGTGAGACAATATACCAAAATTTTCAGATGTACCTAAAGCTGTTTTAAAAAAATTTATGTCTCTGAAAACATAAATGAGCAAAATAGAGAAAGAAAAGATTGATGAACTAAGTGTGCAGTTTTAAAAACTTAGAAGTCAAATTAAAATCTCAAAATGAGCACAGGAAAAAATCATAAAAATTAATGGAGAATTATATGAAATAGAAAATATTTTTAAAAATAAAAATAAAAAACTATGGAAATTAAACTAAATCTGTTCTTTGAAAAGACTAACCCATACCCTTACCAAACCTAATTTTTAAAAAGAAAAAGATGAAAATCAAATTATTATAATAAAAATAAATGAAGTTAAGTGCACAAAAGGGATGAAATAAAAAAGAAATATTAGAACACAAATATATTCTAGAAAACCTGAGAATTTAAAGGAATGGATGATTACCTACCAAAACGTAAAATGTCTACATTAATTCGATGTGAGAGATGTTAAACATCTGCATCTTAAAAGGTTAAATTGAATATCATAAAGCAGTGGTTCTCAACCTTCCTAATGCCGCGACCCTTTAATACTCATATGTGGGTGTATGTGCATGTGGGCAAACCCACCCGGAGATGGATAAAGGAGCAGTGTCTTGGTTCCTAAGATCATTGGAAATACGTGTTTTCCAATGGTCTTAGGTGACCCCTGTGACCCCTGTGAAAGGGTCATTAGATCCCCCCAAAGGAGTTGCGACCCACAGGTTGAGAACCATTGTCATAAAGAAACTGACAAAGAAAAGAAAATCTGGTGAAAAAGAATTATTTTTTTCTTTTCTTTTAAAAAGACCCATATTGGGGGCTCACTTTGGAAAGAGTTACGTGATTTGGCCAGACGAGACTCTGGGCAGCCATGGAGCCCCCTGGCTTTGAAAACCCAGATGTTGATACTTCCCTCTCTGGTAACTAACTAGGTATGGATCTAATGGTCAGAGGGTTGGAAGCCCTGTCTGCTGATTTGTTTCTTTGTCTGCGTGTAACTTCTGTTTGCATTCTCTGAAGTTCAGGGTGTTGACTTTTCCCCCTGAACTAAGTAAATGATATATATTTGATTGATTAAAGTAAGATTGTTAACCATCCCCCCCCAAAAAAAGACCAGTATTAATGCATTTTGTTCTTATAGTAGCTTAATCTCTGAATACATTCTTCCTCTACTCAGCAAGCCAATATTTAAAACAACAATCCAAAGAGAGAAAGCAAAACAAATCAACAAAGCCAACAGATACACCAAGTCTGACAGCACACGAAGTATCATACTTCCTTAATGCCATGTGTTCCCAAAGAAGAGGAGGTCAATTTTTTCAACTCTTCCCTAGAATCATGCCTGATCATTATTATCGAGCAGAGTTCAGTTTCTTTTTTTAATAGATGAATTCATCCAAATATTTAGAGAACAATTCATACTTATTTTACACAAGTTCTTAATAACTGAAAAAGAAAAGAAGCACTCACCCATATGGTGAATATGCTATTCACCATAATTATATTAGATTTATAGCAGGAATACAAAGATGGTTCAACATTAGGAAAAAACAATGCATATAACCAAAGAGGTTAAGTTACATGTTTATGTAGTCAATAGAAAATAGTTAATGGAAGAAGCTAGTTAACAAAAAATTCTGCCCTAGCCCTCAGGTTTCTGAACTCCTGGTCCAGGGCACTTTCTGATTCTGTTTTTCTCTGATTAACTTCAACTAAGATAGTCCAGCAAGATAAAAGTACTGTATTTCAATTCAATCTTTTTAGCACAAAATTACAAAATTTCAGAGGTAGAAGAATCTATGGTCAAGATTCTGAGTGGCTGTATGTTCAGAGCTGCCCAACTGCTCAGAATACAGCAGACATCTACTAAAATTCATAACTCTAAAGAATCTCCACTGTAGTGCCCCTGGCAAATGGTCCATCCAGCCTCTGCTTGAATACTTCTACATGGGAGGGACTCTAATGCTTTCTTAGTCAACCCATTCCACTTAGACATAGTTCTTAAAAATACAAAATTTCTCCAGACATTTTTTCAAGAATTTTTTTTTTCACCAAAGTGATTTTCCTTAAGCACAGACCTGACAGTGATGCTCCCTTAGTTAACAAATGGTGGTGCCTTCCTTTTGACTCTAGGATAAAATAAAAATTATTTTGCTTTTAAAGCCCTTCACAACTTGTCCACTACCTAACTTTTCAGATTTATTATAGCTTTCTCTCTTTTCTCATACTCTCTGACCCAGAAAAACTGACCTTCTCTTTGTATATTACATATCCTTTTCCTTCTCAAGTTGACATGGGCGAAGAGGCATGCCCACAGCCTGGAATACACTCTCTCCTACCGTTGGCCAAGCAGACCGTTCTCTTTCTTTAAGACATAGCTCTATCACTTCTTTCTCCATGAATCCTTTCTTGATGTCTCCGTGCCTTCCCTGCCTAATAACTTCATACTTAACTGTCTTGAATTTATTTGTGTTCTCTTCATATTTACATGCTTACATGACTAATCAAATTTTCTTCCATTAGAATACAAGCTCCTTTCTTTTTATTTTTAGTCCTAGGGTCTATCATACTGCCTATCACATGGTGTTTATCTCATTAATTGATTGATTAATATGGCTCCAGAAGGTTCTAGTCTGGCTATTGACATTTATAAAAGTAACTTAAATCTTTTTTTTCTCCATTTTCCTTTTTAATATGGATTTTGCTTTCAATTCAACAAACTTCTGTTTAGCATCTATTATGTACAAGGCAGTTTTCTATGTGCTAGAGATACACAAATTAAACAATTCCTACTCTCAAAAAGTTCAAATTCTACTTTGAAGAAACAGTATATGTATGGATATACAAAAACACTGTCACATAAAGGAGAGAACATTAAAACCTAGGGGATCAGGGAACTGGTATCTGAGCTGAGCCTTAAAGGAAAGAGTCTGAAATTGAAGATGGAGAAAAGGAGTACATTTCAGGCAAAGGGAAAAGTTTTTGTGACTACAAAGGCAGTAGAGGCAATGTTGAGGTTGGTTATGATGTAGCAATATAATTTTACCAGGACATTGAATATATGAAGGGAAATAATGTGAAATCATTACAAAAAGTTAAATAAGCTTGGAGATGTACTTTTATTACCTTATTAGTGGTAGAAAACATTTTGAATTACAAAGGAGTCTTTAAAAGTGCTCCTATACCTTCCTGTTTCTTGAGATTTTATCTTGATACTTCTGTATATGATAGCAACAAGGGTTAAAATGACCATTTTACCGCCCTCCTCTGTAATGTTAATGGGATTTAAGATCTTCCCTGATCATTAATAGGTCAGCACATTAAAGGAAACTTGCTTAGGGGAGGCTTGCTTGTAGGAAGGCTTTCACACCTTTTGCTAATTTCTAATTAAGCACTGAGTCAGGAGGGTTGTGATGCCTTCTGACTCTGAGAAGTGTATACATACTCTGAGTCGGTATTTTGCTTTGGGGCTTATTTATGAGAAGGATCTTGTGATTCTCTGGTGGAGATTCTGAGTGGCTGTATGTTCAGAGCTGCCCAACTGCTCAGATATAAAGGCTTTCTCCATTCATGTAAAATGTATAGTCGAGTCAGGCAGTCAGAGCCCTGTCTGTTGGTCTTTATTTCTCTACCTTGTATTTTCTCTGAAGTTCCGGGTGCTGACTTTCCCCCTGAATTAGTGAATGTAATCAAAAAAGACTGTTGATACCTTAAACAGTTATCTTTCCTAGTAACACAGAACTAAGAACCTGTGCTAGCAGCCATCCTGGGTATGCCAGTGTGGTTGCCACTACATCATCTCTAATGTCCAGATATATTCCATCATGCCCCACCTTGTCAGTAAATTCATTTAGGTGAGTTAAAATGCTTCCATTTGTCATTAAGAGACTAAGCTAAGTGAAGTCACATGGCAATTAAATTTAGTTCAGCTCAATTCCATGAACATCTACTAAGTGCTTACTATACTATGTAACAGTCACTACACTCTATCCTGCCGACAAGGAGTTTATGGCAAGGATCCCTTATAGATGAAGTGACCAAAAAGATATTATAGTAGTAAAAACTGAGCAGGACCTTGATAGAGAAGAAGGATGTCCATAGCTAGAGGTGGGGGATGAATGCATGGTAGGAAATCCCTGGTTCATCCTCTGCTACCTATGAGCCTGAAACATGAACATAGGAGGTAGCAGGATATTACAGGATGATAGAGCTATTGGAGAGATTTGACTTTCCCTTTTAAAAGTGATGTTTTTCATTCTTCTTTTTTGAAGAGGACCAATGAAATCATGGGTGGTATCTTGACTTAAATGTGAATTGGATTTAAGTAAAGCAGAATTACATAAGTTTTCAGCCTCACTCTCTCTTCCAGAGTCATCAAAGTCCAGTGACAAGACAAAAGGCAGGATAACTAGTGATGGCTCAGGATGTAGTGGATGACTGGCATTGTTGATGTCTCTATAAATGCCTTACTAGGCATTGGAACAAATCCTTCTCACCCCCACCCCATTCCATCAAGGGAAGCCTTCACATTCTTGGGACAGACATCCCCCTAATTCACTGATGGGTTTGAGGTCTCTTGGTTATTATCAACCTGGCTTAACCCATCTGCCAAGACAGTTTTACCCAGGTGTAGCAGCTATGCATAATACAGCTTCTTGGAGCCAGAAGTGAGAGAAATAATACCTCACTCTAAAACAGTGGTTCTCAACCTTCCTAATGCCACGACTCTTTAATACTCTTATGTGGGGGTATCTGCATATGTGTGGACCCACCTGGAAAGGGGTAGAGGAGCGGTGTCTCAGTTCCTAAAATCATCAGAAATATGTGTTTTCCCATGGTCGTAGGTGACCCCTGTGAAAGGGTCATTTGACCCCCAAAGGGGTCGCAATCCACAGGTTGAGAACTGCTGCTCTAAAATGTCTCTTTTTATGTGGACCATTTTTATATTTGACTTCTTCAGCGTGTTCTCTGTCAAACTCCCATGAAAACAGCAACTAAGCAAAATTTTGAGAGGGAATGGCCAATGTTGTCCTGCAAAAGTGCAAAATGGCAGATTAGGCTACAAGCTACAACAATATTCTCCCAAGGCTTGTGGTCTCCTCCAGCTGTATTCTTTGGAGATAGTGGGATAGTGAAATCTACATCAGATAAGAAGTCAGAAGATTTTAATTTGAATCTCAGATCTTTGCTAGACATGTGACCTTGGACCAGAAATTCCATCTCAGTGAGCCTTCATTTTTTTTAATCTCTAAAATATATATGATACTACTTGTGCCACCCACATCACAGGGTCTTTATATTCATAAACTGAAAAGTGCTATGTAAGCGTGAGGTGCTATTATAATGCTTGCCTCACATGTCCAAATCAGTGAAATGAAATGTAATCATCATAGCCTAAGTGACAGTGTACCATCTCTTACTACATGACATTGGGGGAGTTATTTAACCACCCTACACATCGGTTTCTTCATCTGTAAAATGAAGGAAACAGGCTAGTCTCTGAGGTTCGTTCCAACTCCAAATCAATGACAATGATGATGATAATCTAATATTTTCAGGATCCGGTTATTGGTAATATTATATTCCACTTTTACAACAAATAGAGCCTACTGATGGTGCTAGATCACAAAAGTAATTGTGCTCTGCACTATCTATTAGAAAAGTAAATTGACTTGAGGTTAGTTTAAAAATTCTCCAGGGCATACCACCAATTCACTAGCCTCCAGATGCCTTTCTAGTCTTGCATAGCTGACATATCAGTTATCTTGTATTGCCCTCCATGGCATGTGTGATAACAACTCTTTATCCTTTCCTCTTTTTCTGTCATATTTTTGGAAGTGTTAACCTTCTTCCTTCTCCCTGGTTGATAAGAAGCTCTATAGATCTGTCACAGCTCATGCAAGTCTTTGCTTTGTTGAAAGAACTTGGGACTCCATCCATTGAACTAAGGCAGGAGCAGTGTCAGCTCCAGAAAAGAGGCTGGAGAAGAGCCCATTCTCTGGGACCCTATCCACAGAGAGCAGGCAAAAAGCAAAGGGCTGCCTTCAATGAGGAATGTGGCCAGCCAAGAAAAATGCTGGATTGAACTGAGGTGAAATTTTTGATGCTTTCAGTACAAAGTATTTTTTTATGAACGTAACAAGAGAAAGTTTAATAAAAATGTGATTTGTCCATTCTGAAGTTTTTTGAGAGTGCGGAGATCTGCATGACAAATGGAGTTTGCAGGGGGAGGGGTTAATTGTATATTTCAAGAGAGCCAATGATATAAACTTTCAACTTTACTTCCACTATTTGCTGAAGAAAGAGAAACACCAAATTATAAAAAAATTAATGAAAATGAAAAAAAATTCCTTATTCCTGACTTTTTAACCCAGTTCAAAGCAATGGTTTCATTTGGGGAAAAAGTGTTTATTAGATTTTTAGAGTTTCCCTCAAAAATCAGAAGATATGTTAGGAAATGTTTCCTTATGACTTTCCAGTCTTAGTTTACCAGCTTAAAAATACTTGAAAAAACAGAATATCTTCTAGTGCCTATTCTCACTTGGAAGAGAAATATTAGAGAATTTTAAAAGTTTTCCATCATTCCATAATGTGGGTCTGATAGATGATTATTTCATTTTCCCCATGATGAAATGGAGTCAGAAATAAGTTATTTTGTTGGTTTAACCAACTGAATTAATAATGTAACCAAAAGTGAACCACAATTCAGGTATTTGCTCTTCACCTAAAAAAAATAGTCCAAGTAAATCCTAATTTACACAGAAGATAAAACTTATTATGAACGTTGTTACCTGGCAAAGTGTCAAGAAGCAGAGGAGGAAGAAACAAGTTTACAGAGAGCTTGGTGAGTGAGCCAATTAAGCAAAGTCATCCCAAGAGCCTTTAGAGATGAAAACAGAAAGATAAAGAAGAGACAAAAATAGAAAAAGATGCAGATGTTTATATTGCATACATGCAAAAAAATGTCTATGGCAAGCTTTGTTTCCATCAATGACCATGGTCCTACCACATTTAATTCTAGCATCACATTTCCATATATGACACACAGGGAAGTGGTAATGACACCAAAAAAAGCAAAATTAAAGAGAGCAGCTGGATTAGATCAATTATACAGAGAGGAGGTCCATGATGGACATCGTGGTGACATTAAATTATCAAATCTCAAGGTATTTGAAAAAGAAAAATATGCCAAAGTCTTGGTGGCTAGGGGTCAAAATAGATCTAGGACCTGAGTGTGAAAGGTCACAACATTAAAAGACAATAAATAAGAGAACAACATTGCTTTTCACAGTGGTGGGGGAGAGCATTCATAATCAAACAAAGGATAAAGGTAATTACAAAATATATTATAGAAAATTTCACTTGCATTAAATTGAAAAATTTTTGCATGCAAAAAAAAATCAGTTCATCTAAGAATTTGCTTCTTAAACTGTGGGTCATGTGAAAAAATTGGCAACAGTAAAAGGTTTCTGAGAGTGCAATGACCAAAAATTAATTAAAAATCAAATGTGTAATGAATCCGAGGTGTTTCTGCCAGCACCAGATGCATCGCGAGATTTCACTGCAACCTTGGTTCTGAACACAAAGCATGCCCACTTTGCACTGTGCATGCCCTCAGGCCATGTGACCCTAAAGAACACTGCAGAAACACAAAAAGGCAAGTAAAAAAGTTTATGAAGCCCTGATCCAGTATGACAAAGGAAGCTGCTGATTAAAAACAAGTCTCTCCATCAAATATCCTTTAAAAGGGTTTTGTCCTCAAAGTATATAGGTAACTAAAATAAATATGGAAAAACCAAAAAATAAGAATAAACAGTATTAAAAAGAATTTTAAGCTATTAATAACCATATGAAAGATTTCCCCGAATCATTAGTAAGAGAAACCCAAATCAAAGCAATTTTGATGTTTTACTTCACACCCAAAAATTGGCAAAAATGAAAAAAAAAATAGAAAAATCAATGTTGGAAAGGCTCCAGAAAGACAAGCATACTGTCTTTCTCTTGGAGGAGTCATGAGTTAACACAACCCCTAGAAAGCAATTTTTTTGACTAAAATATCCATGATCTTTCACCCTGCAATTACAATACAAAGCATGTACTTAATGGAGGCCAGAAATAAAAAAAGAAAGATTCAGTATGTACTAGATTCTCATAACAGCACTTGTAGCAAACAGCTGGGAACAAAGTAGTTATTCATCAAGTGGGAAATAGCTAAACAAGGTGCGATGGTTAAACAATGTCTAGGAGTGTGATAGATCAATATATTTCCATCAGAAGGGACAAATATGATAAATTCTGACAAGCATGAGAAGAGTTATCTGAACTGAAGCAAAGTGAAGTGAGTCAAAATTGAAAAAAAACATACACAATGACTAATGTTAATGGAAAGAGCAAAATAAAAATAAAACCAAACCCTATATAATTATAATGACCAAAGTTCTTGACTCTGGAAAAGTGCATTAGGAAAAGCATTTCCTTCTCATCTTTAACAGAGTCCTATTGGTATGAAATACTGCTCACACTATAAGATTTAAGACTTGATTAATATATTGGTTGGCTTTGCTAGACTACTTTTTTCTTTATTTTTATTTTTTGTTACAAAGGATGACTTACAGGGTAGAGCAAGAAGAGGATTATATTCAGAAATATTGATGTTAATTGAAAAGACATAATTTTGAAAGGTAACTGAGAAACTATCAATACCAACCTATATTCCTACTTTCCCATCTCTATGGAAATTTGTTATGGAAAATAATGTATGTATACATTGAGTATCCTTGATGAAGATAAAAGAAAAGAAAAGACCGACACTTGCAAATAATATTCTACAGCAGACTATATCTTTGGAGTCACACAACTGAGGGTGATAAAGGCTGCAAGATTCAAACATCCTTATTGTTCATTGACTATAAAAAAAAGTGTTTCACTTGGTAAAATGCCACCTTAAAGAATCTTCTCCAGGAATATGTCTCCCATACATATGCAAAAATCATGGCAGTTAAAGAATTATAACAGTAGCAAATTTATTCTGAAGAATTAAAGCTGTAAGTCTGATGGAGTATCACAGGGTGGGGTTTGGAGACAGGGGAAGGGGTGGCAGAAGGGATGAACAGACAAAATACATTACCAATGGAGACATGCATGAAAGATAAAAGAATTTCGTCGAGAGACATTACTGGGAAATAAGATGGGCCAGTCACTGAATGAGAAAGAAATGGTTAAAAGATGGAAAATCCATGTACTTTTCTGCTATCCACACAATGTTAAAGGATTCAAAGGAAGGAGCCCAGGAAGTTAAGTCACCTGCTTGTGGTGAATTTATAAGAGGAAATGGGCAAGAGTTACAGGTGAGAAGAAGACATGGATGAATTGTGATTTGCATCATTGGAGGAAGTATTCACATCTATGACATTATGAATGGAAATACAAAACTGGTGGTTAATTTTACATTAAAACGCTCTTCATCTATAACAAAGACTCCCCCCCTTTAGGTTCCTTTTTAGAGAGAGAGCTCACCTTTTTAAAAAAATGATGCTTTTTGATTTTATATTTGCTTTTAATCTATTCTTCTCTCTTGCCTTTCTTTATATATGATTTTTTAATTAGCAAAACAGACCAAAATCTTTTCTTGAAGTCTGTAGAGTATCCCACAGCTGCAATCCTGCCCCACTTCAATGAGAGAAGGGAGTATATTTTATCATCTCTTCTCTGAGGCCAGAAGTTGGCCATTATATTATAGAATATAGATCTAACTTAAAAGGGACCAGAAAGGTGTCTAACCCAACATCCTTACTTTACAGGTGACAAAACTGAATTTCGATAATCGACCTGCCGAGATCATACAAGCAATAGATTTCAAAATTCTATCTTTTTAAATGTGTTTTTTTAATAGCTGTACCAGTAATTTATTTTCCCAAATAAGTTTTGTAAATATTGCAATGTGTCTCTGAAAAGTTTACTCAGTTCAACAGGAATTTATTAATTTCCTGTTGCAAGGACCTACGTTGTCCAAAGTATTTGGTAACACTGGGTTAATTTCTCTGACTTACACTTTGAATTCCCGCCAAAGAGAAGCTCCTACAGAAGTGTACCACATGAGTATGAGGACCTTTTAACTCTTTTTGATCCATCACTGACATTAGACCCTTTTTTTTATTATCTTGAGAGAATCATGTATAACAGAAGCAAGCCTCAGAGTTGGGACAGCCTGGGTTCAAGGCCCAACTTTGACACACAATGACTTTGTAACCCTACCTAAACAAGTCTTTTAATCTCTCAGGGCCACTAAGGAACTCTCTCAGACTTAAAATGGATGCCAATCTGCATTTGTAAAGAGAGTTTTCTCCTCCTTACAACGATGAAATCACAGGCCTAGACCAACTTCATTGTCTTATTAAAGTACATTGTCTTTCAAAGTACAAAGCATTCCTTATAAGCCATGGTTCAGACACCTGGGAACACATTGAGTACCATGGAAATTCAATGAATATGATTTCTTTTTAGCAACTCTTATAAACCCCCACAGGAGAATTTTGAAAGCTCAATTCATGCTTTAAAACTCTTCCATCATGCTTCTAATTAGTATACAAATTAGAATGAAAAGTTTTGGAATCAACCATTTTTAACAAAATTGCTGGTTCTTTTGTTAAGGAACTAAAAATGTTGAATGAAAACCAGTAATAAATATAGGTGGGTCATTCAGCATTTATTAAGCACCTACTAGTGCCAGGCACTGTGTTAAGCAGTAGGGATACAGAAGGAGGCAAAAGACAGTCCCTGCCCTCAAGCAGCTAACAGTCTAATGAGGGAGACAACATGCAAATGAACATATACAAACAAGCCCTATAAGTAGGAAATAATTAACAGAGGGAAGGCACTGGAAATCAGTAGGGATACAGAAGGAGGCAAAAGACAGTTCCTGCCCTCAAGGAGCTAACAGGCTAATGAGGGAGACAACATGCAAATGAATATATACAAACAAGCCCTATAAGTGGGAAATAATTAACAGAGGTAAGGCACTAGAAATCAGAGGGACTGAGGAAGGATTCCTGTAAAAGAGATGAAAGGAAGAATTAATGAGAATGAAAGGAAGTCATGGAAGTCGGGAGGTAGAGTTGAAGAGAGAGAGCAATCCAGGCATGGAGGACACCAGAGAAAATGTCCAGAGTTTAAATAAAATCTTTCCATTTTTTGGGCCAAATTTTTCCTTTTCTTAAAGCTTTCTACTTTTAAAATTAATGTGAGGGAAACATTTACTTTTGAATGTTTCCCCACTATCAATCCATGGAGAATATCCTGCTTTCACACACCTTTGGGTCACCCATATTCTCTAAGCCATCCCAGGTCACTGCTTACAGTAACGTGTATGGTAACAATCTCACTATGTGTTCTGTTTAAATCTGCTACTGATGCTGCATCTGTCAAACAGCCAAAAGACCTGACCCAGTTGTACTGAGTAAGCCCTACAGATTATTTGTCAGACAGATTCAGTAACCCAATATTTGTTTTTTTATTTAATTGGTATGCAAATGGGGCAACGAGACAGCATTTGTGCTCGATACAGTTGTCACTTCAAATTCTGGTAACATTCATTATCATGCTTACAGATGTTTTTTCCACACATAACATCTGCCAATACTACCTAAACCCCAGGAAGTCGACAAACCTGTGCAAACTTCCTCTCTGTGTGTATCTCTCTCTCTGTTATCTGTTCCATGCACACTAATTTTGTGCATCTGAGGTCCCTGTTTGCCAGAATTATGCCTGCTTCCTAACACCTCTGCCTCCAGAGCTTTAGATTTGAAATTGAACAGACACAAAGCCAATTTATCATAGGATGACATGTGTCATGTTCCTGGTATTACCAGAGGAACCTACTGTATGCACTGTATTTATCCTTTTGTTATCAACGTGGACCAAAGCAGGACAGACCAGAGTAGTTAGCTATTAGATTTATAAAGATGATATATATTTAAGGGATGTGGTTTTAAATACTACTGCATGTAAAATATGGAGCTATATCATTCTGCTTAAGACCAGATTTCCTTTGTCAAATAATCATTCATCATACAGGAACACAATATATTCAAATGTGTGCATCAAAAACAAATATATTGGAATGCATTCCTTCAAAGACTTGCAACCCTCCCTCAAATCGACAATTTATCTTTTTCTATCTCTTCCATTTTCAAATAAATCATCATCGTGCTTAATGATGGTTTTATCATGTGTACAAAACACCTCCACATTACACAGATTTTATAAACAATAAATGTAAATATTAAACCATACCTCCAATTCATCTTTCACAAGCAAACATAATATATGTACTTTTTAACGTACTAACAATGCATCTCTCACTTTGTTATGTAGATCAAACACAAGACAGAAACTTACAGGGACTGTAATATCTCAATAAGCCTAATAGCTAAAAGGCGAAAGCTTTTCATTTGAACTGTGTGTAATAGGAAGCTGATAACTTAAGGGCAAAACTTTAAATTGTGACTGTACTTGGGCATGGAATGACATCCTCTTACCAGCCTCTACAAATACCTATATTTTATCAGGAACCAACATTTGCACGTGAAAACTTGGCACCTAGTTACTCATCTCCATATGCATTTCACTGGAAGGGGGTAAGGGGAAATAAGAGCTTCTGTTCCAATTGCCTCCATGGATGGCCTTCAAAGCTAATCATTCAATCAACAAGTATTGAATAATAATTGCTCACATGTATATAGCAGCTGAAGGCTTACATGGTACTTTACAAATGCTATCTCGTTTGATTCTCACTACAAACCTATGGCGGTAAGTATCCTTATTTTTTCAGATAAGGGAACTAAGTCTGAGAAAAATGAAGTGATTTTTCCAGGGTCATATAGCTAATAAGTGCCTCAGGTAGGAATGGAGCTCAGCTCTTTTGAGCTTCAAGACCATTCTGTGCCCTAGCTGCCTCTCATGTGCTAGGTACTGTCCTGGAGCGCTGGGTGTACAAATACAATAAATTAAAGCCCCCTTGAAGTGAAAAGTAAAAACACTGAGAATACTAGCACTTTTATGGAGGATCTATGGGCTAGATGGTTAAATCAAATATCGCATAAAACCAATGTTCTAAAAATGTGAGTAAAAGGGCATTAGTCAGACCCAAGATCTAACCAATACAGTCTCTGAAACAAGAAGCAGGTAAAGCATGTCTAGCTGAGTGGAGGATAAACACATCGGAATTAAAGCCGAATCAGTGGAGAGAAAACTATCCCTGGAGCAAGGGTACAAAACTGGTCTTATTTCTATATCTATCAAATTAGCATTTCTGGCCAAAGAAGGAATATTTTGGCAGCAGCACTGGGTGCTAGCAATCAGATGACCAGGTGCAGAAGGTACACATTTCTGAACTCAAAAAGTGGTCAATCTAATGGAGAAAGGCATTGCATACCTCAAATGGCTGATGAGTAATAATAAGTATTGAACCGCTACAAAGTCTGTATCCCAAAAGAGATTAAAAAAAAAAAGGAAAAGAACCTATAAATATAAAAATATTCAAAGCAGCTTTTTTTGTGGTGACCAAGAACTGGAAATTGAAGGGGTACCCCTCAATTGGGGAATGACTGAGCAAGTTGTGGTATATAATTGTGATGGAATACTATTGTGCTATAAGAAATGATTACAGGATGCTCTCAGAAAAACCTGGAAAGACTTAAATGAACTGTTACAAAGTGAAATGAGTAGAACCAGGAGAACATTCTATACAGTAAGAGTAATATTATAAGATAATTAACTGTGAATGACTTAGCTATTCTCAGCAATACAATGATCCAAGACAACTCTGAAGGACTTACGATGAAAAATGCCATTCCATACCCAGAGAAAGAATTGATGGTGTCTGAATACAGACTGAAACATACTTTTTTTTACTATTTTTCATGGAATTTTATTTTGCTCTATATTTTCTTTTACAGCATGACTAACATAGAAATATGTTTTCCTAGGCATAATCTATATACACATATAATCTATTATACACATGTATAATCTATATCAAATCACTTGCCTTCTCAATGAGGGGACTGGGGAGGGAGAGAATTTGGAACTCAAAATTTTTAAAATTAAAAATTATTTTACATGTAATTGGGGGAAAACAAAATCCTATATATTTTTAAAAAGAAAAAAAGAATACATTATTGAAAAATGAACACATATAAAAAGGCTGTTGGTAGCAGGAAGCTGCTTCCTTTCCTTTCTCGTTTCCCAAGGCCAACACCTCTTTCTCAATCTGTCAGTACTTCCTGAACCTAGACCAAAGGTTCTTAACATTTTGTGTGTGTCATGGACAGCTCTGGCAACTTGGTAAAGCCCATGATCCTTTCTCCAAAAAATTGTTTCTGAATGCATAAAGTGAATTACCAAGGATTGCAAAGGAAACTAATTATATTGAAATATAGTTATCAAAATATTTTTAACAGGTTCACAGACAGCAGATTAAGAATTCATGACCTAGAGACAAACCAAGCAACTCCAGAAGAAAAAAAAAATAATTAAACAAGGGGCAAATCAAAGGCTATTTTTTTTCTTACAAAGCCCAGAGCATTTATAGGTGCATCTCAGAGAGCAATAGCGTGTCCTTTTGATGATTCTATACCTTTTCTGTTTCTTTTTAGTGTTTTCTTCTCTTGGAGTTCCTGCAGTTGTAGGTTCTATAATGGACTTCACCATCAGGATGAGCACTGAAGTTTATATAGTAATAAAGTATAATCCTGTTGAAGCCTTGCCTGTTTAACCAATTTACCACCCTTTCTGATGAACAGCTCCTTTTCTGCTGAAAATGGGCTTCCATTATCTATTTGGCATTCCAGAAGTCATCCACATGCTGGATTGTCAAGACCAGGGAGAGGAAGTTTTCAGGAGTGCCAAATAATTACCGATTCATAGTCTCCACTAAACCGTCACAATAACCATAAACCATATGCTCCTGATGAATCATCTTGCCTTGCTGGAATTCCCACATATTAGATGGTATTGATATACCAATTGTTTGTCATCAAGAAAAGATATTCTTGCAAAATGGAAAGAAGCACTACTTTTTTTAAGGCCCTGATTTTTGTTATTGTTGTTATTAGAGTCTCAGCTATTCTACAGCTACCTAGGTGGCTAGGGAGCTTCAATGCAACGGACAGAGCTCAGGACTTGAACTCAGGAAAAAGACCTGGGTTCAAATTCTGCCTTAAACACTTAGTGATTGTATCACCCTGGGCAAGTCACTTAACTTAGACTCAGTTTTCTCCTTTTTAAAATAGGGATAATAATAGTACCTACCTTATTGGGTATATAGAACCAAATGAAATAATAGTTCTAAAGCGCTTTAAAAATTTTGCAACAGAATAGAAATACTAGCTAGTATAAATATTAATATCTTATTGATGCCTTATTTAAAGGCACTATTAATAGTGCCTTTAATATTGATCACAAGCTCTTATGGAAGTATATAAGTATGGTATATATACATATATATGTATATGTATATGTATATATATATACATATATATACATATATATATACCATATACTCTTATTATGTCATTAGAGACAGTACTGAATATTTTGTTCAGTGCTTAAGGCTGCACACCTCAAAGTTATGAGACTATTAGACATAGAGGAAAAGGCACAAACCCACAATCCAAAGAGACATGGATTTGAATCTTTCTTTTGATGTGTTCTTGCTGAGTGACCTTGGACAAGTCACCCAACTTTTCTAAACCTCAGTTTTCTTACCTACAATATATTAGTAATAATATCTATAGCGCCTACTTGGCAACAGAGTTGTGAGAATCAAATGAGATATTGTACCTAAAGCATTTTACAAACAATACACTCAACAGAATGTAAGCTCTGTACATGTAGGAAATGTTTTGTTTTGTTTTGCTTTGGTTCTTAACACAAGGTCTGAAAGTACCTAGGCACTTAATGAAGGCTTTTTGTTCCATTGATCAACTATAAATATGTCACACCAGTGGTTCTTCAACTTTTGGGGGTCATGAACCTCTTTGGCAGTCTGGTAAGGCCTATGGACCCCTTCTCAGAATAGTGTCTGTTGCCGACATCTATATTCATAATTGAGGAAAAGGCTAAATTTCATTTGGAGATATGTTGTTTTTTTTTTAAAAGATGAATTTATTTCCATCTAATTTCACTTTCTCTGAAATCTATTCATGGACCCAGGTAATGGCTCCCTATTTAAAACTTGTCTTTCACTACTGATCCTCTGTGACATTGTTTATTAAGCAAACCCTGGATATTTGATGTGAGAAAACTTCTCTGAACCGTTTCAGGCTGACACAATTGTATGACTGACTACACCACACCACAAGCTGGGAGTGTCTTAGGATGTAGAAAGAGCATACAGTTGAAAAACTGAGGAATTGAATAATTCACAAGCTGCCTACAGAGGTTGCCTTTTTATGGGGAAATCACACAATTATTCCAGAAATATCTATCACTTTTTCAGGCTATCTTGGAGGCTCAGAAGAAGGGAACTTGTTGTAAACCAAGATTCTGCTACTTTGGAATTAGGAAGACTCATCTTCATGAGTTCAAATACAGACACTTACTACCTGTGCAAACCTGGAGACTTAAGGATGTCTGCCTCAGTTTCCTCTTTTGTAAAATGAGCTGGAGAAGGAAATGGCAAGCCATGGAGTATCTTTACCAAAAAAAAACCTCAGAAAACAAAACAAAACAAAAACAACTCAAATGGGGTCCAAAAAACATCAGACACAATTAAAATGACTCAATTAACAACAATGCAACCCTCCACTCCCACCCCAGGAGTATTGTTAAGCCCTTGGTACACATTTATTTGACTGGGGTTTGTCAGATCCAACAGAACTTCTTTGTGTTCTTCCTTTAACTTCAGATCATTACTTTTGCAGATAAAGACCAGGAAAAGTGTGTTCAATGGTACTTCTATTTAACAATTGTTGACTTGAACCCTCAGGCTCCCAGTTAGCCCATTGAGCCAGGTAAAATATTGTTCCTGGACATGATATGAAGGAGTAAAGGAGACAAAAAGAGCATTGATCCGTTCCTATCAAGCTCCCTTAATTTTACGTGTATTAGTGGTATTAGGGAGTCCCAAGGATGGCAGAGCACATACATTCCCAGCTACAAGTGTCCTACTCCAACTTAGACGTTTTCAGGCAAAGGTGGCAAGAAGGTTCCCATTAGACTGGGAGTTCCTTGAGAGCAGGGACTCTTCTCTGCCTCTCTCTAGCCTCAGTTTTTGCACAGCATCTGGCCTGCAATAGGTACTTAATAATGTGTGTGGATTCTCTGACAATCTTTCATATAAAATGCAAGAATACCAAAGATTTGAAAATAAACATGCATGTTTATGTCTCACACATTAATATGTGGAGCTCCCCATGAGGAATTCTCTCTTCTATAGGAGTTCTCTCTTCTGTACCAATGCCAGTCAGCACCTACTCTGTTCAGCTTATGAGTTTTACAGAGTTGTCTGAGCATTGAGAGTTTAACAGATTTGCCTAGGGCTCACACAGCCATTTATGCATCAGAGATGGAAATTGAACCCAGCGCTTCCTCACATGTGTAATCTTCCTCCTCCCTCCCTCCCCAAAAATACATTCAGTGTATCTCATCTCAGTTCACTAGATTTCAAAACTATTAAGCTTTAACTGAATTTTAGTGTTTCTGTTTTCACCAATCCAGTGCTGATCATTGTGGATCTGCATTTATCCCACTGATTGTTCTAAGGAACAATTCATTTACTATGAAAAAGGGAAAGCCTTGCTCTCACTACAAGAATTCATTGAGTTGGAAACAATAGAAAATTATATTTTTTATTTTATATGCATAAATATACTGACTCGGAAGGGATTAACTATGGATCAATAAGGTAGAGAAATGCATATATAATAATCCTTCAACCAGGACTAAACAAAATGCATTAGTTTAAACTGAAAAGGGACTTTCTTCTCTTTTGCTGAATGAAGCCTGAAAACAAACAGGAAAGTGAAAGTGTATTGTACCAGGGAATTCTGCATGAACACTTTGAAACCATTTAATACTTTAAAACGGCAGGTCTACAAGCCTTTTCATTCTTATGGAACATGTTAAGATCAATGGTTGCTGATGAGCAATATTTAAATGAATCTCTAAATGGCTATAATAAAAAATTTTAGTCGACTCAACCCCTGCTGCTCTGGGCTATAAAGTTATGAGTTCTATTTACATGAATGCATGTATGGCTGTTGGACTTGGCAGGAGTTTCTCAGGCTTGGTATTCGGTAGCATATCTATTCCAAATGAACTGAACATCAGGCTGTACCAACCATGTTACTTCAGGCTGGGATAAAGCAGCATGCTAACCTCATGTACATGATACAGAGAGCGTAAGAGAGATAAATATGAATGGCTGCTCTTAACCCTCTTTATGAGCAGAAAGTTGCACAAAGCGTGGCTGGAATTGGAAGAACGTGGCAATTCTACCTTACACTGGCTCTAGGAAAAGACACTAAATGAACGGAACATGAGAAACAAGCAAGATGAATTAGAAGTGTATATAAACTGAGAAGGTTATTGGTCTAGAGGGGATAACCGAAACCTGATGGGAGCACTTTCTTAATTGGAAAGTCAACACAGATGGGTACAATCTGTACAGGAGTGATAGGAATAGAAGAAAATTTGGAATGGTAATATATATGAAACGCATTTATAATGTAAGTGCGATAGGAAATTATAGCAAATGGTATGTTATACTTAGATTAAACTTCAGAGAATGGAAAATGCAGAATACAAAGGACCAGGTTTAGATATAGGCTAGAAGTATTGTTGGGGGAAGAGGATAGGATAAAAACTTGAGGGAAAAGACAAAAAAATGATGTAAACAATTCTGAAACTTCTATGCAGTTTGTCAAATAAGGGTACACAAAAAGAATTCAAAATACACAGATACTTATTGGGTTACAAATGTAACTCAGCAAGGAGTAATAAATATAAAGTCAATGTGCAGTCTAGAACATATAAATTGACAAAATCATAAAAGAACAAAGGAATATTATCATAGAGAGGAAAAGGGAGGATATAGAGAGACAACAGACAGGCATAAAAACAGACAGGAAAAGAGACAGATATCTTATTTGTGCATATCTGTTTCTATGCTTCCTCCTCCATTCAGCTATGAGCTCCTTAGGAAGAAGGGCTGTTTTGGGCTTTCTTTAATCCTCTGTTCTTATCGCAGTGCCTGGCACATAGAGGGCACTTAATAAATTTTCACTGACTTACTATTGACTGCTATACTTATTTGGGTTTTTTCTTGCTATAACAATTTGAAAAAGAAAATTTGATAAAGAATTGCTCACTGTTTTTCATGTTAGAGGAACAAAATTTTGACATTACAGAGCCTCTCTAGAGTGATGGAAAAAAATAATAGCTAATATTTATGGAGCATTTTAAGGTTTACAAAGCACATTACACATATTGTGTCATTTGATCTCACAAAAACCCTAGCAGGCAGGTGTTTTTTTTTAATTTCCCATTTTACAGATGAGGAAACTAAAGATAGGTTAAGTTGTTTGTGCAGGATCACACAGCTACCGATAAGAGTCTGAGGTGGTTTTCAAAATCAGGATTTCCTGATGCCAGATCCGATGTTCTATCTACTATGTGACACTGTCTCCGTAGAATACAAGATTCTATAGATATACCACATCAGATCACAATCCTTTCTTAAAAAAACATATCAAGCCAGAAGCATCTTCACATGTCTGGAGGCCAAGAAAAAAACTGCTCTGCTTTTTAAGCAGTAAGTGAAATCTGTAAGAGATTAGTCTGTTGTTTAACATTTAACAGGAATCAATTAATGTAAGAAAGAGAAGAATGTGAGAACACTATGAAATGGAGCTAAGACATTTCAAAGGAAAGAGCTAACTGGAAAAAAATGCCAATAGTTAGAGAGAAGACATGCATCAAATAACAAAATGTAATTGATTTCTCTGGTCTTTTGTAAGAAAAAAAAATGTATATAATATTAGGATAGAATACAAGCTTTGTAAAAGTATTCACCATAAAAGGAGCAGAATTCAAACCAGGCTCATGTCTGAAAAATAATAGAAGTGAAAACCAGAGCAAGTTATATAGAATAATCAATAAGCTAAGAAGGAGTTTTTTCTTAAGCATCAGTGATATGTTCCACAGTATTCTAGACATACTGTACATTCACTGCACTCTAGGATTTTGTGATATTGGGGAAACAAAATGAACATGCATGAATCAAAAAGGAAACTATCCAATCCCCTCACGAAAAAAATAAAAATAAACAACCCCACAATACTTGTTATGGTGCAGACTGAAAGCAAGGTAAAGTTCAGAGAAGCGGGAGATCCCCGTGGGTTGAGCAGTTGGGTATTCAAATGGCTATGTGAATTTCCAGGAGGTGGAGAACTAGACATTTTCTCTGATACCCATGACCACTCAGACCTCTCTAAAACAGAAATTATGCACCAAAGATAAAGCAATTTCAGTTGTCTCCATAGTCTAGGACATCCAGAATCTAAAACAAAAACCCATGAACTAAGGCTCACTCATCCTGAGCTCAGTTGGGCTCAGGGACATCTTTCCAGTCTTCCACTGAGCCAGTGGTGAGGCTGTACTAGCAGACACAAGGACATGACGCAGGCTTACAACCAAACTCCCATACCCCAGTTTCTCATCCTTCCTACAAGTGCCATAGAGACCCAGGCTACTGAAAATTGAATGGGGATAGAAAGACATAAACCTTTTTTTCAGTGGTACATGGCACCTACACAAAAACTGACCATGTATTAAAGCATTAAAACCTCACAAACAATTGCAGAAAGGCAGAAATAGTAAATGCATCTTGTTTAGATCATGTTGCAATAAGAATTTCACTTAATAAAAGACCATGGAAAATAGATTAAACATTAATTGGAAACTAAATAAGCTAATCCTAAAGAACAAATTGGTCAAACAACAGATCATAAACACTACCAATACTTTCATCAAAGAGAATGACATTAATTAAACAACATACCAAACTTATGGGATGCAGCTGAAGCAGTACTTAGGGGGAAATTTATATCTCTAAATGCTTATATCAATAAAATAGAGAGAGAGCCTATCAATAAAACAGGCATACAACTAAAAAAGCAAGAAAAATAACAAATTAAAAATCTCCAATTAAACACTATTGGAAATCCTGAAAAAATCAAAGTAGAGATTAATAAAATTGAAAGTAAGAAAATTATTAAACTAATAAATAAAACTAAGAGTTTGTTTTATTAAAAATGGATACATCATTTATTAATTTTATTTTAAAAAAAAAGAAAACCAAATTACAAGAATCAAAAATGAAAAGGATGAATTCACCACCAAGGAAGAGGGCATTAAAGCAATGACTGGGAATTATTTTGCCCAATTGTACATCAACAAACCTGACAATCAAAGGAAAATTATGAATATTTACAAAAATATAAATTACCTAGATTAATCAAAGAGGAAATAGAGTACTTAAATAGCCCATTTTAGAAAAAAAGAAATGGAACAATCAATGAACTCTCTAAGGAAAAAAATCCCCAGGGCTGGATGGATTCCCAATTCTACCAAACATTTAAAGAACAATGAATTCCAATACTATATAAACTATTTTGGAGAAACAAGCAAAGAAGGAGTCCTATCAGATTCCTTTTATGACACAAATATGTTGCTGATACCTAAACCAGGAAGAGCCAAAACAAAGAAAGAAAACTATAGACCAATTTCCCTAATGAATATTGATACAAAAAAATTTAAATAAAATACTAGCAAGGAAATTACAGCAATATATCACCAGGAACATATGCAATGACCAGTTGGGATTTGTGCCAGAAATACAGAGCTGGTACAAGATTGGAAAAACTATCAGCGTGATTGAACATATCAATGACAAAATCAACAGAAATCATATGATTATGTCAATAAATGCAGAAAAAGCTTTTGACAAAATACAGCACCCATTCTTATTAAAAAAAAAAACACTAGTGAGATAGGAATAAATAAAGCTTCCTTAAAATGATAAGTAGTATCCATCTAAATAAACCCACGTAAGTCATAAATGTGCATTGTGTGTGTGTTTCTGTGTATGACAGAAAGAGAAATTCTGTTTAAAATAATTGAAGACAATACAAAATGCTTAGGAGGCCACTGGCCAAGACAAACCCAGCAATGTATATGAATATGAAGTGTATATGAATACAATTACAAAACACTTTTCACTCAGATAAAATTAGATCTAAACAACAGGAAAAATATCAATTGCTCATGGGGAGGCTGAGACAATATAATAAAAATGGCAATTCTACCTAAATTAATTTACTTACTTGGTGCCATACCAATGAAACTACCAAAAAAAAAAAAACCCAAACCTATTTTATAGAACTAGAAAAAAATTTAACAATTCATCTGGAAGAACAAAAGGTCAAGAATATCAAGAAAATTAGTGAAAGAAATACAAAAGAAAGTGGCCTAGATGTACGAGATCTCAAAGCATATTATAAGGTGACAATCATGAAAACCATCTGGTACTGGCTAAGAAATAAAGTGATCAATCTGTGAAATAGATTGCATACACAAGACATAAAAAATAAATGACCATCATAATGGTCATTATGGAAATAATGTTTTTGAGTTTGATAAACTCAAAGATTCCAGCTTCTGGGACAAGAATCGCTATTTGGCAAGAACTGCTGACAAAACTGGAAAGAAGTGTGCAGAACCTACGTATAGACCAACATCTTACAGTGTACGCCAAGATGTGGTAAAAATGGGTATATGATTTAGACATAAAGGGTGATACCATAAACAAATTATGAGAGCATGGAATAAATTATATGTCAGGGAGAAGGGAAGTGTTTTACCAAATAAGAGATAGAGAGCATTCCGAGATTTTTATATTTTGGATAATTTTGATTATATTACATTGAAAGAGTTTTGTACAAACAAAATCAATGCAACCAAGATTAGAAGGAAAGCAGAAATCTATGGAAAAATAATTTACAGATATCTCTGATGAAGACCACCTTTCTTAAATACATAGAGAACTGAGTTACATTTATAAGAATGCAAGTCATTCTCCAATTCATCAACATATGAACAGGCAATTTTCAGATGAAGAAATCAAAATTATCTATGGTCATATAAAAATGTTCTAAATCACTAGTGATTACAGAAATGCAAATTGGTTTACCACCTCACACATATCAGACTGGCTAACGTGAGAGAAAAGGGAATTGATCAATACTGGGAAAGATATGGCAAAATTAAGACACTAATGCACCATTGGTAGAGTTGTGAACTGATCCAACCATTTGGGAGAGCAGTTTGGAGCTATGCCCAAATGGTAGTCAAACTATGCATACCTTTTGATCCAGCAATACCACTTCTAGGTCTATATCCCAAAGACAGCATAAAAAAGGGAAAACTATCTACATGTCCACAAATATTTATAGCAACTCCTTTTGTGGTAGCAAAGAATTAGAAATTGAAAGAATGCCCATCAATTGGGGAATAGCTGAACAAGTAGTAGTATATGAACGTAATGGAATACTATTATACTAAATCACCTGTGAATGACTTAGCTATTCTCCATAATACAATGATCCAAGGGAATTCCAAATGACTTAGGATGGAAAATGCTATCCACATCCAGAGAGAAACCTGAGGGAGTCTGAATGCAGATCATAGCATATTATTTTCATTTTTTTTGGAAATATGTTTTACATGATTGCACATATAGAACCTCTCTCAAACTGCTTTCCATTTTAGGAAGATGGGAGGGAGGGAGAAAATTTGGACCTCCAAAAATGTTTAAATGAACATTAAAAATTTGTCTTTACATGTAATTCACCATTTTTTTTAAAGAGGAAAAACGGAAAAAACAGCTAAACAACAGATCAAAAAAGTCTGACATCGTATACAGTATTGGACACTTATGACACCCCACTCTGAAAAGAAGTGATGGGAAAGTGTCTTCTTAGGGAACAAGCTTGGTTGTTATAATGTCATAATATCCTATTTTGATTGTTTTGCTGTTATTTCCATTTCCATTGATGTCTTCATTGTGCATAGTGTTTTCTTAGTTCTCCTTATTTCACTTTAGGTCAGTTCACAGAAGTCCTTCTGTGTTTCCCTGCTCTTGTAATGTTTATCATTTCTTATAACAAAGTAATATTCCATTACATCAACATGCCACATTTTCTATACCTTCCCTAGGTGATGAATCTCTACCTTGTTTGAAGTTTTTTTGCTATATAAAAAGTACTGCTATAAATCTATTGGTACATAGAAGGTCTTTCTTTTGTCTTTGACCTCTCTACATTATATTCCACACATTAGAATCTCTAGGTTAAAGGATATGGACATTTTGGTCATTTTCTTTACATAATTCCAAATTGCCATCTATAACAGTTAGACCAATTTGCAAACCCATCATCAATGTATTAGCATATCCATCTGCCACAATGACTCCAACATTGCTTGTGCCCATTTTTTATTTTCCTTACAAGTTGACTGGTATGGCACAAAACTCAGGATTACTTTGAATGTATTTCTCTTACTATTATTGTTATTTTAAATAATAATAGCTATCATTTATCTAGCAATTTAAGGTTTACAAAACTGTTTACAATGTGTTGTCTTATTTCATCCCCATAATAGCCCTATGATGTGGTACTGTTATTATCTCCATTCTGATGATAAGGAGAAAATTGTGGATGAATAGATTAAATGTCTTGCCCACAGTCATAGAGCTAGTAAGTGAATGAGGCATGATTCAAAGTTTTGCTCCTGGTTCCAAACCTGACTCTGCATCCACTGCACTAGTATTTAGTGATTTGAAACATCATTTCATAAGACTGTTAATTCTTTGCCATTCTTCTTTTGAGAACTGTTGTTAATATATAAACTTTGACCATTTAGAATGATGTATATCTGATGGAACACAGGGATTTTTAAAAATTATATAAAACTAAAAGTATTTACACAAAGTTACTAGGATTGATCTTTGAATGTTTTAATGTTAGGGACTGTCAACTCTGTTAAATTAGTTTCTGTATGTTACAACCCTTTGCTTATAAATGTACATTTACACATGGCTTAGTTCAGCTACAAATTGGTCAAATCATCTACATATTAGACATGCCAAAGGAAAAATATTATTCAGTACTCAGGGTTTTTTATATTATATTCATTAAAGATATTTTCCTTGAATTAAAAAATAATGGGCTCAAAATAAATCATTTTAAAGCATTATTGTTATTTAATAAACACTTTTGAAATTTAAAACATTGAGATTATTTTCTAGATAGATTAGATAGATAGATTACTCAATTATTAAGAATACCTGAACTACTCAGTTCTAAGCACTAAAACAAAATTCTCTTTTAAGGTAGGAAAGTCCTGAAACTTTAAGACAAACTAACTTACTTACAAATAGGTTTTGACCCTTGGGCAAATTAATTGACATATTCTATTTCTTTCAAAATGCTAACCCTGAAATGTACACACACACACAAAAATGACTATTGGTGCCTCTTTACCAGTGTGGTAGAAAGTAAAGGAAGATAACTGAATTCAGAATAGCACAAGCATTTACAGAAGAACCTGGCTAAGGAGGACAATAAAAATTAGATTGGCCAAATATTTCATAAATACTGAGAGTAAATTTTTCTTCTACTTCTCTCATTTGGTTTTCAAAATCTTTCTTCAGCTGATCTCTAGCTTTTTGGCAATCTTCATGTTTCTTGGAAGCTTTTGGGGTGGGAGTTCTGACTGCATTGTCTTCCTCCCTTTCCCTGCTTTGTTCCTTCTTTTCCCTGAAGAAGGAATCTAGGGTTTGGTTGCTGTTCTTAATTTGCTTCCTATGCTTATTCATGGTCGCCATTCAATGGGTTTTGTTTTTTTTTTATTTCTGTGGAATTCTGCTTCCAGAGGGAACAGCTCTGTCCCAAATCACTGGGGTTTTCCCAGCTGCTGGGGCTTTTAGGAGGCTGCTGGGTCCCTCCCCAGCTCCAGGTCACTGAAAAAAAAAACCTCAGGACCACCACCCAAGATCATGATCCGGATCCAGGCCGCTCAATGCGAGAGCTCTTGGCGTCTGAACAATTGCTTGGCCCCCTTGCTGTCTGCAGGCCAGGAGCTCTGAAGCGGCAATGTGGAGGCCGGTGCAGAACCTCCGCTTGCTGCTTCTTTGCCCTGGAGGAAGCTTGGCCAGACCCGCTTTTCTTCCCCAGTTTTTAGCCAAGTTCCACTAACCTGAGTCCTTTTTTCTTATGGCTGGATATTTCCGGATACTGCCACAGCTGCCGCAGATCTGCTCTCCTGAAGCTCGGCTCGTCCAGCCGACCCCAGGGCAAAAATCGCTGTTTCAGGCTGGGCTGGTTTCTGCTCTCAGAGTTGAAATGGTCGCTTTGAGCTGAACTGCCTTCAGCAGGACATATATCTGTATGTGTTTTAGAGCCCTACAATTTGTTTAGAGTCATATTTTTTGGGTATTTGATGTGGCTGTGTCAGAGCTGCGATTTCTTGCTGCTTCTACGCTGCCATCTTGGCTCCGCCCTTTGAGAGCAAATTTTTAAGAAGATAAACATAGGGGCAGCTAGGTGACACAGTGAACAAAGCACTGGGCCTGGAGTCAGGAGGATCTGAGTTCAAATCTGGCCTCAGACACTTAACACTTACTAGCCATGCCACCTTGGGCAAGTCACTTAACCCCAACTGCTCTGCCTTCCCTCCTCCAAAAAGCAAAAAAGAAGAAGAAGATAAACATAGTCAGGGCTGTCAATCTAGTACAGGGCACTAATATCAAAGGTTGTGCTAGAACTGTGAAAGTTGGGGTTGTGGTTTAAAAAAAACAAACAAAACACCAAGACATACTTGTCCAGAAGCTTCCCTTTGTTCACTCTTACTCACTTCTAACACAAAAAGTGGAGGGAACATGGCAACAGAAAAAGCATATTAAACAAGAGTGCAGAAGAACTCAGTTCATTCTGGCCCTAGCTCTGTCACTTACTATTTTAATGACTTTTGGACATTAGTTTCTTCATTTAGAAAGTAATGGGAGTAGACTATAGGTTCTTACCTTAGGATCTAAAGGTTTTCTGGACAGATTTCAGGAAGTGCACGAATTTGGACGAGAAAGAAATGACATCTTTATTTCAATATAATTGGTTTCCTTTGTAATCTTTTATTTTATGCACTTAAAAACATTGTTTTGAGGAGTCCATAGGCTTCACCAGAAGGGGTCTATTCATGACATACAAATAGTTTAGAATTCCTGCAACAGGGGTGGTTAGGTGGTGCAGTGAATACAGCACCAGCCCTAGAGTCAGGAGGACCTGAGTTCAAATCCAGCCTCAGACACTTAACACTTACTAGCCATGTGACCTTGGGCAAGTCACTCAACCCCAATTGCTCTGCCCTCTCCACTCCAAAAAAAAAAAAAAGGAATTCCTGTCACAGATAATATCTAAGGAACCTCCCAAGACTAAAAATGTCTAGGATTCTAAGGTTCTAAGGTCTCAAACTTGAGTAAGACAAAAACTTGAGTAAGATTTTTTTTGAAGATAAAACACACACACACACAAATCTGTTGTCTGTTAAGAAAAGGACACAACTTTAGTGTGTGTTTAACTTTTTCTCTTATTATATGGCTTCAAACATACACGGCTTTAGCATGTGTTTAACTGCTAAGTGTTGCTGTATGAGGTGAGGCACAGTGTTTCCTGTCCCTTGAACTTATTTAGTCCCCTTCTTCTACACTAAGCTGTTGTTCTAGAGGTCCTTTGTAGACTAGTAAAGAGAGGGCTGAACTTAGAGTGAAAGTTGTTTCAAATTTCAATTCTTACGTTTATGAGCCCTGGGACTCTAGCTGGGTAAGTCATGGAAGCTCTCTGGGTCTCAGTGTCATTATCTATAAAATCAAGGTAACAATACTCAAACTGTTGGTTGCAAATAATACTCAACTTGTGGTTGATATAAGGCCCAAGTGAAGGAATATATGTGAACCACTTTGCAAACTCTGGAGGACTTTATAATGTCAATTTATTTTCTACTCAGTCACATGCTAAGCCTTTCAGTTAGTATACAAAAATCATTTGACTACGGGATGAAGAACTTTTAAGTAGAAAATACATGTAGATTGATAAATTACTGAGACAAGGTGTAATTCAGTACTCTAGTCTTATATAGCTATATCTTTGTGTCTTTCCTTAACTCCAGGTTAACTGATATTCCTGCCGTCTTGCCTCACTCACTATGCCCTCGGTGCCTTGAGGATATCAAGGTCCTAGGTTCAAGCCACAACTGTTACTAATGTAATCCCTGATAGCCAAAGCACTTAGACATCCTCACTATTTCCCACAAACAGAATCTCTTTCATTAGGACTTAGAATAAATACCATGTCTTCACAGTTCACACTTGCTGCCCCAAAAGAAATGAACACATTTTACACCATTATTTTGTCTCACTGGTCACTTTTTTGCTCATCATCATGTTACCATTCTCTGACTCCACTTTAACTCCAGCTGCTCTGTGTGTCTCTCTATGTCTATCTCTGTGTGTTTGTCTCTCTGTGTCTCCATCTCTCTCTTTCTCTTTTTTTCCTACACACACATGCACGCATACACACATGCATGCAAACACACAGAGAGATTCACACACAAACCTGTTTTCTACTAAGAAAGGGACACAACTTTAATGCATGTTTAACTGGTAAGGGTTTTTATATGAGGTGAGCGAGTAGTCTGGTACTAGCTCCTTGCTACCCTTTCCTCACCTCAGGAAAAAGAGTTAAGATTCAGGGGTGGGGAACCTGTGGCCTTCTAGGTCCTCAGGTGTGGCTTTTTAGTTGAATCCAAATTTCAAAGAACAAATCCCCTTAATAAAAGAATTCGTTCTGTAAAACTTGGACTCTGTCAAATGGCTGTGCTTGAGGACCTAGAGGGCCACATGTAACCTTGAAGTCACAGGTTCCGCATCCCCTGTCTAGGCTTTGCCTATTTCTCCTCCTGGGAGGCTAGTTCAGTGTGCAACATTCTCTTTGATCCTTAACTTCTCCTTACCACTCTCCTCTCTGATATGTTGGAGGATGGGAGGGGGATGGAACTAGAGATTTAATCAACTATGCCTTGTAACATACCTCTTGCAATAATTTACTTGATTTTAACCAAGTACAATGTAATGGCCCTTGAATCCACATTATCCTTTTACTACTTTGCCGAGTTTATAAATAGTGAAAAATTATCAGTAATATAATAAAAGCTTAGAGTCCTTCCAAAAATTCCTAACACTGGGATTTAGATTCAGATCTCTGCTCTAATTGAAATTGTGAATTTCAGATAACCCCTCAATTCCCAGTCCATGAGCATATATTAAGTATACAGATAGGCAGTATAAGCCTTCATAATAGAACATGGTTTGGTTTTTATTTTTCTTTAGAATGAAGCAAAAATCAGGATTAGGCAAACAGCTTAGATTTAAAAAAAAAAAAGATTGTGTCATACATGGTACCTGTTACAGGAGAAGCACGGAAAGAGAAAGCTGGGGAAGGAGTAGACTTCTTGGGATTTCCTTCAGCTCTTGACAAGTTGACCAAGAATAGAAACTTCAAATGCTGGCAGAGCTCTTCTCTCTCAAGTGTAGCTGAGCTCTTCTCTGTGTCTCTCTGTCTCTCTTTCTTTTCCTGTCTCTGCCTTTTTCTCTGTCTCTTGCTCTCTCTTTATCTCTGTCTCTCTTAATCTCTATCTCTCCTTCCTTCCCTTCCTCCTTTCCTCATCATCTATTATCCCTTAGCTAGAGTTTCTCTCTGGCTCAGCTCCATAAGTCATAGGTGAAGCTGAGTAACAACTCTGTTGCTGCTACTGCTCTCAAGCACAGCAGTCTCAGCATCTCCACCCCACCCCGTGCTGTCCAGCAGACTGGGTACCTTTTTTAAAACTCCTGAGAATGACTCAAGTCTCCTTCTCTTCTCAAAGATTGTGATAATCTAAGTGTGTCTCAAGCCTGAAAGGAAATGCTTATCCCTCTAACCCACAAATCCCAGCATGGCAGTCAATTTTCAAATACTTATTACACTGGGAAAAGAGGAGATAGGTATCACTGTGATAAGATAGCTTGCTCTCTTCCTACTTAAAACTACTCTGACTCTCTATTTCAAGAGCTGGACATGTGGTAGAGTCTATGACCCAGGCATGTATTAAAGTAGGTATGAGTTGTACTAAGGGCCTTTGAAATCCCTTCCATCTGTGATTTAGGGATAAAGGAGGTATAAAAGACTGACAGCCTTCAAGTTCATAATAATATTTAAGGCTTTAAATTTGTATTGGAACTAAAAGTTATATCCAACCCTTACAATCAAATTAAAATTAAGCTCAAATGCTGCTGGAGAAAGGTACAAAATTAAAATGTTTCTTCCACATGCGAGTAGTCAAACATCTGCATTAGTTCCACATATCAGAGACCAGTCTCAGAGTTCTATCAGTGATACTATTTGATCCAATTTACATTTTGTTTTGTATACCAAAACAGGCACCATTAAGCAGGAACTTGGCCTCCCAGATCATTTTCCAGTTAAAGCTTCAATGAAAATAAAATTCAGAAGAGAAAAGAGGAGGAAAGAGAAAGGGAATAAGTGCTTTTTAAGTAACTACTATGTGTAAGGGAGATGCTAAGTATATTATAAATATTGTCTCAAAAGCTATGTAATGGCAATAAAAGAAAATATTTAGTGATTAATTTTTCTACCTCAAGGACCAGGGGAAGGGTTTCTACTCAGGGATGTTTTTGATAGACACTGACCACTAAGAAAAGTAGAGTCATTATTATATCCTAAGAATGGTCATCAGAAAATTTCTATTTTCTTAATCAAATGTAACTACTCTACTGTTTATATTATCCAATTTTAAATAATTATTCATTGACCTTCCTCCATTGTATGCATTTCATTTATCAGTCAAAATGATGAATGATTTTGAGTTCCTCAAACTCAACATGTCCATTCCTGCCTCCATACATAAACGCACTCTGACCTCCATGCCTGGAATGCACTTCCTCATCCTCTCTGCCTTTCAGAATCATTATGCTCCGTCAAGGTTGACCTCAGGTGCTACCTCCTCCTTGTAGCTTTCTCTGATCGCCTCCCCACTTCAGGTGAAAGCATTCTTATATTAATCAAGTTTTTCTAGAGTACTTTTGTCTTGTTCTCTCCTTCTTCCCATCATATTCTACCTTTCTGTATCCCTATCTTTTTTCACCTTACCCCATATCTACATCCTTGGCCCCAATAAAATATGAGCTTCTTGGGTTCAGAGACTCTACTCTTTTATCCTTTTATTCCCTGCATAGTTGTTTATTGAATTTAATGTTTATAGAATCATCTTTAGAGCTTGGAGTTGAATGTAGTGGGTCAATAAGAATGGGAGAAAACATAATGGGATCATAGACAAGGGACCTCAAAGACCCTCTCACTTTATTGATGAGAAGGCTGAGGATCAGGGAAGTTAAGGGCCTTGCCCAAGTTTTACCTTATGGTGTGAAACATTTTCAGAATTCAACAATGATATTTCTTTTCACTTAAAAAAAATTATTGAAATTTTTGTGGGTTTTTTTTTCATTTTTAGTTTTTACTGCTTAAAAATAAACACCAAATTTTGAAAAAATTTCTAAACCACAAAAACAGTCAAAACTGCCTCCCTCTCTCACCTCTCATTGCTTCCCACCAAATTCACCTTTGTTCAGGGAATCTGCCTTAGAATCTCAGTCCAAAAAGAAGATCAGGAGAAATCCTGAATAAGCACAAAAAGAGGGACTTAGAATATGATAACTCTTTCAACGTTAATTATACTACTTGCCCTGAGAAGCTATAATCAAGAATTGAAAGTTGCTTTCCGTCCTGGGTTCCAAATCGTGGTGAAATAATTTTGTACTTTGGATTTATCTTTAAAATAATTGAAGAAAAGAGTGAGATTTTACTTGCTCATTCCCAACATAGACTACCCTGGGACTTCTTTTTCTGTTTTATCTCACTTTATGATCTCTTATAAGCTCCCATTGATATATAGGTATATACATATACAAATATACATATTTATATACATATATGCATGTACACACACAAAGAGAAAATGCCTACAAAATCCCCATATTCAACCCTACCATTGGTCCTGAGCTATAGCCTCACATCACCTACCTCTTCTGAACATCTTGAATTAAATGTCCCATAGGCACCTTAAACTCAACATACACAAAGCAAAATTGATTATCTTTCTCCCTTTTCTCTTCCCAATTTCCCTCTTTTTGCTAGAGAGGACCATCATTTTCCCAGTCACATAGACTTACAACCTTAGGGTCATCTTTAACTCGTTCTCATCCTCACTATGTGTGTGTATATATACATATGTGTGTGTGTGTGTGTGTGTGTGTGTGTGTATTCAGTTGATTGTTCAGTTTGCTTGTTTCTACATTCACATCTCTCATTTATATGCCCTTCTCTCCATTCACCCAGTCACCATAATGCTACAAGGTCCCATCACCTCATACCTGGATTATTTCAATGTTTGATGGGTTTCCCTGCCTCATGTCTCTCCCCTGTCCAATCCCCTCTCCATTCCATTGTCAATGATTTTCCTAAAGTGAAGATCTAACTGTGTCACAAACAGGTAGTGGGACACAGTGCCATAGTTGAGAGTTAGCCTCAAAGCCAGGGATATATGTGTTCCTAAGGATACCACTGAGGTACTAGCTGTGAAACCCTAGGTAAACCATCTAATCTCTCTATGCTCTAGGACAGCAGTTCTCAACCTGTGGATTACATTCGATTTGTAACAATGAAAATAAGAAGTAGCAATGAAAATAATTTTATGGTTGGGAGTCACCACAACATGAGGAATTGTATTAAAGGGTCATGGCATTAGGAAGGTTGAGAACCACTGTTCTAGGAGAGTACCTAAATTTATAAATTACATAGAAGGTGCCAAACTCCACTGATAAAGGAAGTTTCCTCAGCCAGAAATTCCCTATAAAAATGAAATCACAGGACCAGTCTCTATCCCAGTTGTTAAAATAGCAAGATCAGATATATTTCATGAGAAACAGTATCTAAGATTCCTTAGCAGATTGTCTCTAGATTTTCTTTTTTCTCAATTACATGTAAGAACAATTTTTAACATTCACTTTTTAAAATTTTGAATCTAAATGTTTCCAAACTTTCTAAATAAGACAAAGAATCAACACTTTTTAGTTTGAGTAAATTCTTAGCTATCTATTTGTGGGTTTTATAGAGAAAATTATAAATCATAGGTCTTCCCTCCCCCATCACCCAGCATCCTTCTGACTGTCTCTGTCAGTTGGTTCATGCTTAGGTGGTATAAACTAATTTTACTCTTAGTTTAATCAAAAGTATTTAGCAGTCTGCTACAAAATAAGTCATGCATTACAACGTCAAAAAATGATTTTAGGGTTATCTATCATTCAGGATTATCCTAAAACTGTTGCCTTCATTACCATAGTTAATTGAGAGAGGATCATAAGCTCTTAAAGGGCAGAGACTACAACAGAGATTAAGTAATAGTAATAATAATAATAGATGACATTTAGAGGTTTGCAAAGCACTTTACATAAATTATTGAATTTGAGCCCTGTAGTACAGTACCTAGTAAGCTTTGAAAAATTGTAATGGGATGCATGTATAATGATGATAGTGGTCCTTGTAATAAGAATTTTATATACATACATATATACATATATATATGTGTGTGTGTGTGTGTGTGTGTGTGTATTTCTATGTGTGTCTGTGTATATAAATGTACCTTTTGAGATCTACTAGTCCTGGGTTTCATGCCAAAAATCTTTCCATTACCAAGGTAAAGATTAAAAAAAAAAAACAGTCCCAGCAATAGCACAGCCCAGCAGCTCTATACTCAATCTCTTTAGCAGCAATGCCTTAGGCCAGCAGTTCTCAAAGTGTGGGTCCCAGAGACCCTTCCAGGAGGTAGACTGGGTCAAAACTATGTTCATAAAGCTAATAAGATCATTTATCTATTAAAAAAAAACTCTTCCCTTTTCCAATAATGGACCAGTGTGAGGTCAGATTTTCTTCATGTATTTAAACCAAAATAATGTATCATGACAGATTGAATACAAAAGTAGATAGGAGAATCTAGCTATCTCATATTAAGCCAGACATTGAAGAGATTTGAAAAAGATCTAAAACAATGCCATTTTTCTTACTAATTTTCTTTGTTTTGAAAAAAATATAGCCATTTTTCACTAAAATATTTGTATGCTAACATAATGAGTTTATTAGCAGTTTAATGAATTAATAAATATTTTAACTTTTTTACAGTTTTAATTTCCTGTACAGTAAATATCCAAAGATACAATGAGAAGTTGTCTGAAGGCAGTTCAAACTGTATTGGGAGAACTGATTGGTAAATTTTCTAGGTGAGCATTTACACTTCAGATATTGCCAAATACTCTAAATCAGGGCTTAATTTTTTGTCTCATTGATTGTCTAGGCTTAATAAAATAATGGAGAAAACCTAAATAAAATAGATTAAACTTAAGTGCCATAAGTAGACTTTTTTTCCATGATCCAGTTTTTAAACATTTCCCAGTATACTCCTGGATATAACCCACATAAACAAGTGCTCTGTGAGGTCTTCAATAGTTTTTAATAGTGTGAAAGAGTCTGGAGATCAAAAAGTTTGAGAACCACTCTCTTAAGTTAAAATGGCAGGAAATCCTAGAAGTTTCCATGCCTAATTTCCAAGGCCTCAGAACACTCAAGCTTTTACCTCTGAAATTTGAATTTCCTTTATAAGGTATTTCTCTAAGTGAGTCTAGGAGCTAAAGAAGATTCATATACTTGTTCTCTCTCTCATGGTGGTTCAGAGGACCTTCCCCACCCTGAAACTCCTGATGAATAAGAACAACGTTTTCATCATCTCTTTAAGGGCAAAAGCCTTCCTCTACCACAGTATGCTCCTATGTCAATACTGGAAATAAAATACTTTAGCCTGAATGGGTTTTGGTAGCTATGGATTTTTATTTCAGACAGTTGAATTTTTTTAAATACTTGTTAAGTGCTTACTATGTGATAAGTACTTTGCATACAAATTAAAGAGCCATACAATCCCTGCTCTCAAAGAGAAAACACATATAGTTGTAGAATATATACAAGGGCCCACAGGTTTTAAGGATTCTGCTATAGCGTAGATGGTGAGACCTGGGCCCCTTAGGGTCCACTGGCAGGGCAATGTCTGGGGGTCTGGAGAACATAGTGACAGGGATTGGATAGTAAGGTGAGATGATCCTCAGGGCTCAGTTTTAGAACAAATGGTAAAGCCTATTGATTTATCCTTTGTCTGACTGTAAGAACAGTGATCAGTGACTTCTTACTGGTGAAACAGTGTGAATGACCATGTTCACTCAGCAAAAGGGTCGGGGGTAGGAGGGGGCTATCCCACCTCCATTGGGAAGAAAGAATGAGATAGTGGAGTTGGATTGGAAAGATGATTCTGGAGTCCCTCCAGCAGGAGTCAGGATGAACAAGGAAGAGATGAAGTCAGTAGCTATCAAAAAGACAAGAAGGAAAAGGAAGCATTGGCAGGAAGGAGGGAGGGTTAGGGAAAGGGAATTCTGGGGTTCCCATGGTACCTACTCTGAGTGAATCCAACAAATAGGATCTGAACATAATGTAGGTGTGGAGGAAGTGAAGGGTCTAGCCCAGTGGTTCTCAACCTTCCTAATGCCACAACTTTTTAATACAGTTCCTCATGTTGTGGTGACCCCCCAACCATAAAATTGTTTTCATTGCTACTTCATAACTGTAATTTTGCTACCATTATGAATAATAATGTAAATATCTGATATGCAGGATGTATTTTCATTGTTACAAATTGAACATAACCCACAGGTTGAGAACCACTCGTCTAGATCATCCTGGCAGTACATCCTCACCTACCTGCCCACCAGCTTTAAGCAAGCTCTGACTTAAACCATTAACTCTTATTCTCTATTGTCCAAAACAGTATCATACCTAGTATCCCAGGCAAGGGTGGGGAAAGCAAGGCATTTATGGTGGACAAGTGGATCACTCTAACTCCAATCCATTGACAAATATTCCCCTACTACCTATATAACTTGACTAATGTGGCTCCTCCGCACTTTTTTTTCCCCCTTCCCAGAGTTCTCTTCCAATACCAAGTTCCAACACCAGATACTGCTTCCAGGGGCTTTATTGTCCCCTGGCAATATTACAAACCAAGAAGGGTTTCAAATAACTCATTAAAAATATTTCTGTGGTGATTTGGGAAAAATCATTCATTAGGAAAAGAAATTTGTTTTCTATAAGGAAAATACTACAAAAGCCCTCCCCCTTATGACTGATAAAAAGTCATAGGATATTAAAGCTAGAAGGGTCTTTAGAAAATGTACAATACAAACCTCTAACTTTATAGGAAAAGAAACCAGTCACAAAAATCATAGGATATTAGAGTTAGAAAGACCCCCATGGGTCTACTTATGTATGAAAAGGGACCCAAATATAACATACTAGACAAATGGTCATCTAGCTATTATGCTTTGCAGAACTTTAATGAAAAGTAACCTGCTACCTCTTGAGGCAGGTCAGGCTATTTTGGGGTAGCTCTACTTATTAAGAAGTTTTGCCATTCCTCCATTCCACTCTGCCCCTACCAACCTCATCAAGGCTAAATTGACCTCCCCATTGCTCCTGGTTCTGACACAATGGATAAAGTGCTGGGCTTGGCATCAAGAAGACCTGAGTCTTCAGACACTAAATGCATGACATCTGGCTGCCTCAGTTTTCTCAATTGTGAAATAGTAATGATAAAAAAAAAAACCTGCCTACCAGTGTTGTTTAAAGGATCAAATGAGATCATATTAGTAAAGCATTTAGCATACAGTAGGCACTATATAAATGCTTATTTCTTTACCCACCTTCTACACCTCTTGTTCACTCTTGATGTTCACAGCTATACATTCAATAATCTCATCTAGAATTCTGCTAAGCCTCTAAGTAAAACTACTTCACCAACAGTTTGTGCTCTATTCTTTTCCCTTAAAAAAAAATTAGAGGTGGCTAGGGGGTGCAGTGAATAGAGCAATGGCCCTGGAGTCAGGAGGACCTGAGTTCAAATCCAGCCTCAGATACTTAACACTTAGTAGCCATGTGACCTTGGGCAAGTCACTTAACCCCAATTGCCCTACCTTCTCCCCTCCAAAAAAAATTAGACATTTGCTGACATGAGTCCAGGGAAACCTCTTCAGTGCTTCATGTTCTTTCAGATCATTGACAGTTACTAAACGACTACGCCCTCTAGCTTTTCCAGGACATTAGGTTGTAGTTCATCTGGTCCTGGTGACTTGAATTCATCAAGTGTAGGTTGGTGATGGTATAGTGAATAGTACACCAGGCCTGGAGTCAGAAAGCCTCCTCTTGTGAATTCAAATCAGATGTCAGATGCAAACTAGATGTGTGACCCTGGACAAGTCACTTAACCCTGTTGGCCTCAGTTTCCTCATCTGTAAAATGAGCTGGAGAAGGAAATGGCAAACCATGCCAGCATCTTTGCCAAGAAAATCCCAAATGGGGTCACAAAGAGTTGGACACACCTGAAAATGACTGAACAACAACAATAAAAGATTGATGTTGACTTTTTATTACCTTATTTTTCTCTTCTATCGAGACCTTCCTGTTAGCCATTTTTGGGTTTTGTTCTTTCCTATTCACTAATACAAAAAAGTGACTTGTTTGAAGTGACATTGTTAGTGACAGAATCATCACCAGAACTGAGATCTCTGCTCAGTTGGATTATCAATGCATCATTAGTGCCACTGACTTCACCATGAAAAGGCTTTGGAAGAAATACTCCTTTTTGGTTAAAGGAAAGGAGAAATTAACTAGCACCAGGGTATTAACGCAGCCACTCTAAAATGAAACAGAGGCCATGATTGCAGATCCCATAAGCACTGAGCGTAGTGGGCTGTGTGAACTTTGCACTTAACAAAGAGACATTTCAGAAGGCAAGCTCTGCCTCAAAAGTCAGATCTCTGACCAGCATAAAACCAATAAGTACTTACTAGCATCTCAAATAAGGTAGCCTCTGTGTGTCTCTAAGAAGGTGTTAAGCATGTGTTAAATGACTTCAGTTTCCTCTTCAGACCAATCTCAGAGCCATAACAGAAAGGTTTAGCAAAATATGTGAGAAAAGCAGTGCAGACTGTGGAAACTCAGTACATTAACCTGACTAGGAAGTGCCTGGGTACCAATGACCACAATGAAATAAATAAGTGCATCACAATGTAAAATAAGATGGTTGGGCCTGAGTGATAGGTTTCCAGGATGGGGAACTCATGGGCTTGAGGCCACGTGAAGCCCTCTAGGTTCTTTTATTAAGGGGATCTGTTCTGTGAAGTTTGGATTCAGTCAAAGGGTCATACTTGAGGACCTAGAGGACTGTATGTGGTTTCAAGGCCACAGGTTCCCCAACCCTAGTAAATTCATAAAAGAACACTGAAGTCCAAGGTCAGGATGGGTGCCCTCAATGAAAAGGCTAGTACATGTACTCTGACATGGACTCATACACAATCACTGACCCACAAAAGGGCCACTTACAAGTCACATGTTGATCTCTGCCATCAGCTAGTCTACCTTATGTCATTTACCACTTATGGTAGGACCTTCTGGTCCAAATCCCAAACCCCAGAATGACTCTTTGCCAGGGTTCCTAGACCCACCCCTGAGTGTCAAACATTGTTGTTCAGTGGTGATGCCATGAACCATAGCACGCCAGGCCCTTCTACCCTCCACTATCTCTCAAAGTTTGCCTAGGTTCATATTAATTGTTTCCATGATACTATCTATCCATCTCATCTTCTTTCATCCCCTTTTTCTTTTGCCTTCAATCTTTTCCAATGAGTCCTCTCTTCTCATTATGTGGCCAAAGTACTTGAACTTCAGCTTCAGTATTTGACTTTCCAATGAATAGTCTGAATTAATTCCTTTAAGTATTAAGTGGTTTGGTCTCTGCGGTCCAAGGGATTCTCAAAAGTCTTCTCCAGCACCACAATTTGCCAGTATTAGCTCTGTGGTACTCAGCTTTCTTCATGATCTAATTCTCATATCCATATATTGCTACTGGAAAATGGTTGTTGTCTTGGTTTTTGAAGAGGACCAATGATATCAGTAGGATGATGCCTTGATTTACAAGTGAATTGGACTTAAGTGAGACACAGCTGTGCAAAGTCATCAGTCTCATTCTCTCTTCCTGAGCCATCTGAGTCCAGTAGCAAGACATAGATCAGGACGACTGGCAAAGGCCCCAGATGCAGTGGAAGACCTTATCCTTTTTAAGCTAAAGCCTTTCCCATGCCTCAGTTTGTCTGAGGCAACACTCATTTGGTACTTAAAGGCCAGCTAAGAGCTGAGGTAAAAGATGGCCTACTTTGCCTTCACAAAAGAATCAATGATGTAGGGGAAGACACTCAGAGTTTCTGACCAGAACAGAAATAATTGCTATTTACATCACCCAGAGACATCAAAACCAAAATAATGAACAAGTGAGGCTTGGGCTGGGACCTATTATTGGCCAATAAATGAAACCCAAAGTGATTTAAGTTTAAAGGCACAATCCAGTAGCTGTATTTGAATCCCAATGGAATTTATCAAGCCTAGTTTTCCCGAGCTGTATTTCAAGAAATAATAAATGAAAACTACATGGGACAAAAGAGTTAATTGTCTGAGTTTTTTCAAATGATATAATAAACAGGGAAGAAAAAATCTAGCCCCCAAGCCCCAGGATACCTTGCAAAGCATAAACAATACAAATTGATACTCCTTTGGACAGAGTATCCATATGTAAGGATGTAACTCCCCACAGGGACAGAGGAAGAGGAAGAAGAGGCTACTGGAAAAACCATACCTTTAGCTGTACTGACCTTTGTCAACACAGGGATGTCTCTGCTTTTTAGTATGCTGTCCAGATTTGCCATAACTTTCCTTCTAAAGAGCAAGTGTCTTTTAATTTCATGGTTGCAATTACATCTGCAGTGATCTCTGGGCCCAAGAATATTTCTTCTCCCTCTACCCATCAGGAAGTAAAATTCTGGAACAAGTTGCTAAAATCTTAGTTTTTGGTTTTTTTTTTGTTAACCTTGACGTTCTCCTCTTTCACCTTCATCAAGAGACTTCTTAATTCCTTTTTGCTTTCTGCCATCAAAATGCTGTCATCTACATTTCTGAGATTATTAATATTTCTCCTGGCAACCTTAATTCCAGCTTTTGAAGCATCTGTTCTTGCATTTCACATGATACACTCTGCACGTAAGTTAAATAAGATGACAATATACGACCTTGTATTCCTTTCCCAATGTTAAACCAATCAGCTTTTCCATGTTTGGTTCTAGCTGTTGCTTCTTGGCCTGCTTACAGGTTCCTTAGTAGACAAGAATGACAACCTAGCATTCCCATCTCTTTGAGGACTTGCCACATTTTGTAGTAATCCACACAATCAATGGCTTTAGTGTAGTCAATGAAGAAGAAGTAGATATTTTTTCTGAAATCCCCTTGCATTCTCCATAATCCAGCACATGTTGGCAATTTGGTCTCTACTTCCTCTGTCTCTCCAAAAACCGGCCTGCTCTTCTGGTAATTCTTGGTTCACATGTTGCTGGAGACTACTTTGCAGAATCTTAAGCATAACCTTGCTGGCATATGAAGTGAGCATAATTTTCAGTAATGTGAACATCCCTTGGCATTCCCCTTCTTTAGGATAAGGACGTAAACTGATCCTTACCAACCAGTGGCCACTGTTGTATTTTCAAAATTTGCTGACATATTGAGTGCAACACTTTAACAGCATCCTCTTTTAGGTTTTGAAACAGTCCAACAGGAATTCTACCATCTCCACTAGCCTTATTGTTAGCCATGCTTCCCAAGCTCCACCTGACTTCATTCTCCAGGATGTCTGGTCCTAGATCAATAACTACACCCTCCTGGTTATTGGTGATGTGAAGGTCTCTTTTGTACAGCTCTTATGTGTATTCTTAACTCCCTGTCAAGGCAGGACTCTGCTTCCAATGGGCATGGGGGTGAGTGTGGGTGTACTGTCCCAGTCTTCTAGGGTTTTGTATCAACTGTTGGATGCCCTGAGCACCAGAAGCAGCTGCTGCTGCCACTGCTGCAGCTGCTACTGTCACTGTTGCCACTGCCACTGGGTATCCACCTCTGCACTCTGGGGCTGGGGCTGGGGTCATACTTCGTGTTCCTCTCACCCAAGTCCTCAGAGTTCCCCCATTCACCTTCCACACCATTCTCAGAATTTGTGGGTTGAGAAGTCTGGAATCATCACAGCTGCCGGTGATTTATTCCCCAGAGGTCTGCTCCTGCCTTGTTGCACCAGGCACAGCCCACACCAGCCCATTCTGCTCCCAGGATGGTGCAATTTACCCTTCCTGTGGGTCTTCCAGGCTGTTGTACTGGAGATGCGTTTCACTCTGTCATTTTGTGGGTTCTACAGCTTTAGAATTTGTTTAAAGTCATTTTTGGAGGGGTTTTTTTTGTTGTTGTTTGGTTTTTTTTTTTTGAGATAGGGAAGTTTATTGTCTCCCCATTCCTAGAAGTAATGATGTTGGCACATGGTTAAATAAATTGCACTTCAGCTTGGTAGACCCTGAGGTGCTATGCAAAATTGCAGTCAGTTGTTATGTGGAGGACACACATCCAACCCCCTGCCATCAGTAGGACAGACACCATGATCAGAGTTTGTCTGATAAGGGGGATGGCTGCCCTGGGCCTTTTCCTGCCTCCCCCCATCATCCTTAAAGTCATTTTTTTACAGGTATTTGGTAGGGTTTGGGGGAGAGCTCAAGCAAGTCCCTGCTTTTACTCTACCATCTTGGCTCTGCCCTCTTGTGTGTATTCTTATCACCTTTTCTTACTCTCTTCTATATCTACTCTGAATATGGAGGGAGGTGATAAACAGATCTAAGGGATTAGATCTGGTAGAGACTGTTCCTGAAGAACTACAGACAGAGGTGCTTAATATTATACAGGAGGCCGTAACGAAAAGCATTCCAAAGAAAAAGAAGAGTAAGAAAACAAAAGGGCTGTCTGATGAGGCTTTACAAATACCTGAGGAAAGAAGGAATGTGAAAGGGAAAGCCAAAATGGAAAGATGTACTCAACTACATGCAAAATTCCGGAGAGTAGCAAGGAAAGATAAGAAGGTTTTCTTGAACAAGCAAGGAAAAGTATATATGTGTGTGTGTGTGTGTGTGTGTGTGTGTACATGTATGTATGTGTGTGTGTGTATATATATGTATATGTATATATGAAAAAAGAGAACGGGAAACACAAGAGATCGTGTGTGTATATAAATATATTTGTGTAAAAGTATATATATATATATGTATATGTATATATATGTATATATGAAAAAAGAGAATGAGAAATACAAGCGATTGCTACAAGAAAATTAGCAGTATCAATGGAATTTTTCATGCAGAAATGGACATGATAAAAGACCAAAATGGTAGAGAATTAACAGAAGCAGAAGAAATTAAAAAGAGGTGGCAAGAATACACAAAAGAGAGTCAAGCATAAGGAAAGCCTCAATCCCAAGATGCCCCCAGATAGATTATTAAGCATTTATTATGTGCCAGTCACAGTGCTAAATTCTAGGCCAAGTTCCTCATTCAATGAGAAACACTGGGCTGAGGTCCATAGTTTGGTTCTGGTTAACTAAAATGGACTTTTGGATAATAAACAAGCTATTTCTCTTTTTGTCTTCCTCCCCCATCATACTGGTAAATTAAACCACAATCAGGAAAATATGTACATGAGATGCAAATTGATAAATAAATATGTATTTAAAAGTAGGAAATCTTTCCACTAATGGACATCTTTCTTCTTTTTTAATATATTCAACAGTCAGTCAAGCATTTTTGATCATCTACTACGTGCCAGGCATAGTGCTAAGCAAAAGAAGGCTCATAGCTCTAGAGCTATGGAAGGAACCTCAGAGTCCATCCAATCCAATTCCCACATTTCATAGTTTAAGAAACCAAGGCCCAGGGAGGCCCAGTGGCTACCCAAAATCACACAAGCCTTAACCATCAAAAGTAAGATTTGAACATGGGTCTTCTGACTTCAAAACCAGTGTCCTTTCTACTATGTCACATTTCAAATCTTAGGAGTACCAGAGTTATAAATGAGACAAAAATACCAACTCACCCTGACCACATGTTTGTCAGACAATAAGTATCAGCTGAGTCCCCAAAGGGTTAAAACTAATAATATTAACTATTATTATTATTTCAACAAACATTTACGTGTACCAGGCACTATGCTAAGTGTTTTATAATTATCTCATTTAATCTCATGACACTAGAAATATTTGTGTATAGTGCCACAGGAGAAAGAGACATCATTTAAGGATGGAATTCTATGTATTCCAACTTCACTCAGTGGTGCCTAGATTCATTTATTAAATGAAGGAAACAGATCTTCTTCAAAGATGGCAATGGTTCAGGGAGCAGAGAAAGAAGCAATGAAACCTGTGAAGGAAGAATAGAGAATAAACATTTATTAAGTGCCTACGGTGTGCCAGAAAATGTACTAAGAGCTTTCCAAATATTTCCTCATTTGATCGCCACAACAATCCTGGGAGGTAGGGGCTGTTATTTTACAGTCAAGGAAAATGAGTCAAACGGAGGTTGAGTAACTTACCCAGAGTCACACAACTTAAGTTAAGTGTATACAGTCACATTTGAACTCAAGTTTTCCTGACATGAAACAGGTGTTCTACCCACTGTGGTTTCTAACCGCCCAAGTAAATAATGAAACTATGCGAATTAGCTCAAGTACATTAGGTGGGATCAGAGAGAAAGGAAGGATCTTTAGGAACAGTCTATTAGAAGATGAATGAGAATAAGTAGAGCTCCTGATATTGGGATTGTTCCTTTCTGAGTCAGAAGATAGGAATTTAAGGTTTTGCTCTTAGTGAGACACAGACTGAGTCCTTTCACTTATCTGAATCTCAGTTTTCTTCATCTGTAAAATGGGAATAACTCCCAAGAATACTGTAAACAAAGTGCTTTGTAAATCATAAAGTGAAATATGAGTGAAGTATTATTATTATTACTGTCTATCCCCAGATTATACACATCTCATGTTGTTCAGCATGGGCTGGTAATAATTTCTCAGATTCATAAACACTTTAATGAAATAATAAATATTTTTGAATTTATCTTTAATGGAAAAGGAAAAAAAATATCAAGCAACAGCTTAGCTCTAAAACCCAAATATACTAATTAGATTATGAATTGCCACTACTCAGTAAATACCATCTATCCCACAAAACATATAAGAAGCCAATTTCCATCAGCCAACATTTTCCATCTTATTTTCTCTATAATATTTAGCTCTTTGCTTTAATTATGCTCGATATTTACAAAGAGAAAGCTGGCGTTGTATTAATTGGATTGCTTCTTGATCTAAGTTGGCAAAAAACAAAACAAAACAAAATCCTTCCTTATATTTAAGGAAAAATACAGAAACAAAACTTCTCATATGGACTTAATGCCAAAACTGTCCTCTGCATTCTGAATTCCTTTAACCCTGTGCCTGTCCTGAGTTTGCGAGCTGTGGTGTAAATGAAGCGCGTTATCAGGAATCTGCTGTCCAGATCATACTGGTTTTTACTTCCTACTAAAACCTGCGAGCGCCCGTCTATCAGGCCCATACAAATGCATGGAACTTCAAGAGACTTTCTATTTTCTTTGTCCTTTTTGATTTGACTCAGGGACAGGCTTTAGAAAGAACAAGACCCTAGAGAAAATTGCAATACAGCCACTCACTAGAGCCTTGCTGTTCTGATGTCTTTCTTGTGGCTACATGAGGCCCTCTGTTGCAGTGACATGAACATTGACCTGGGGGCTGGGAAACTGTGTGATCTGGAGCAAATGACTTAACCTTTCTGAGTCTCATTTCCTCATTTGTCAAATTAAGCCAAAATTTCTGGCCTAGTTCGCAGAGGTCATAGTGAGGAACACATTAAAAAATGCATGGGAAGGCATCCTAAAAGGCAAGGAAGTCCTTAACCGAGAGAAGGAGCTGCTGTCAGCATCCCTCCCAGCAACCGTTCATGACTACAGGAGGTATACATGTTCACTCCTGAGAGTAACGAGGGGCCAGCTAGACAAGTACCCTCCAAAAAAGCAATGTCACCTGTGAGACAAACAGCTTATTCAATGATTAATTACATTAATGGCATACCTCGTTATCGTGGCTTCAGATGATGGGAGCCCAGATATGCCCCGGGTCAAAGCCTGTCCACCAAAACCAAAGGAGAACAAAAGCCCATTTTTCTATAAGGCATGGGGATTGGACCTATGATGTCATTGACATAGAGAACTTCCAAAGGAGGATCCCTCTCCACCGATGTGGATTGTCACTTTCTCTGCAGTTTGCAGTTTTACAGTACAGCTGCCTCAGGCACTGCCAGGCTAAGTATATTACTCAGGTCCACACAACCAATGTCACACACACAATTTGAACCTGAGACTTCCTGGCTCCAGGGCCAGCTCTCTATTAACTCCCTAAAGCTGTCTCTCCCTTGTTCTGTAACATGGATCTGTACTTCCCTCACACACACACGTATACATACCCTCCATATTGTAATACCTTGATTTCCTTCGTTTACTCACTATTATTAATGTAATGGCTGTTTTGAAATTGTAATGAGTCCCTAAACACTTGTTATTTTAAGTTGTGTTAGGTCCTACATATAGCAAATGAAAAACAAATTGAGCATGCAGGGGGGGAAAGCAGACTAAGCACTTGGTATGATTTTACTAAACAAAATATTAATTTGAGAGCAAGTGAACAACTTAAAATTTTTTTCACATAAATAAGGGAAAGAGAAAAACACAAAAAGATTTTTTAAGATTTGGTCACCAAGGTTTACATATAACAACATGGATATTTAACAATTCATTGGAATCTTCATTGGATGGAATAATTGAAAAATATTTAGCAATGGTATGTTAAGTACATTTACTTCTAGCTTAAAAGAAAACAATTACAAGAAAAATCCTGTAAGCTGAATAAAATGTCTGCCTCTTTTTTTAACTGCTATAACGTGGTGATTTTTTTTTAGGAATTCCTATAATTAAAGCTTTATTTGCTATTAATACAATTTGAGATTCTTGAAAATTGATTTGTTCTTGAGATTTTTGTAACACCTGTCTCCTACGTATTAATAATTGAATAATGGAACCCTTGAAAAACTTGTAGAGTCTCCAGAGGAGTGGATGTCATGCCATTTAAAAGGATGTGAATGACCACGGGAGACTGAGTGACTAGTCAGTTAATGTTTAAAGCCATAACTGATGCAAAAATAAAATAACAGGTTTGCTGATGCCCCCTTCCATTAAGCAATGCTCACCACTTAGAATGTGCCTGAGCACATGCCTATAAGTGCAAAATAAAATTTTGTAAGGAAAACAGAGAGCCCCACAAGCATATGGTTACCGCATTTCCTGTTTGTACACTCAAAATACCTGTTTTGAAAGGGCGATTACCTGTTTGCAGTCACAACTGAGGTGTAAATCTCTAAAATTTGAGCTGACAGGTTTTACTATGTAATGAAACATGTCAAGTGCAAAGTGACAAGTGGGTTTAGTTTGGGGAGGTTTTCTTCTAACACCTTTTTCCATTATAAGAACAGCACTTCTGGGCTCCATGATTTCCTACAGAATTTCACCCCCCAAATAAAATAGAATAAGCAGGTGCACCTCTGATTGCTTTCATAGTCCAGAAAGTGCAGGAAAGGCCTTACTCAAAAATGCATACATACATATATATTATACACACACACAGATATGTGCACATACATTGCCATCTTGAAAATGGAGAAGTCTGCTTTCCCTTGATAATCTCCACTAAGGTAATGGCTTAAGACCCTTTAAAACCAAAATCACAGGGCCATATCCCACTCTCTTCAAAATTTAACTCTGAATAAAACTTCCAGAATTTAAAAAGTTAGACTATATCGTATTGTCCAAACAAACTAACTCAAGAAAAGGTGACCCAGAAGTGAAGGGCACAACTTCCCTGCGGCAAAACAACCACTGTATGTGAAACCCAAGTAGAATTGGAATCCTCCAGAAAGTAAATCCCTGTTCTCGAAAGGTGGCCCTGTCCACCATCCTGTTTAATTCAGCTAGAATTTGCATGAAATATTACATTAGGTACATTTGTAAATAAATTAGATTTAGGCAGAGGTATTTGATTTGGTTTTTTTTTCTTTTTAATTAAGGTATGTATAAAGAGGAATATGCTTTGATTTCAGTGGTTTCCTATAGATGTGCAAAGAAGGGGAGGGGGGAATTCAGCTCATTTAATTTTTTTTTAAATATATGGCCATCATAAGTTGGATCTCTGTCCTCACCAGAGTCATCAGAGTGGACACCAAACAATAAGCATTAGTTCCTTATTCTGGCATCAACTTAATTTATATCCTTTTCATATTACAGTCTTTGAGGTAAAGACATGATACAGCAGATTATATTTGCATATAATCTTTTAATTATTTAACTTTTTAAACCCAGTATTAGATATTTATAATCTTAATTGTTCACACAACTGGCTCAACATTAAACAGAAAATGATATTTATTTATTATTAAATGTAGTATAACAAAAGAAATGATTCTCAATATATTTGCAGTGGACCTCTAGTGCCCCCTTCTGGTGCAAAATATGAAGGAAATTCACTAAGGCTTTAAAAGACCACTTGAAGTAATCCCCTATATACAGCTGTTTATGGTGAGATTCCTGTCAATTTTACTCACTGATTAAATCACAAAATTCCCCTTTTTTTTTCTAAAATGTCAAGGAACATTTTTTGCTTTGTAATGGTTCCAATTTACTTTCGTGACAAGGACTGTACAGAAAAGACACCTACTTCTTAAGAGTAATCAAACGGATTTCTGAATCAAGTATATAGTAAAAAATTAGGTAACCATCTTTTTCTATGTGAAATTTTTATCACCATCAGTTTCTCACTTTATTGCATGAAAGACAATAAACCTACAGACATACTTGGGTTAATAATACTAAATGCCACGTTGCCATGTTTTCAACCAAATCCAGCCTGATGCTAAAAGATAGAGTCATTCATTACAGGGGCTCTTGACATAGCATAAAGGGCAAAAGGCAGCATGATAGATTAAAAAGATATTATGCTACAATATTAATTATAGCATCAGCACCTTTTTGTGCTTCTACTGCATATAAATGTCTATTTTCATTTTAAAATTCTGAATACACTTTGGAGGAGACAGATTTGTTGCTTAGACATAGGAAAGGGAAATGATAATAGCAGAAAGGCTGGAATTTTCTTGTGTCAATTTAACCAAGTCTGTGTCTCAGAGAAAAGCTGGGGCCTTTCTGACACAATTTCCCTACCTAGAGAGCTATTCCATTTAATTTGTGAAACATTCTGTGAAGCCCTGCTACTGATGGCTGTTGATACAGCATCAGAACTGAAATGAGAATTTTAAAAAAATTGATCATCTTAAGAAAATTAATAATAAATATTTTAAAATCCACACTGAAACTAGAGGTTCAGTAAAATAACTTTTTTTTTCCTAGAGACTATTAGAAAGGTACAGCAGAATATCAATGTGCAGACATTTAAAAGAAATTACTAGGTAGCTTCAAGCCTATAAAAATTAGCAAAACTTATTAAACCTCCCATTGGTAAATTACCAAGGGATCAATGGTAAATTTTATCACTAAAATATGATAAAATAGGGCTCTTCATAGTTGCAGAATAGATTCTAAATATTCAGAATTATAGAATTATATTTAGACATTCTAAAATTGACTGTGCTTTACAATTTACAAAATATGCTTTTGGTAAAGAAACAATTACTTATTTTTACAATTTCAAAATATTTCTTTCAATATATTGAGTTCTCTAAGAATTCCTCAGTGATATTGTCCCCCATAAACCTAAAGTTTTGCTCCTAATGTAATGCTACAAATCAAATAGCCTTGTTAGAGAAACCTTAGTTACCTGATTAGGTTCAATGAATGTTTTTCTTCTAAAGCGCCTTTACTCTCTGTCATTATTGCTCACAAACCGTTTTATAATAATTTAGCTAGCCGAAAAAATAAGGATTGTCTATTTTTTCTAACATTCCTGCTGCCTACTTCAGGGTTGCTTGAACATTTTATTCCCACTGATGCATTTTAGCTTTCACACGTTGAAAATGACAACCAGTTCAATTTGGGGATGCAAAAGAACTGAATACATCAGGAATAACCAGATTTAATGAGATGTTTGTGTTGTGCTGCATCTCGAATAGAAAAGTGTTGCTTTTTGAAAACGTGAAGAACTGCAGAAATAGGACTTGAGGTTGTGATTTTTTTTTTAAATAGTTATTGTCCTTTTACCATCCAAATTTTTACTTAACTCTATCACATTCTTCTGGACAGGAGTACCAGCAGATAAGGCCTATACACTTCATTGATTATTCTCCATTATCAGTAATTTGTCAAAATACCACCTACTAATTTGTCAAAGTACCCAAAATTCTTGATGTAATCCAGATGTTCCTACTCTGCTTTTCTTCTCCAGATTGTCAAAATATACAAATGAGCTTTCAGCTATTATACTGAATAGGAAATTAATTTTTAACAAGTTATTTAAATCTTTATTCCCTAGAAACTTTAAGTGTAATGCTTTAACATATGGGGAAAAAACTAAAATTAAATAAAAGCTTTTATTTGAATTCTAGCTGTATCTCCTTTGGAAGCTTTTAATTCCATCACTCATATTGACTGTCACTATCAAGAATTATTTATTGCACATCTATAGGGTGTATGCACTGTATTGGGCATGCTCAGGTTAATTTTGGTTTATTTACTGTTTCATAAATGACTTGCAGAGGACCTAATTTAGTACATGTACATGATAGGTTCTCAATAAACATTGATGATGACAATAATATTGGAAAGCCACTACTCCTACCCCAAACAAGAAGTATCACGTTTCATATGTGCAAGGGCTGAGAATTGTGGCCCACATTATGCTGAAAAATTACTGAAAAGGAGCTGCTGCAACAAGAAGCAGCATGTTTTCTGTTATTGGATCTTAAATTCCAAATGCCTGAAAATTATACACTCTTAAAATCAAAAGCAGGACACTAACCCACCAAAATACATAGGATCTATCTAAGGCCCAACACCTATAGCAGCAATGGAAAATTCAAGGGAAAAGTACTAAACATTTATCTAGATGAGCCCAATGATCTGGAAATTTCAACTCCTTGGATAACAGACTGAATTTTTCAATTATAATCTGATGCATGTATCCTGTTAGGTACAGGCTTAGTCTTTACACTCTATATACTCTATCTTTTCAATTCTTTCCTTCTTGTCTAACTAGGATTCCAAGTTGTAAATCAGATTAAATAGTCTTGCAACATCTAATTAGGAAGGGAAGAGGGGGAGGAGACAGAAAGAAAGAGGGAGAGGGAAAAAGAGAAGGAGAAAGAGAGAGAGAGAGAGAGAGGGAGAGGGAGAGAATGCACACATTGTTGGGAAACTGAGAAGTTAAATTATTTTAGCAAATGTAGCTGCAACTTAATTCCATCTCCACAATTAGGAATTTATTTCATTTCAGTAGATAATAGTAGCTATCATAATAACGAGGTGTGATTGAAGCTTGTTTCATTTTAAAATATTAAAAGAATAATTTTTGTCTCTTTTTAAAAATTATTTACATAGACAATAAAATATGTAATTTTGCATGTATTTTCATCTTTTCTGAAGTTGCTTATCTAATCATTTCACAAAGAATTTAAAAAAAAAACAAGGTATAATCATTTAGCACAGTTTAAGAGATCATTATTACCAGAAGAAGAATTAGTAGGCTATTTTAATAGTTCTAAGAATGATGAAATTCACAAAATATTCCTCAAATGATCATTATGGAGATTTAAAAGAGAATCCATGTGTTTGACTCAGCCTAAACTCTTAGATCTAACCTTATTTTTCTTTGTTCATTAATATTCAATTTTAACACATTTCTTGATATATGCACTCAGTGTGCCATTTTATCAATATGAGAAAACATCTTCAATTCAAGGCATACAATCATTTTTGCAATTGTATGCAACTTGTTTAGAGGTAGACTATATTTTTTAAACAGAATTCTTAGAGAACAAGAGAAGCCTTGAAAAAAATAAAATCAGAATGTTCCTCAAGTGCTACATTTTTTTTCCAGGCAAATCTTGTCATTTTACTTTCATGTGTTCCCCACTCTCCACTTTTCTCAGTGCCCCTCACTGCTAGAATACTCTGAAACTCTTGCCTTTCATCATTCAAAGATCTTCTCATTTCCTCATTTGTCCAAGAAACCTTCACCAGCTAAGGGAAAATGAGGTGATGACTTACTTCTTCAATCTACTTTTCAACTCAGATAAACAAACCATATCCTCTTGCCTGACTAAAGCCACAAACCAAAATCTACACATAAGAAAATGCCCTTGCTGAAACATCACAAGTATTTTGTGATTTGTTCTTTTATAAGTCTGCACATTTCAAGGTTATTTTATTAGTTTAATTTATTTTTTAAGTTCAAAGCAGAGGACAGTTTACCCTTATAATATGGTTACCTTGTGAATTTCGGCACTTAATAATATTTTGATGATTATGAAGATATATGTAGTCTGTAACAGAAAATCTCTCCAAATTGCAATTTGTACAAAATTCTCTTTAAGGTACATTCCACATTTCCTCCTCAATTAGAAAGCAAAGTGTTATAATTTTGTATTACTTTAGTTAATTTCAAGTATATGCATGCCATGCAAGAGTGTCTTTTTCATTTCAGTCAACATATTGGAATGCTGCTGTCTGCGGAATTCTGAGATACTGCAGAGATACAAAATAAATAATGGTAGTGATCCCTGGCCTCAAAGAACTTTCCCTCTCTTTCAGAAAGAAAATCTTTTGTAATCAGGATATAGCAATTCAGGATTACTTTATGTAAACAGCCATTAGAGGAGATGCAACATTCATAATGTATGGACAATGGAATTTCTTGGAACAACAATGAAAATGCTTCCTCTGGGTCTCCATTAATTAAATCTATTTTGTCAAGACAGTGGCAGAGGATGAAAAACATGAGTGATGGAGAGGAGAGTAGAGCATTACGCTACAGTGTGTCTGATAGTCACTCCCATCCCACAGCGAATCCATTCATGTTTATTTCAGTAACATAATTTTTTGCAATTATATATCACATGCATACATGTGTTTCTGGCATATAGCAGCATTAAGAGAAGTTTGAATTTTTAGTGTAATTGATTTTTAATTAAATTTAAGATGCGACTTTTTAAGTTTTTATACACATGTATATGAGATTCAGTTCAACACCTCTAGTGATATTGACTTAAAAGTAAAGAAAAAGATATTTTATTAATGAGAAGGAAGGAAGGAAAAAAGACAAGTGGCCTACCAGAGAGAAAACAGAAAGGAAAAGAAAGATCTAAGAGAGTTATGAATTCAAGAAATGCTTTTGAAGACTTATTATTAATTCATGCATTTGATTGACGGCTATTTTGTTCAATGTTTTTTGGTAAAAAGCAAAAAAAGTTGAATACTATAACAAATATCCTCCGAAATTAATACTTTACTTGTCACTGCTATTTGTCATCATGCTTTCAACTAAAGAGAAAAATCTCAAGTTAACACTTTCCCAAACAACACCTTTCAAAATAGTTTTGACTCAGAAACTACCATCATAATAAAAGCAATAAAACTCAACAAGTTAGGGAGGAAGGGGGAGGATGAATAATGAAATTACCTTTTTCTAATTTTAAAAGGATTTTTTTTTCTCCAATGAGCTCCCTCCTTGAAATTTCTACAATTATACATGTACAAGATATATGTTCAACTATTTCAAGCTTTTGCATGGATTTGTCTGTACTGGGGACTGGCCACTATGTGTGAAGTCTAAGGGGACTGCTCCATGTTAATGAGAAACCAAGGAATTCCTCTAGCAGCATCCACATAAGTGTGAATCACATAATTTAAAACTGCCTCTGGGCAGCTTTAACTGACATTACTTGTTCAAAATTTTAGGTCCCCTTTCTTTTAAAAAGAATAATTCAATAAGGAAGGAAGGAAGGAAGGAAGGAAGGAAGGAAGGAAGGAAGGAAGGAAGGAAGGAAGGAAG
>CM053580.1:236981138-236998638 GCA_028627135.1 Pseudochirops cupreus | reverse complement strand
GAAAACTAAATAACTGAAACAGTTATCTGGATAAAGTAGCTAAAATCATTTAAAAAAAATACTAGATAATGAAGGCCAAAAACTCTTTTCATAAACTTATAGACTGGGAGTTGGAAAGACCTTAGAGATTATCTAGTCCAAATCTCTCATTATAAAGATAAATATTCATTTATTCTAACGTTATATTGTAAGCTCCTCATTACATTGTAAGTTCCTTGAGGGCAGGGACTGTTTTGCCTCTTTTTTTGTGTCCCTAGCACTTAGCACAGCCACTAGCACATAGTAGGCACTTATTAAATGTTGACTGATTGATTGATTGATTGACAAAAATGCTGCAGGGATCAAGTGATATCTCCAAGGCCACCTAAGTAATGAGACAAAGAATGGACTCACAGTTCTTCAGCCTCCAAATATAGCACTTTCTTGTTTGATAAATGTAGAGGAGTGACCTTTCTGATTCTATATCAACATATTTATATAATATTCAAGCAAAAGGGAGGTGGAAGGAAACGTGCATTTACATATCACCTGCTATGTGCCAGGAATTGCACTAATTGTTTTCCAAATGTTCTCTTATTTGAGCCTCACAACAAAAACTGAAGCCGACAAAGATTAAATGACTCACCTAGGGTCACACAATTAGTGTTTGAAGCTAGATTTGAACTCAGGTCTTTCTGATTCTAGGTCCAATACTCTACTATGCCACCTAGGTGTTTCTATAACATGACAAACATGGAATTCCTACTCTTTATTATTATCCTTGATTGCATGGCAATTTATTAAGTATTTCTCCAGGCATTACAAAGCAGTTAGAAGGTGGTACTTCTTGTCCAAAGGAAGCTCACAGTCAAAAAAGAAAAACAGAACCACACAGAAACCATACATATGACTATAAGGTAACTCATGTCTAGTTACTTATTAAAAAGTTTTGCTGTGATCAAAAAATGGACATATCTTTTCAAGTTGAATGAGTGGTAGGAAAGGTCTAAGGGGAAAAATATCTCTGGAACTTCTGGCAAATCTTCTTTAGTAAAGAATCTTTTGAGTCAGAGACCTAGAAACAGAAAGGACCACAAGATATGTTTAGTCCAACTACTTCCTTTTACAGAGGTAGTAACTGAGTTTCAGGAAAATTAAATTACTTGGCCAAGGTCACATGCATTTAGTAAGGGTCAAAGGTAGGATTTGATATTAGGTCTGCTGACTCCAGAAAGAGGGCTCATTTCACTCTATCCCAATTATATGATAACTCTATTGATCAGTAAGGGAGGAGGATAGTGCTACCTAGTAGTATTTATTCTATCCAGGAGATGAAAAATGTTACCTAGAGTGGAGTTGATTAGGTTGGAAATTTACTATGTTTAAGGACTATGGTCATGCTGGTTATGTCTTCCTCATTCTCCAGGCTCTATTCCTAACCCCATACTTTCTCAATCTTAGCACAGAAATCTCCTTGCCCTAGAAATTAAGTCTAACTCTAGACTTCTCCCACTGGAAATGTTCTGCCCCTATGGACCCTTCCTCTGATTGGCTGCTTCCCTCCATTTTAAGGTAAGCTCCAAGGCCAGACATCTTTCCCTTCTCCAGACTTTATCATACTCCCTGGCAAATACCTTCCCCCACCCCCACCCCCACCCCCACCCCCACCTCCTTTCCTCCTTTCCAGTTTCCTTTTATGTGTTGTCTTACCCCCATTAAAATGTGAAGTACTTTGAGGTCAGGAACTGTCTTTTTTCAGCTAGTCTTTATATTTTTAAATTTTTATTTATTTTATTTTTAATTTGTGGAATAAAACCAGCAATTCCATAACATAATAAAAAAAAATGTGAAACTGCAAATCTACTACATATAACTTGCTATTCCTTTTAAATATATAATCAAGTCACTATGCAAATTTATTTTTTTATCTTTTTTCCCTCCCCCACATTAGAAATGGCCACCATGAGGCACAAATATGTATGTGTAGATATGTATATGTATTTATGTATGTATCTATGTAAAATCATTCTATACATACTTCCATTTATCAGTTCCTTCTCTGGATTTTCAATTTTAAAAATGTATTTGTATTACCAGTGCTTCCTTAGAACAATCTCTAGCATACTGTAAATGCTTCATAAAAGCTTGTTGATTTAACTTGACTATGTAGAAAATGTTTTCTTTCCATTTTCCCTCTCCTTCAGCTTAGCCATAGAAGAAAATAGAAAAAAAAAGTAGGAGGGCTAGATCCCTTTGAACATACTGGTAGGTTAATTATAATTCAAAGCAAATTACCTAGTTATGTATTTCATGCTGTGGCTATTGTAGAGTGGTTAATGAAGCAGGTAGGTTAATGGCAATTAAATCAAACTGTTTTATCAACTTGCAGAATTATAGCTAAATGGAAGGTAAATTGAAGACTGTGTCAAGCAACAACTGAAGTCAATTGTGATTAATGCTAAAAAGCATTTATCTTTGCCCAGGTATTTTAAATTTTTTGGACTTTGTTTGGTATTATTTTGGTTTTTGCTCTGAGTTGCATTTTTTGTTTTGCCACTTCTTACAATTAATTATTTAATATATTTAATTGTTTCAACAAAGAGCTCTATGGTTTTTTTTTCTTTTAAAAAAGCAATTAGTTCTGTTAAATGATTGCTTTCTTGCTTATCTCTGCCTAGGAATAAATGAAAGACCACAACAATTTGTATTATTCCCAATTCATCATAGCTCTAGCCAGACAGCTATTGCATGTTTAGAACTAGGGACTGGTCAGAATTATTTCCCATCAGGAGAGGAAATCACTCTGATGGGAAAAGGGAAATGATACCTTCCAACACCAAAATTACATAAATACTGTATATTATCCATTAATAAGCTCAATCTACTTTCAGAAAGTATTTAGAAAATATACTATGTATGTAAAAGATAAGTAATGTGAGAACTATTGTCTCAATGTTTTTTAAAGTATCGAAACCAAATAAAACTCGATTCTGACTTCTTTCACTGAGTGAAATGTACAGATTTGACTTTCAAGACTGGTGATCAGCAAGATGGCAGATTAGTCACTTTCTTGGAACATTTTTAACTCTCTAACTTTTATTTTTAAAAGTAATTATGCACCAAATGCACAGTAATTCTAGCTAAACCACAACATAAAGAAGAAAGAACCACACTTAGGTAAAAAGCCATATGATTAAATTCCAAAGAATTCACATCCTTAAAGCACTGATTCAGCCCCTCTTCTACTAGGCTACATACTCTACACTTGTATGTAAACTTTTGCTTGGCAACCATCTTGAGATTTCCCCCATCTCCCCACTACAGAGACTCTACCAGCATATGGCAGAACTCTACACATATCTATACCTCACAACAAGCAGCAAATACTGATTCTGCCCAATCAAGCGAGGAGGAAGAAGGATGCCGAAAACATGCTTCCTTCTGACTAACCCAACCCTATGTTAGGGATGCTTTTGTGGCTGTAGAAACTCCTATTGAAAAATACTCTCTTTTGTCCCCCAATCCTCAACAAAAAGTGACAGACACCAATCACCCTAGGCATGAGAGAGAAAGGAGGAAAACCAAGAGAGGAATATGGTCTGAGCCAGTATATGTGACTATGTAGGGGTTCAAGAAAAAGGAACTGAAACCTTGATGGGAATAAACCTGTCCCTTCAAAGGGACTGCAGAGAAGGGATACATCAGCTAATGAACCTTTAAACCCCAAGAAGTGCTAGATGCAAAAGGTAAAAAAGTGAATGATGGAGTAATATAAAAAAAATCTGAAATAAAGATCTTGAGGGAAAAATAATCTGAATAAAAACCCAAAGCACAAGCAGATGAACCAATTCAATTTGATAAATATTTATCAGTCTCGTACTAAGGGCCTGACACTATGCTGAACACTGGTGAGCTTGCCCTGAAGAAGCTTACAATTTAGTGGGGAAGAAATTATGCAAACAAATATATACGAAGCAAGCTACATACTGGATAAGTAAGGAAATAATTAACAGACAAAAAGCACTGGAATTAAGAGGGGTTAAGGAAGGTTATTTGTAGAAGGTGGGATTTCAGTTGGCACTTAAAGGAAGGCAGGGAGGTCAGTAGTCAGAGTGGAGGAGGAAGGACATCTCAGGCAAAAGGGACAGAGAGAGACTGCCCAGAGCTGAGAGCAGTGTCTCTTTCATGGAACAACCAGGAGGCCAGTGTCACTAATTCAGAGCACACGGCAGGGATTAAGATATTCTAAGAAGACTAGGAAGCTAATACATAGTTGAGATAGGAAGAACCTTTGTATTTGTTCCTAGAGGCAATCAGAAGACACTGGAGTTTATTAAGCAGAGGGATGACATGATCAGACATGACTTTTAGTGGCTGAATGAAGAATGAATTAGAGTGGGAAGAGACTTGAGGCAGGCTGACTCACCAGCAGGCTATTGCAATAAATCAAGGCAAGACATGCACGATGAAGACCCACACTAGAGTTGTGGCAGTGGCAGAGGAGAGAATGGGGCATATTGGAAAGATGTTACAAAGGTAAAATGGACAGGTCATGGCAACAGCTCAGACACATGAGTGAGAGACAGTGAGGAATTCAGGATGACTCTTATGATGTGATGATCTTAAGGAACTGGGAAGATGGTGTTGCTCTCTACAGTAATAGAGAAGGTAAGAGATGAGGAGAGTTTAAGGAGAAAGATAAGGAATTAAATTTTGGATATGTTTAGTTTAAGATGTCTACTGAACAACCAGTTTGAGATGTTTGAAAGGCAACTGGAAATGCAAGACTGGAAGTCAGCAGAGTGATTAGAACAAGAAAGGTTGACTTGAGAATCATCAGGACAAAGGTGGTGACTAAACCCATGGGAACTGATGACTTCACTAAGCAAAGCAGTATAGAGGGAGAAGAGAAGAGGACCCAGGACAGAACCTTGAGGGACACCTACCATTAGATGACATGATCTAGGGGAGGATCCAGCAAAGGGGTTGGAGAATGAGTGGTCAGATAGGTAGGAGATAAACAAGGAGAGAGTAGTGTCCCAAAAAACCTAGAAAGAAGATAGTATCAAAGAAGAGAGAGTGATCAGTTGTGTCAAAGGCTACAGAGTGACCAAGGAAAATGAGGATGGAGAAAAGGTTATAAGACTTAGCAACCAAGAGATCATTTGTAAGTTTCGAGAAAGTGGAATGATAAGGTCAGAAGTCAGAGTATAAGGGGTTAAGAAGACAGTGAGAGAGAGAAAATGAAGGCACCTGTTATGGATGAACTTTTCATGGAGTTTAGCTACAAAAAGTAGAAGAGAAATAGGATGATAATTAGTAAGGATAGAAGGAACAATAACATTTTTTTCAGGATAGTGGAGATGTGGGCATGTTGGTAGGCAGTAGGAAATGAGCCAGGAGAGAGGGAGAGAAGGAAGATAAGTGAAAGAGTGGGAATGACAGAGGGGGTGACTTTCTGGAGAAGGAATGGAATGGAGTTGCTTGCTCCACTAGGGGAGTTAGCCATGGTAAAGATTAAGGCCACTTCAGCATATGAAGCCAGCGTAAAGGAAGAGAAAATGGCAGAAGACACCTGAGTGAGAGAAGATGGATGAGAAGGAAAAAGGAGTTCACAATGAATGGCTTCGATTTTTCTGTAAAATATGAGGCAAAATTCCCCTTTGAGAAAGCATGGTAAGGGGGAACCATAGGATATATGAGGAGGGAGAAAAGGTTTGGAAAACCTGCTCTGAAGAGTGGGATAGTGAGTTGATGTGGGGGGTATAGTAGTTTTGCCTAGCAGCAGTGAGGGCCCATTTGAGGTTCTGTAACAAATTTGTAGTGGCCTCAGAACAATTTGTGATTTTTCTCCATCTTCATTCAGCAGCATATGTGTAGATGCAAAGATAATGAATGGTGGGAGTGATAAAATGCTGAGGGTTGGCTGGGCATATCTGTGATATGATAAGGGGCTAGGGATTCAGGAAAGGAAGACAATGTAGAGTTGGATTGGTTCACCAAAGAGTCAAAGTGGGGAAAAGATGAGAGAGTAGCTAGTGGACAAGAGATGGCCTGGAAGAGAATTGAGGTGTCAAGGGATTGGAGGTCATGGGGAGACTGAAGAACAGGCAGAGAGACAAGTGAAAAGCTAACAGGCTATGGTCAGAATATGGAACATAAAACATAGAAATTGTGGTACATGTGCAGGTGATGGCAAGACTGAGGGTTTGGCCATTTTTGTGTGCTGCTAAAGAGGAGTAGAGAACTAAATCCTGGCGGGTGAGTAGGTTGAGGAGGTTAATGGTTAGCGTATTTGAGGGAGAATCAATTCAAAAATTAACATTCATCAATAATGTTTGTTTACAGTTTTCTTTATTTCCTTTATCTTTTTTCTAAGTATTAGAATTATATTTGTTTCATAAAATGAGTTTGTAAAAGTGTTTTCTTTCTCAAATTTTAGAATAGATTTTGTAGTATGGTCACAAATTGGTCTTTTAAACTCAGAATTCCCCTGTAACTCCATTTGTACTATTTTCCATGTTCCCCCCCCGCCATGATGGTTTCTTAGAAGCATTTTGATATACCCAGATCTTTCTGACTCCAAGCCCAGCACTGTATCCACTGTGCCACCTAGCGCTCCTCTGGCATTTGACAAAAGCAAGATGTTTGTCAAATGAAATAAAAGCCCCCTACATCATTACATTTTTAGGTTTACTTTTATTGGATCATTTGCACTCCTCCAATCCAACTTCTCAACTCCAAAATTAGGACTCCAGAGATGGGAGCATTTGCAAATTTCTGTTGTTTCTCTGGAAAAATATGAGTCCAGATTCTCGAAACATTGACTTTTTAAATTGGAAGAATCCTGGCCTCTTATAATGAAATCCACATAGCTTAAGTGATTTGACCAAGGTGAATGTAGTGAAACCAAGACTAGAACCCAGATCTCCTCTCGGGAAATTCTGGAGACAGGTGATTGCCATTATACCAGCAGTCAGAAAGGGAAGACAGGGTAATGGAAATTTGCTGCTTAAATGTTGCCTATAGGATTCAATCAACACTTTAGAAACTTGTGGAATATTTTCTATTTAAAAGTTGGAGAGCATTCTGTTCCAAAAATTTATAGGCTCCTAAAAATGAACTGTTGATGCCATTGGACTCAGAATGATTTTAAAATGCCAAGTTCTACCATGTTCTTAATATCACAAATACTGCACTAGATTTTTTTTTTTCAGTGATTAAGCTAGTTCCTGAGGGACCTTTGGAAGCTATAACCATACCCCTTCCAAAGATAGCTTGCATCGAGGAAAGAAGAACCTTAAACCATTTGCACAGAGCCTAGACCTTTTTCAAAAACCTCTGTTCAAATGCTTGTGTATTTCATCTAATACATTATTGATAGAAATACTGCCTTTAGTTCTGGGTGCCCCATCTTAGGAAGGACATTAACAAGCTCTAGAAAGGACCAAGATGATTAAGGAACTTGAAACCATGCCATAGAGGGACCATTTGAAAGAACTGTAAATTCTTGGCTTGGAGAAAAATTAGGGGATGGGGTGGGGATTTGCATGTCATCTTCAGTTATTTGTGGAACTGTAATGTATAAAAGGAATCAGAACTGTCCTGCTTAATAATCCTAGAGGAAAAACTAGGTGGAAACAAGAGGGGAAGTTACAAAAGGCAGATTTTGAGGAACTATAAAGAAAAAAACTCCCAACTATCAGAAGAATCCAAAAAGAGAATTGGCTTTTCACCCCCTGGAAGGTTTTTTGGGTTGGGGGGAGGGGCAATGGGGGTTAAGTGACTTGCCCAAGGTCACATGGGTAGTAAGTGTTAAGTGTCTGAGGCCAAATTTGAACTCCGGTTCTCCTAACTCCAGGGCCAGTGCTCTATTCACTGCACCACCTAGCCACCCCAGCCCCTGGAAGTTTTTAAGCAGAGACCGGATGAACACATGTCAGGGGTAGAGGAGATGGATTCTTGTTTCATAGGGGATTGGAGAAGATCAACTTTAGGGTTTCCTCCAAATCTGATTCTATGGCATTGTTTCCTTCTAAGCCCTGTGCAAAATTTATTTCCTATGTGATATCCCTTGGCTGATGCCTCCTTTACTTTACATTCCTTCAGTCTTTTTGTGTTCAGTTTCTTCTCTATGTAGCTGCCTCCACGGCTTCTTATCTTGCAAGCATTTTGGATGCATGATCCATCTCAAGCAAATTCTATGATAATGCCTAGCCCAGTCTTCTGCAAACAATAGGTAGGTGCCCAATTAATATCACTGTCATGAATAATAACTGTTTTAAAAGGATTTGCACAATTCTCTAGCACTTCAGGGCTTATACAGGGCTTTCATGCCCTTTAAGGAAAATGGCACAAGTATTATCCCCATTTGCAGAGGAGGAAACGGAGGAGTAGAGACTTATCCGATGTCACAGAGCTAGGAAGTGTAGGAGGAAAGACTTCAGTCTAGATCCTTTTAGATCCTAATCCAGAGATCCTCTCACTTCACCTTGTGACATGCTTGGCCAATTACCTTCAAGTTTTCTAGATGTCAAGCACAAGAACATTACATCTGAAGGAAGTACCTTTCTTTATTGCTTAAAAATAAATTTTTGAAAGTGAAGTGAGCAGAATCAAGCAAACATTGCACCCAGTAACAGCAACATTGTCACAATGATCAGCTTGGAAAGGCTTCATGACTCTGATCAACACAACGATACAAAACAGTTCCTAAAGGACCTGTGATAGAAAATGCTATCCACCTCCAGAGAGAGAACCTGTGACCTCTGAATGCAGATTTTTTTCACTTTCATTATTTTTCATGCTTTTTTGCAACATGGTTAAAAAGGAAAGAAATTTTGCATGATTTCACGTGTGAAATTGATACATCATTTGCCGCGTCAATGAGTGAGGGAGGGATTAAAGGGAGAGAAAGAATCTGGAACTCAAAAAATTTTTAAATGAATATTAAAAATAAATAATGATTTGTTTTTTTTAAAGCTAATAACCACAAAATACTAGAGCTAATAATCAAAAAAAATGCTATACCTTTGATCTATAAAGTCAAGAAAATGACCACTTAACCACTCAAATTACTACCCAAACACATACCTGACACATCACAAAGCAAAAAAAATGGGAGCTAGGCTACAAAAAAGAAATCACATCCCAAGGTCAAAACAGGTCAGCTATATAAGTGCAGTGGATAGAGAACCAAGCCTAGAGTCAGGAAGACCTGAGTTCAAATCCAGCCTCTACCACTATCTGTGTGACCCTAAGCGAGTCATTTAACCCTATTTGCCACAGTTTCCTCATCTGTAAAATGAGCTGGAGAAGGAAATAGTACACTACTGCAGTATCATTGCTGGGAAAATCCCAAATGGGGTCACAAAGAATCAGACATGACCGAAATAACTCAACAACAAAAAAAAAATTGTCAACTTCTGAAACACAAGCAAAGGCTTGAAGAAAATCGCTAAGTAAAATGTAAGCATCCATACAAGCAGTTCTTGGATGTCTCTTTAAGTCCCATTGGACTACTCAAAAAGGTTCTCTGAGCACCATGATGAGAATCTATCAGGCTGGGTCAACTTTGCTGATTTTATGGTTAAGTGGAAAACCCATTTTTCTGTCTGATGCCCAAATTTCTTTCCTGTCTTATTGAGGAATGTTTTAAAAGAGGAACTGTCAATTCTTATATATGTACATGTACGACACCAAAGAATGTGAAAGGAAAACGTCCAAGACTGACATTTCTGTCTTGAAACTTTTCTTTGTGAACTCGCGAGCCCAGCTCTTACCTATGAATGACCCAAGTTATGGACTAGACCAGTAAAAGGACTGAGTTTTTACTTCTACAGCTTTTCCATAGTGTTTACCCTTAGCAAAGCAAAAAGAGAAGTCATACCATCCCACAGGCTACTAGGAAATGCTTGATTTTCAATGCGAATTGTGTGATCAATTTTGAATACAAATATGCCATGCCCTACAGATTATTTTACAGGAGGATTAAAAATTATTCAATCAGATTTACCAAAGGTTTTCACAGTTTGTTGTTGGAATTAAGGCCTTCTTCTCCCTGTTCCAGTATGCAGAGATATCTCTGCTTCTTCTGGTGGACCCTGTAGGAGGTTTGGAGAGCCATCTTCAGATCATTTATGACAAATGAGAGTTTCTTAATTGGTTGTTGAGTTAGAATATTTTAGAATTATTAGAACAAAATTCAGAAGTTTAACTTATTACTACTAGTACAGTCATCAGGGGAAGGTGGGTGGTTAATCGCTAGGCCTCATCAGAATGAAACATAGCTATGCATCACTGCTAATTAGACATTTCACATTTCCCCTCTTTTCCCTGAGCATTATCTGATCAAACAGCTAGGTCTGATCTCTTTTCAGTTTTCTCCCTCTCTCTCTGTTTCTCTCTCTCTTCTCTGTCTCCCTCTGTCTCTCTCTCTCTCTCTCTCTCTCTCTCTCTCTCTCTGTGTGTGTGTGTGTGTGTGTGTGTGTGTGTGTGTGTGTGTTTCTTTCTCTCTCTGTCTCTCTCTCTCCTCCACTTTGGTACCAACCCATTCCACCAATGTTCACTTTCTCTCTTCCCACTCCCTTCCAATTTTTCTCTGTTGATTACCTGGTTGAAGCCACATTCCATTTCGGACTCCTCTGCCATTACAACTGTAGATAAGAGTCATCCTTTTCTACCCCTCACTGAAATCACATCTTGACACTTGGAGAACTGCATTCAAGAAGCATACCAAATGGGCGGCCCTTTACGTAAGAATTCATTTTGAGCCAGATATCTTAATTATCAACATTGTAGAATATGATTCATATTTAATCAATGTAATGATGTCTTCTGAATTATCAACAGAGAAGGGATGACTTCCTCATCCATAAGTGGAAGAAGTTGTTAGTGTTGAATGAATGAATGAATGAACAAAGTATTTATTAAGTTCTTACTACAAGACAAGTGTCAGATAGTTGGTACAGTGGACAAAGTTCTGGGCCTGGAGTCAGGAAGATATATCCCTGCATTCAAATCTGGCCTTAGATACTTACTAGCTACGTAATCCTGGACAAGTCCTCATGTATAAAATGAGCTGGAGAAGGAAATGGCAAACCACTCCAATATCTTTGTCAAGAAAATCCCAAATGGGGTCACAAAGTGTCAGCCACAACTGAAGGGACTAAAGAAGCGTGCCAAGCATATGCAAAGTCCTGTGATAAACATAGAAAAGCAAAGTCATCTTGAACCTCAAAGACCCCACATTCTAAACAAAAAAAAAGACTACATATATAAGAGGTTTCAGCTATAAATTAGAGAAAAAGGCCTGGTGATGTTAAGTGTACAACTGTAGAATGATTGTCAAGGCCCCGGGCCCTTAGGGGGTATGGTGATAGGACAGATGGCAAGGCCTTCTCATCTTTCTGGCTGGATGCTGATCTCCATCCGCTTTCCAATATTAGAAAACCCAGAATCTCTGCATCGTCGGAATTTTTGCATTGGTAGGAAGGAGGTTATGTAAAAGAAAAAAAAGACATCCCTTTCCACCCGATTCCTGCTGGGTGCACCAGATGGAAATCCAGGCAGGCAGGATAAATGGATGTTGCTACATGTTATGGCATTTGCAAAGAAAGTCCACTTTAGATATTTGCAGAAATGTAGTAGGGCTACTGGTGAAACAGGCTAACATGAAAGGATCTCTCTACTCAATCAAATTCAGATAAAAGGGGGCAGGAAAGTAATTGTTGGGGAAATGAAAGAAAAAAGGTGCCCAAAGAGGGCAAAGATAAGGTGAAGTTCCTGGGTTCTGCATAATACAATGAAAACATGTCTTCATTACCTACATTTGTTGCTGATTATTCTAGAATGTATTCAGAAGTTGTGGGGTGGAGATGGAGGGGAGTGCAGATGTGTTTATAGACTTAAGGATGGAATCTAATTGAGCTCCCCTGGGCTTGTCTCCTCGTATTCAAGAGTCCCCCTGTGTTTATTCTAATGCAATTTTAGTCTGAGACTTTACAAATGTCTGAGGTCCACACTGAAATTTAATATGAAAAACAGTCAAGAGGGAGGAAGTCAGCATGAGAACCATGGAACTGAAGAAAAAATGAAATTAGAAAACAATTTAATGAAGTGAAAAACTAAAGTGTTGTTTGTCTGTGGGGAGGTTTGAAGGACAAGAATAACAACCCCCTTTTTTTTCCTAATGTTTTACAATACACAAAGCACTTTTCTCCCAGCACATCTGTAAGGTGTGTCATATAAGGGTTATTGCCTTCATTTTACAGATGCAGCAACTGAGGCTCCCACAGGTCAAATGATATCTGAAAGTCAAGGCTCAAACCCATGTTGTTTTTTTAATTCAAGTCTAATAATTCTTCCATGATGCTGTGCTGGGAAATTCAGAGAGAGCAAAATTGCCTATATTCCTACCAAGCCAATTTCAGGTGAGGTTGAGAACTAATATTTAGGCAAACAGGGGGCTTCCTTAAAACTGCTAGGGGGTGTGGTCCTCATGATCTTCATTCTAAAGCAGCCTGCCTGACTCCAAAGATAAGAAATCATTGTTCATGGAATGAGTTCCAGGGCTCCTTTAGGATTCCAACTTACTCCATAAGAGTTTCTGAAGGAACTGTTTAATATTGAAAGGAACCCTATAGATCATCAACCCTGTGTATTTCCAAATCAGGAAACTGAATTCCCCAGAGGAAAAGTGACTTGCCCAAGGTCACACACACTTTCCCAAGATCACGCAGAGCTGGGACCAAACCAAGTTACTGTGATTCCAAATCCAGTGCTCTTTACACTAACTCCAACTGCCAGTTATCTACCCTATGTACCAAACATATAATAGGTACTTAATAAATTCTTTTTCTTTCATTCATATAGAAACAGAGAGAATTATAATATTTTTCTTCCTTCATGAAGTTTTAAAGGCAATTGGAAATTAATACTTTAAAATACATTTCTTAAATGAGCATTATTGAATAATTTTATACTATTTTTAGCTAATGCAAAAGCTATTTTGGTTTAAAAAAAAAACAGGGAAATTCAGAAGTATCTAACTCTAGAATTCTTCCACAACTCTGGGACAGCCACATCCATGGTAGTTTCTCAGAACACACTAATGGGTCATTTATACCCACAGCACAGTCGAAAATAATCCTCAGGGGACCATGTTGGCAGAGAGGATCTGTCCAAGGTACCTCTAGGCATCATTTCCCCTCAGTGATGCACTCCACTGGTGCGTTCAAACCAGAGCCTAAAAAGTCCCTCTATTAAAGCAAAACCTCCTTTTCTTCTAGAGGTTTCATGCATTACTCTCACTTAGATATTACAGTGTGGAAGCTGTATGACCTTGACCAAATTACTTATACTTTTTTAAGCCTTAATTTCCTCTTCTGTAAAGTTAGAAGTTTAGACTAAGTCAATTAATGAACAAGTGTTTATGAATTGCATTCTATGTGCTGAGCATTCTCCTATAGGATGAGGATGTGGAGACAAAAATGAAGGAGTCACTGCCCTCAAGGAGTTTATGTTTTTGTGGAAGAATGAATTCGTATCAGTATATTCACTGTATTCAAAATAAATACAAGGTAATTCAGGTGAGGAATGGAGGAAAACTGAGTAAAAGTTTCACTTAGGAGTTTGTATTTGAGCTTCATTTTGAAGGAATTAAGGATTCTAAGGACTGGAGGTGAGGAAAAAGGGCATTCCAGGTAGGAGGCACAGCTGGTGCAAAAGCATGGAAGTGGGAGAAAAACTATCATTTGTGAGTAATGACAAGAAAATCACTTTGAATGGACCACAGAGTAAAGTAAGGGGAGTAATGCATAACATACCTAGAAAAGTCATTTGAAGTCAGGTTGTAAAAGGTTTTAAACACCAAACAGAAGGATCTATAAAGTCCCTCTGGCGCCAAATGCCCTAACAAAGCTGGATGGCCTGAGTCCATGAAGGATAAGAATAAACAAATGTGAAACAGGAACCAGTTAAATTTAGTCTCTATTTAAAAGACATCCTTAAACATGAGTAGAGTTAAGGAACATGTACAGTAATCATGGAGAGAACAGTTTGCATGACATTCTCCTATTAATTAGGGGGCAGAGGGAACAATTGAACTTAAGATGGTGAGGGGGATTGCTGGAGTGATTGGCATCACTTCAGTGCCTCATGGAGCCAGATAGGATTTTCAGCAACAGGCTGAGATAAGGGTCAGGGAGAAGCAGTTTCATTACCCCAAATAACAAGTGGGCTGCTGGTGCTGCAGGCAGGCCTGGCAATGCCATGGAGACATCAAATCTTAGAGTAGGAAAGAGCCTTAGAAAGGATCTAGTACATTCCCCTTATGGAAGAGAAGAGAGGAATGAGGTCCAGAGAGGTTATAATCTATTTAAGACCACATTACTAATTAGTAGAAATATTAATAATTAATAGCTAACAATTATATAGAGCTTACTACATACGAGGCATTATTCTAAGAGCATTACAATTATATTTGATCTTCACAACAACCCAGGGAAGTAGGTGCTATTATTATTCCCATTGTACAGATAAAGAAACTGAGGGAAAGAGGTTAAGTGACTTTCCCAAGAATCACAGAGCTAGCTAGTGTCTGAGGACAGATTTAAACTCAGGTCTTCTTAACTCCAGGCCCAGCATTCTCTCACATTACCTCTGGTAGAGCTGACTGCAACCTCGTTGTCTCCTCCATTAGAATCTGAGATCCTTTAGGTCAGGGATTGGGTATTTTTTTCATTCTTTGTATCCCCAGTATAGTGTCTTTTTAGCACACAGTAGGTCGTTAGTCAATGTTTATTTATTGACTGACAACTGTGCACTCTTTTCCCTATACTTCATTGTACGGTACCATCACTACCCCCCACTCTTATCCATCTGCTCCCCACACCCCATCCATCATCCACCTACCTGGAGCAGCATCCACACTGGCATACCCAGGATGGCTGCTAGCACAGGTTCTTAGATCTGCTTTACTAGGAAAGAGAGCCTTTAAGGAATCAACAATTTGATTTTAATTACATTCACTAGTTCAGGGGAAAAGTCAGCACCCTGAACTTCAGGGAAAATACAAACAGAAAAAAATATGGAGAAAATAAAAGCAGAAAAATAAAGACCAACAGACAGGACTCTGACCGCCTGAATCAACTGTACACTTTACGTACATCCCTGGATCAAGAGAGCCTTTACATCTGAGCAGTCAGGGAGCTCTGAACATGTGGCCACTCAGAATCTCGTCCAGGGAATCACAAGATCCTTTTCATAAGTGAACTCCCAAAGCAAAATATCAACTCAGAGTATAAATATACTTCTCAGAGCCAGAAGGCATCCCAACCCTCCTGACTGGGCCTAATTAGAAATTAGCAAAAGGTGTGAAAGTCTTCCCACAAACAAGCCTCCCCTAAGCAAGCTTCCCTTAATGGGCTCTGCATGAGGCCTATGAATGGTCAGGGAAGATCTTAAATCACAGAATTCAGCACTGGAGAACTTGGCACTATCCTTACTGTTACCTTTAATATATACCTTCAATAACCTTTGAACCAGACTTCCAGAGACCATCTCCCCCTTCCCTGAATTAATCCACTCAGGTTTGGAATTTTGCCCTAATTCTAACTGTCCTAATTGCTAAGCAGAGTATAAACTCATCTAAACCATTATATCTAGACCAGGAGTGGGGAAGCTATAGCCTCAAGGCCACATACCACCCTCTGGGTCAGTGGTTCTCAACCTTCCTAATGTCATGACCCTTTAATACTCGTATATGGGCATATCTGCATGTGGGCAGACCCACCTGGAGACAGATAGAGGAGTCGTGTCTCGGTTCCTCAGACCATAGGAAATATGTGTTTTCTGATGGTCTTAGCCAACCCCTGTGAAAGGGTCGTTCGACCCCCAAAGGGGTCATGACCCACAGGTTGAGAACTGCTGCTCTAGGTCCTCAAGTATAGCCCTCATTCTGTCAAAGGGCTTCACTTGAGGGCCTAGAGGATCACATGTGGCCTTGAGACCATAGGTCCCCCACTTCTGACCTAGCCAATTGCAGATCATGTTTGACAATGTACTGTGACTGGGACATGTGTTGTTCAGTCCTTCCATCTTGTCTGACCCTTCATGAACCCATAAAACAACTGTCTGTGGGGTTTTCTTGGCAAAGATACTGGATTGGTTTGCCGTTTCTACTATATGATTGGCACATAACAGGTACTTAATAAATGCTTTTTCTTTCATTCATTTATATAGAAGTATTGATAGAATTATAATGTTCTTCCTCCTTCAGTTAGAAGCTAATATTTTAAAAGATGCTCCTTAAATGAGCACTATAGAATAGTTTTACACTATTTTTTAGCTAATGCAGAAGCAATTTGAGTTAACATAAACGAGAGGATTCAAAATAGAATCACAAGCTCCCCCAGAGGACCAGGGACGCACAAACAAAAAGCCACAATTGCACAGCTCCATGGCCATTTGAAAAGCTGACAAATTAAATGGAGAGGAGATGAAATTCTGTGAGAACAACTGAAGTCTTTCTGTTTTGATAGTTTCCGTTATTATGGATGACACAAGGACACTTTAGAAGTAAGTTGTTTTCTTCCTGAGAATATCTCTGTAAAACTAAACTAGCAACTGTAATGATCTAATCATAGTAAAAGAGAACAAAAGGAACTAAAAAACCCTTCAAGGCTTTCTTTAGGGTGCTTTTGAACACCTAGTCATTTCAATGGGCTCTGTGGACATCCTCGGCATTGATGCGATCACGATTCCGGAGTGGACCCTCGGGATAGGAAGGACACGCGCCTGCCCAAGGATGGGAAGGGAATTGCCAGGCTCTTAATCATCTGGCAAGAAGATGCAGGTTAGGTTTCTGCTTTTCATATGATCACAAACAATGTGCACAATTTAGAAAACTGTACTCTCAGAAAACTCACTGAAAACATGCAGTGAGACAGACTTTTTAAGACAAGACCCATTTGTGAGATCGTTTTGTCCTTCACAATAGTTTACACCACCTTGTTTACTGTTACTAATAGCATATCACCTTATATCAGTATAGCACCTTATATTATCCAAAAGACATTCATGTATGTGATCTTATTTTAAATTCGTAGTGTCTTCTGAAGTAGACAGGATCATCATCATCCTCTCTTTTTTTTTTCAAAACAGGAAATGAACCTACAGAGAATTGAAGTGATTTATGTTCAGTTAGAAAGCTAGCAGGGTCAAAGCTTGAACTAGAGTCCAGTTCTTGGAGATTACCAAACCAGTGAGTTCACTTCCTGCAGCAAACACTACCATGGTCTATACTGTGTTCTCTTTCAATACATGACTTCAATATGAGCTATATTTGCAAAGTTCTACATGAAAATTAATTAAATTTAAATTAAATTAATTAAATTTAAATTAAACTAATTAAAAATAAAGAAGGGAGATATTCACCATCTACTCCACTCATACACTTTGCTTTACAAATATATACTGGTACCGTTATTTTCCCTGGAATAGTAAAGAAGGTGGAATGGGG
>CM053580.1:236965356-236980638 GCA_028627135.1 Pseudochirops cupreus | reverse complement strand
AGATAGATAGATAGAAAGACAGACAGATAGAGAGATGATAGATACATAGATACATAGATGATAGATAGATGATAGAGAGATAGATGATAGATAAATGATAGATAGATGATTGATAGATAGACAGACAGATAGATAGATCATAGGTAGGTAGGTAGCATATCAGACATGGGAGGGAAATAATGACTTCTTGAGAATTCAAGAAACATAACACGTGCCCAGGATAATTGATGAGGAGGATTATTCCTAAACTTCTCTTATTTCAAGTCACTTTGTTTATAAAGGAAAGGTGTTAGAGAAGATGAAACTATATGACCTGATTTGTTAATAGCATTCAGTCTTCCATATTTTACTTCACACTACCTACAAGGTGTCATAGAGCCTAATCCTCAGTGAGAGTTAGGTATTATTACTATCCCCATTTTACAGATGAGGAAATTGAAACAGAGATTATCTGACTTGCCCAGGATCACACAGTTAGTAAGAGTCTTAGGCTGGGTTTAAACTAAGGTATTCCTGATTACAGTATGAAGGATCTATCTACTATGTCACCTAGCTGTCTGAGTTTCCAATCATCCAGGAAAATATTAAAGGGATGAACATAGCATTTTTTCTTTTCCTTTACTTGCTAATATACTGCACTAAATGTTTAGTTTTGGAAAAAAGTAATTACTAGGGTCTGAGGGAATCTAGCATCTAATAGATCTCAGCGGACTTTTAATTCTGGTGGTCCCTTAACAAAAAACAAGACTGGCTTTTTATCCACTATGCTGCTTCTACTTTGTAGATAAAGAGTGAAAATGGGGAGTTTGAATAAAACCACTTATGCTTTAGCTAACAAAAAAAAAGCAGGAGTTGAGGGGTCTGGGTCGAGGTAGAAGAATAAAGTGAGCATTTTTGTCAAGATTTCCTTATAAACAACTTTTTTAAAGTACATCAAATCAAGTTCTAAGCAAGATAATGGAAAAAAAAAGTCACAATGAGTTATTTTTCCTGCCCATGATAGCTTCCGAGGACAGAAGGAGATGGCTACAGATACAGGTCGGAGTTGGCCTGGAACATAGCCTGAGCAGCAGCAGCAGTACCAGGAGTGCTCAGTACCCAAAGACTGTAAGGGGTCAAATATTTGGTCAGAAAGAGACTATAGAGGACCTCTGAACTAGCAATGAGCACAAGGCCAGGATTACTCAGTTCTGCTTCCTAGTTCCATGGCAGAGAGGAGTTGCAGTTGCAAAGGAATAGGGGCCCTAACTAGGTAAAGACCAGAGCACAGACCAAGAGGCAATGTTCACATTTCTCCTCAGATTACACCACCTTGGAAACACCAAAACTTATATTTCTCCAGATCTAGTTGTGAAAACAGAAGAAATAAAATCCTGAAGCACAGGATAATTACTACCACCACCACTACCAATAACCTTAAGGCAAACAAAGCCCAAGTCCAACATAAAATCCAAAGTCAAGAAATAGGCTGGGAAAATGAGGAAACAACAAAAAAGAACCTGATCATAAAAAGCTACTATGGTAACAGGGAAGCTCAACACATAAACTGAGAAGAAAATGATTTTAAGACACTTACAAGCAAAGCCTCAAAGAAAAGTGCAGATTGGATACATTCCCAACAAGAATTCCCAGAAGAGCTAAAGAAAGAGATGAAAAAAGAGCAAAAACAATTAATCAATTTAGAGCAATAAAGGAAAAATTTGGCAAAGAAATGAGAGTAATGCAAGAAAATTCCATTATGTTGGGATGATCTCAAAGAAAAAAATGGAAGGATAAGAAAAAGGAATGTACCAGGAGAAGGGGGAAGGGAGAAGAAGAATGCAGGAAATTATCTCACATAAAAGGTGCACAAGGAAGAGATTTTAAAAAGGAGGGGGAAATAGGTGAGAATTGCCAATGTTTAAGCCTCTCTCTCTCTCTCTACACAGACACATACACACACACACACACACACACACACACACACACACACACACACAGAGTTTGACATAGAAATTCACCTTGCCCAACAAGGAAGTTGGAGGAGGAGGGGTTAAGAAAAAGAAGAAGGATGATAAAAAAGAGGGTAGATTAATGGTTGCAACAATCAGAAGTAAAACATACTTTTGAGGCAGAAAAAACTAGGAAGACTTAAATGAGTTGATACATGGTGAAGCGAGCAGAACTAGGAAAATATTGTTCAAACAGACATCAATATTTTAATGATAATCAACTGTGAAAGACTTAGCTACTCATCAATACAGTAATCCACAACAATTCTATCCACCTCCAGAGACAGAACTGATAAACAGTGTAAATTGAAGTATACTTTTTTTTGCTTTATTTTCCTTGCCTATTTTTCCACAACATGGCTAATGTGAAAAAATGCATTGCATGACTTAAAAAAAAGAAGGGGCAGGAGTTGCAATCAAAATTTCAGATAAGGTAATAATAAAATTATATATATATATATATATAATATATATTATAAACATATATAAAAATAAAAATAATGTCAAGAGAGACAAATAAGGAAACTATGCTCAAATGTGCACTAGACAACACAAAATATAATACTATTATATTTATATGTACTAAGTGATATAGTGGGTAGATCTTTTAAGTAAAGGCAAATGAATTACAAAAAGGTATTGATAGCAATACAATATTCTTTTCCCAGAGTTGTATAAAGCTCTTACTATCCTCAAAATTGTTTTACTTCCCAGTGGATATTTTTCTCTGAATATTTAATCTAGTCCAACTGCTTGCTGTTCCCATCTTTGATTTCTATAGTGTCATTAGTACCTCCTTACGTATATATCCATATATAGTTTAGTGTCATTATAACGGTATGTTTTCTCACACATAACATCTTCTAAACCTATAGTTTTATAGATTTCTTATATTTTTCCATAGCACCGATAGTTTCATGTGTCTAATGATTGTCAAGATTTTTAAAACTTCAATTAAATCTTTGGTTGCAACAGACATAGTGCCCAGAAAGAGGATAATGATAATCCTTTTGTACTCTACACAGTATTTTTATTTTATATTTATAAATATATTATAAATTATATTTATTTTGTACTAAGATAATATCTTTAAAATTAACAAGATTTGGCAAGCATTTGGATAGAATTGGTGAAAAAGAAACAGGAACTAATGAATCCAAGGTTGTAACGACTTGAAGTCTTGTGGTACCTTTGACAGAAATAAGAAAGCTGGGAGGAAAAAAAGGTTACTCAATTCTGTTATAGACATGTAGTATTTGAGATGTTCATAGCACAATCAGTTGAAAATATCAAATATACTGTGAGCCGTGCAGGACTACACCTCTCACACTCATATAACACACACACACACACACACACACACACACACACACACACACACACACACAGAGTAAGGGAATTTTTAGATCAATAATGAACATACAAAGAAAGCATAAGTTAAACTACCAAGAGCATATACCATCAAGGGAATTATGAGCTCAACAGCACATAAATCTGTCAATAATGATATCTATATTATAAAACAGAATTCTTAATGCCAGTTCTAGAAATATGAGGCATATAATTATTTCTATAAAAACTATTGCAGTGGATTATAATTAATACCTGTTCTAAACCCAGCAGGACCCGCCTAGGTCTAGATACAAGAGTACATATATGGCTAACATGGCAATCTGTTTTGCATGATTTCACATTTATAATTGATATCATATTATTTGCCATCTCAGTGAGTGGGGGAGGCAAGGGAGAGAATTTGAAACTCAAAATTTTTAAAATAAAAGAATGTTCAAAATAAATTTTTTTTAAAAAGAGTACATGGACTTCTTAACTCCTTGAGAGAGGAAAAGTGAGGGGAGATTGTGGGAAGGGGAGCTGAAAATCCAGGCTTCTGCTGCTTGACACGACTCCAGATCAGAGCAGATCCAACACAACAAACAGGGCTGAGAGGGAGAGATGCTCAGACTTCTCCTGAACTAACAGAAAGAAAAGGAAGAAAATCAAGAACAGTGGCACCAAGCTCCTAATCCCACAGTATCTGGCAGACAAGAGAGGAAAAGTAGGAGCAGAGCCACCAGACACCTACTCCCTTTGCACTGAGAGAAGAGAATTTAGGAGAGTGAGGCAGATAGATCCAAAAGCAAATCTTCAGAAACCCTGAATGCTGATTAAGGTCAAACTAGGTCACCGTGACCCCTCCTGTTCAGTGTTTATCCATACTGACAGTTCCTTATGATAAAAATCATTGTATGAAGGACGAAAGTTGAATATCTATTAAATTATGAACAGAGACTCCTCTTCCTTCCTGGGCATCACAGTATTTCATCAACTTAATGCTGTACTGTAGGGCCCCAAGCTTTGGACCAGTATAAAAGCTGAGGATGCAACTGCATTAGGCAAATTGGAAAGATAATGAATGTCCTTGTCCCCAGGCTTACTGTGTGTTTATGTCTAGGTCAAGGTAGCTAGGTGGTGCAGAGCAGAGAACTCTGGACATGAAGTCAGGAAGACTTGAGTCCAAATTTAGCCTCAAGCACATGCTAGTTGTGTGACCTTTGCCTAGTTATTTTTCTGTCTGCCTCAGTGTCCTTCACTGTAAAATGGAAATAATAGGAGCACCTCCCTCCTAGGTTTGTTGTGAGGATCCAATGAGACAATACTCATAAAGCACTTAGCATAGTTACTGACACATTAATTAATAGATCCTTATTTTCTTCCTTCCTTATCTATTCATCTTCATGGTAGAACAGAAGAGACTTCAGAAACTGAAAATTTGGAAGTGTATGGATTGCTTACCAAAAGCTAGGGTGAATTTGACTTCAGAGGGACCCAGGCTCCTAAACAGAAATCCCAAGAAAATAATCATCAGCTGGGGGCATTCACTTGCTGAGAGGACCCTACCCTTTGAACCCCTGTTGGGAACACAAGAGGCCTCAGTAGCTGAGACAGTGAGTGAACAAGGCAGGAGAAATGAGGTGGAAGTTTTTTGTTGACCCTAGGCCAAGTTTCCTGCCTTTTCCACAAGAATAAGAAAAAGCAAAGTAGCATCCACTCTATTTTGAGCTTAAAAATAAAAAATTTTTAATTAAAAAAACACATTTCCCCTATCGTTTTCTACTTGTATTTGTAAGAAAGTGTATCTTTTATTTATGGAGGAAATGTTTTGCTACTACTTTTTAACTATACCACTTCATTCAATGCCATTGCTTCTAACTAACTGTATCTTCTGGCTGACTGATAAAGGTAAATACGTTGGTGGGGGCTGAGCAATGATTTTATGGACAAGAGCAGGACTTCTTAAATTTTTTCCACTCGCCACCCCTTTTCCTGTTTTGGCAGCATTTGCTGGTATTGCATGGCCTGAGGACATGTTCAGTGCAAAGTGTACATGCTTTGTATTCAGAACCAACCCTCGAACCCATGGCCATTGGCACCATACTGACAAAACAGATGGGAGATGTAGGGATTGCTTCTGTTTTCATAAGCATCCAAATAGCCAGAAAGTATCTCTTATCTAATATGCAAATACAAAGGAGAAAGAGGGATCAATTCTTAATTAAGACTCAAAGAAAGTGGAATATCAGGCACACTTTATCCTATTCCCTCCATTCATGGGTTGATGGTATACATCATCATGCTACAGGGCTATGGTGGAATGGAGAGCAATGCTTTGAATTTGGAGGGCTAGTTTTGGAGTTACCAGAGTTCAAATCCCAATTCTGTCACTTACTGCCTGTGCAATCTTAGGCAAGACGAAAACCTCTGTAAGACCCTTCTGTAAAATTAGGGTATTCAATCTGATAACTGTAAAGTCCCTAGACCCATGACCTTCTTAGCCTATAATTATGTCTTCTACATTGCAAAACATGGAAAGGTCTGAAAGTAACCCAAAACACTCTTTATGTTGATGGCTTGATGCCTACCACATTGTCACCACAATAAGATCTAATGATGCCCCCTTAACAGATTAGGGTATAATGCTCAGTAATGGATTTCTCTAAAAATGGCTAATCACTATGGTGAGAAGAAACATCACACGAGCAATAGAACAAATATCATTCTCCTTTACTTGCTTTACTTCCATTCTTCTTGAAAAATACACAGAATGTTTAAACTAGCCTAGTTCATTAGCCCCACTCCCATATTATAATCTAAAGCCCTTTTAACAGAAACATTTTGAAAGAGAAATCAAATTATCGTCAAAGTCACTTCAGTGAGAATCATATGTTGACTCCTCTCAATCAGATCCAAGTACCATATCCAAAAATTCATTGAAGTTACTCATTTAGTTACTCTCTTTAATGGCAAGATACAGACTGAGTGTTGAGGGTAAAGGGGAAGAAGGCCAAGATCTGAGAAAATAATATAGAAAGGAAAAATATTCCAAGTTATAGCAGTCACTAAATGTCAAAAAAAAAGAGAGAAAAAGAAGAAGTGAAGGCATAAGCTAACAAATTTATTCTAAGCAGTGAGATGGAAGATCTTTTCAGGTGTCTGCTCTCCAATGACATTTTGACTATTATAGCTAAAAAGAAAGACTATGACACTAGGCCATGGAAGATAAATTAAACTCCATCATAGGAAATGGTATCTGAATCATCTGTTTCTAAAAGAGTCTCATACACATAGTGCTAAAATATATTGGGATAAAGAAAAAAGTTAATAACAACTTAGAAATCACAGGTTAACTGGACAAGTTTGTACACTGTGAGAATATTCTTGTTTCATTTTTGTCTTTGTATCCTTAGGTGCTTAAAACAATGTCTGGCACATGTAGTAAGTCCTTAATAAATGCTCGTTGAATTGAAACAAGTTATTACGTAGATATACTTCACCTTAATATTCCTGAAAAGAAAATTTTCATAAATTCAATCACATTTTCCCATTGGACTTCAATGTAACATTGTTGGTGTGCACTCCAAGGAAGAAAAACATTTTGGCCTGGAAGCATAAAAGAAAACATATTTATGAATACAATAAGCTTTTAAAATTACATATCTTAAAGAAGAATCATCACTTAAATAATGATAATGTTTAAATCAGAAAAAAATAGGAATACTTTGCTGAAACACCATGACAGAAACTTCGTTTCTCTTAAGCTCAATCTATGCTAGAAGTAGATGTAGTCTGTGTGCCGCCTGGCCCTTGAAATTGAGCCTATGGTTCTATGTCTTTACTTTTCACAATCACCCCCCTCTGGTTTTGGAGGGATTCTGGTTTGTGAGATATCAGTGTTTCATCAGAAGAGATTTTTAAAACTAGCTAAATTTAAACATACAAAAGAATGATCCATCTTTTTTTTTCTCTACGTGGAACCCCAGGGGCGAATTATCATAGATCATTTTGATCACATGAGACTGGCTAGTCAAAAGGATGATGAAAATGCAGTCAAGGATTGGGATCCATCTACACTGTGCTCCTGGAATAGTTTCTTTCTAAGTGGAGCAATTCTGCTTCTCCTTTCATTCAGCTCTTACCTACATGGCAAAATGGACTGATTAAAGATCAATATTTCACAGTCTTCAAGTCCTTTGTGCTTCTGGTTGAAGAAGGAACATGTTCTTTGTGCTACCAGTTGTAAAAAGGAAGACAAAGGAGTCAGAGGCCAAAGGCTATTGATCTCCATTCCCAAAGTCAACTCTATGGTTGGTTGGTTTGTTTTTTCACATCAAGAAAGAGTAGTTAATTTGCAAACAAGAACACCAATGCCATGATCTTTCTCTGGATGGCTGTTTATTGATAAATTCATTAGGAATATTTGTTTCCTCAAATTTTCAGATCAACCAGGAACTCACTTGGATAGAAACAATCCATTAGATTGTGAGCTTCTCAAGGGCAGTGACTATCTTTGTCTTTCTCTGTATCCCCAGCATTTAGCACAGTGCCTTGTAAATTGTAGGTACCTAATAAATGTTTATTAATTAACTGACTGATGTCAGAGAGGAGTGAAACCAAAGGATGCATAATAATTAATCTATGGCATTGTGTGTCTATGTGACAACTATGTATTTTTATTACATTTAAATGTCTTATTAATAAGTAGCACATGAATGCATCTTTTTTTTTTTTTGGTGTTTTAACAAATAAATTCTTGGTTTCTAATCTTTTTCCTGCATGAGAGCATCCTGAGCATATTTCTGAAATTGATTGAGCCATGGTGTAGAAGCATAGTAAGCCCCCACCTCCCACCCCATTCCAACATTAAGGAAAATATTAAGAAATAATATTATTTCAGTCTGAAGTTCTTTGGGACTTATCTAAATAAAATAAACTTTGTCAGTCATTGATTGAATGTCAAGATGGTGCCCAGGTCTAAAATCCTTTGTAATACCTTTATCAAAAGCCTAACTGGTTTTTAAATGGAGACTAAAACAAATTAGGAAGGGGGATGAGCGACAACAGGGGCCAGAACACCTTTGATTAGTCCACATAAGACAATGCCACTTTACCCAGCCTTTACTGAAAGGTTTTCAGAAAATGATTCTCCAGGGCGGGCCTTAGCTAAGCTGCTAAAGTTCAGTTTAAGTTACTCAAAAAATCTAACCCAAGCTTTGCACCCTTGTTTAATCTTAACAGTTATATTTTGTCTTCGTTTTTTACCTCTATAAATTATAATTATAGTCAAAATTAGAGTCTCTTGAGTCAAAGAGATTTTATAAAGCAAAATGAATCCCTGAGCTTTTATTTATCCCTGTCTCCATCTCTCTGTCTATCTCTCTGTCTGTCTCTATCTCTCTGTCTCTGTTTCTGTCTGTGTCTCTGTCTCTGTCTGTGTCTCTGTCTCTATCTCTCTTTCTCTGTCTCCGTCTGTCTGTGTCTCTGTCTCTCTCTGTCTCTCTCTGTCTCTGTCTGTCTCTCTCTCTCCCTCTCTCTGTTGCTGTCTCTCTGTCTCTGGCTCTGGCTCTGGCTCTGTCTGTCTGTCTGTCTGTCTGTCTCTGTCTCTGTCTGTCTCTGTCTCTGTCTCTCTCTCTGTCTCTCTGTCTCTCTCTCTCTCTCTCTCTCTGTCTCTCCCCCATCCCCACCTCATTCAAGGATTCAAGGATGCTTGGATTTAGGTAATAATGCATTTGTCTCTGACAGACCAGATTTGTTCAGAGTACTGATTTGTTTCTTCTACTACATCGGTTTATTTTATAAAGGCAGTGAAGTTTCAAGGTCACTTGCACAGATCTGAGCAAAAGCTGGCACTCCAGGGCATTCCATTCTCTTACTTGTGGACCATGAACCCTTAGAAGCTCCTCAAAGACACTGCAGTAGAAAGAGAACGTCCAATATAAAAAATGGCTTCTAAATATCCTCACAAGTCCCTCCCTCGTCCCCTTTCAACATCTCTTTTGTCTGAGGTAACAATTTACAGGAGAATTAGACAGGGCAGTGATGCAAAGCAGTCAACCCTTCATTTGGCATATTAACTCACAAGGGAAGCCTCTTGGACAACTGGAAGCATCCAAGGGAATGATGAGTCAGAGCAGGGTGAATGATAAAGCCAGAATCGAGAGAAGCAAGGGACACAGGATCCAGTCACAGATACAAATGAAACAAAGCTCCAACCAAAAGGGGACCAGAGAAGGAGGAAGATTTTCACTATTGTTGTTCAGTCATTTTTCAGTCATGTCTGATTCTTCATGACCCCATTTGGGATTTTCTTACCATTTCTTTCTTTGGCTCATTTTACAGATGAGGAAACTGAGGCAAACAGGGTTAAGTGACTTGCCCAAGGTCACAGAAATAGTACATGTCTGAGACTAGATTTGAACTCAAGATGAGTCTTTCTTACTCAAGTCCTAATGTTCTATCCATTGTACCACCATCCTCTAATTTTGTTCAAGTGCTTTACATACATTATTTCATTTCATCCTCATACAACCACTACAAGAGAGGTGGTATTATTGTCCCCATTTTACAGATGAGGAAACTGAGTTTGAAAGAAATTAATTGACTTGCCCATGGTCATACAGCTAGCAAGTGTCTAAGACAGGATTTGAACACAGGTTTTCTGGATTCTAAGATCAAGAATTCTACAGGATCATAGATAGAGGGCTGAAAAGGACCTTATAAGGAAATCTAGTCCAATTCCCTCATTTTATAGAGAAGGAAGCCAAAGCTCAGACTGGTTCAGGACAAGGTTGAAATTGCCTCCAAGCAGATAGACTGCTTTAAATATATCTTCAGTATTTCTCTTCCACATATAATCTGGAGATGTGTTTTCTTTTTTCTACTCTAAGTTATTGCAACATGCTGATAAACCTTAAAGATCTCTTTAAATTTAATTTCCTGGGAAACTTTATCTTATAGGAAATTCGCACTTGGTTTGTAAAAAAGATTCAGATTTAATAGCAAAGATACACCTCCAAAGTGATATTTAATGGAGATACTTTAAAGTAAAGATGTTACCTAATATTAATTCAATCTAAAACATAATAGATCATTACTTATTTAATAATATCTGTTGATAATATATGGAAATTAGGAAACTTCACAAAATCAGTTAAAACGCCTCAAACAGACTTTCCACAGAAAAAAGAAATCTGAAATTGAATAGCATAAGGCTCCACTAACTTGAACCCTAGAGGAATATCATTTCTTCACAACAGTTCTTCAAGATTTCTTCTCAGAAAGACACTTTAGAATGGCCATGATCTCTAAGCTACAACGTCATTATTTCCTGGTTGACACTAGCATTAAGCAACACAAAAGAAAGTCTTTTTTTTACCTTTATAAAACTCCCAGTAGGTTGGCAGATTAACTTAGAAAATTCCTTTAAGTTAATTAACATATCTGAGTTGTTACTAAAGTTTTCTTTCAACCTTGTTTAGTCTCTTACTATGCCTATTAAATGCAACTGACACCAGTGGTGAATAATTTAACATTCTACCTTGATTTACTCTCAATTGTACACGTTTCACAGGTTTTCCCAGTGTATTTTGCAGCAGAAAGTTAAGATCTAGGGATAATCAGGGGGAGATCTCCCAATTTTTGCCTAATGGTTATCCCATTTGAATCTTGCTAGCTTATTTCATGAGTAGGATGTAAGTGAGCAAGCATAAATTGTCAGTGTTTACACCTAGAAAGATTCACATAGTTTACATATTTTTTCTAATTTTTTTCCCCCTGAAGGTATACAGTGTGAAAAAATAAAAATGTTTCATAGCTCTCTTGGTTAGATCGATGTGCTAATAATCTGGGTCAGGAAATCTGCTTCTACTTTCAGCAGCTCCAGGTGGACGGCAGTGTGTAAGGATGTTATTCAGAAAGGTGGGGCAGAAGGTCTGCCCCTTTACACAGAAAAGCACAGTCACAGGCATCTCAATGGTAATTATAGAGTTCCATCCCCATTACTTATGAAAGAATAAGCTATTAGTGGCAAGGAAATAAAAATAAAAATCCAGGGATTTATTCCTAAGCTAACTACAAATAAGACAGAAAAGGAAGGAGGGGAGAGAGAAAGGGAAGAAAGGAAGGGAAGGAGGGAGGGAGAGAGGGAGGGAGGAAAGAAGGAAGGAAGGAAGGAAGGAAGGAAGGAAGGAAGGAAGGAAGGAACGAAGGAAGGAAGGAAGGAAAGAAGGAAGGAAGGAAGGAAGGAAGGAAGGAAGGAAGGAAGGAAGGAAGGAAGGAAGGAAGGAAGAGGACAATAAAAAGTAACAAATAACTTCAATTATTCTAACACCAAAAATATAATAAACATATAATCAAAGACTAATATCTTAAAATGATGTTCATCATGTAGAAGCATTAAGAAATGTTTTTGGTGATAATAGATTATAATGTATCATCAAAGCTACAGCTATATTGTAGAGATTCTCATTACACATGTTGGTGCTAAGCCATCTGATAAGTGTAAGTAAATTCACAATATTCTTTGTGATAGAGTCTAGTACCTCAAAGCCCCAACCTTCTAAGTTTCTTTTTCTTCCTACCACTGTGACAACCTTTTTTCTGTTCCTTTTCTCTTTTCCCTACTCCATCTTAGGCAAAACCAGAGTGGAAGAGATGATGGCATCAGTCTTGCCTGGGATAGCTAAATAACCAAAGGATTCAATTCAGGAAAAGTATATTAAGCTCTTACTAAATGCAAAGCCCCATGCTAGGCATTGAGGATTGAATGATGCACAGCAACATAGTACCTTTCCTCAAAGAGCTAATAGATTAATAGAAGTCTAAGATTACCACCTCAATATAATACAGGTTTGAGAAAGATACAGGCATATAAATGGTTAGAGAAGTACAAGCAATTGGGGCATTTGGAATTTTCTCTAGCTCTGGGAATCCAGAAAGATCTTATCAAAAGGGAGGTACTGATTTACCCCTTGAAGGAAAGGAATATGTTAACAGGAGGCCACGGTGGGAGTCTATTCCAGAGATTAGGGACAATGGGTACAAATGTATAGATAGAAGAACATAGGACAATACTGGGGAAAGCTAATAGTCTGGTTTCCAGAGGATATAAAATATATGAAGGGAATTTGGAGAATAGTCTAGGTGGAATGTTATTGTGGCATAAGAAATGATGAAATAGACAGTTTTAGAAGAACCTAGGGATATTTCTATGAAGAGATGCAAAGATAAGTGAGCAAAACTACAAAAATTATGTCTACAATTATAACAACATTATGGAGAAAAACAACTTTGAAGGACTTTAGAACTCTTATCAACACAATGATAAACCATGATTTCAAAAGAATGAATATGAAATATGCCAGGCTATGCCTACATATTGAAAACTTTATTTGGGTGAGGGGGTTAAATTTACCTAATGGAGCATATATAAAGAAATTTTAAAATAAAGAAATGTTTCTATGGTGGAGGGGGGGGGAAGTGATAGAGTAAATCCTGAAAAAGAAGAATTCAAAGAACATCAATAAAACAGTTTAAAATAGACAGAAAAGAAAAGACAATGGTTCAGAATGGAACACAGTCATACAGAGCAGGGGTTTTAACTGTTTCATATACAGTCCTCCTATTCTTATTTGTGTATTGAAATGTTCGTGTTTATTGATGCTTGTTCATTTCAGAAGAGGAAGAAGAAGAAGAGGAAGAAGAAGAAGAAGAAGAAGAAGAAGAAGAGGAAGAAGAAGAAGAAGAAGAAGAAGAGGAAGAAGAAGAAGAGGAAGAAGAAGAAGAAGAAGAAGAAGAAGAAGAAGAAGAAGAAGAAGAAGAAGAAGAAGAAGAAGAAGAAGAAGAAGAAGAAGAAGAAAGATAGAACTAATGAGAGCAGGAGGTAAAGTGGAAAAAATGGACTGGAATGATAATGCACAACATAGTGGCAGCGTGACATATTGGCTAGAGAACTGATTTCCTAGTCAAAAAGACCTGGGTTCATGTTCTGCCCCTGACATATACTTGTTTGTGACCCTAGGAGTTTGAGTCATTCAACCACCTTAACCACTCAACTCATTTTTTGAACACCAAGCACACCAAGCACAAGGGCCAAACTCATTGGTAAGAGTTTCCATTTAGTGTTCCCTATTAATTAACAAGAATTTATTAAGCTCTTGGGGTGGCTAGGTGACACAGTAAATAGAGCACCGGCCCTGGAGTCAGGAAGACCTGAGTTCAAATGTGGCCTCAGACACTTAACGCAAAAACTAGCCATATGACTTTGGGCAAGTCACTTAACCCCAACTGCCCTCCAAAAAGAAAACAAAAATTTATCAAGCTCTTGCAGGGAAATCATAGGTCTGATGCATGGAGGAAAAAAAGTTACAGAGCAGTAACAAGGTAGTTATTTCCCCCCTCTCCCCCTCAGCACAATTAACCCAACCAATGAATATATTTTGCTAAAGAAAAAAACTCATAGAAGAAGGTCATGATCTAAGACGCTAAGACCTTCTAAGAAAGAGATCCTTGAGGTCAGTGTTAGCATAGCAGTTCAGTAGCTTTCACAACCATTACAGTTTTCATATGTGGAGATAATGGATGTAATTCCTGTCCCCTGCTTTAAACATAGGGTTATTAAAACTTGTGTTCCAACTTGACAACAAGCAGCTTCACATATGCCAAAGGACATGTAATCAATCATAACCCAAACAGGAAAGAGACGGTCAGTCCTGACTTAGGTAAAGTTTAGTGAAAAGCCAGAAGATCAGTGTGATTATGGCCAGATCAATGATGCATAGTTCTGAGGAAGTTTACACAAGCAGTGGCCTTAAGATGCAGCTCTGAGGAGCAGGTAGGTCAGTGCAAACATAAGCATAGTGTCCAGGACTTGGGGCCCCTGTGGGCCCAGAAAGAACCTGACCAGATTGTCTAAGTGAAAGAAGTCATCCATTGAAGCAGTTCTTGACTGCATTTCAATCTCAACCATAGCAGCCAAGTCGCAAACATTCTGGTATCTTGCATGAGCAGAAAGGAGTGCTAAAATACAAACTCAGTTAGGAAAACTATATAGGTTATTAATGAAACCCAAGAAAAAATTTAATAATGGGTAACTAAGAATCTTTCTTTTAAAAGTGTGACTAAAAAGTTAAAAGAATAACTAAAAAGTCTTCCAAAGTCTTCTGCTAATTCAAGAAAAACTTAGAAAAAGTGATAAAGTGTAGAAGTTTATAACAATATGAAACTAATCTAGAAATTCTTAATTATCTAATGGACTTGATTATGCTACCAAAGTCTTGAGATCTGATTTTTTTTTAAATAACAAACTTGATGACTAAATGGATGTTTTGGTTTTTTAATATGGCAGTGACTTGTCAATAAATAAGAAACACAGCCTCCTTGACACCACTAAGGAATTGAGTTTTTAATCAATTCAGCCTAACTGAATGTCCAAGTTCAAGAGGAGAATATATTTTCAGCCCAAAGACACAAAGCAGCTTCTGTAACCACTGCTGGGCCAACTGTCCTGAATATTAAAAAGGACAATGATGACTTTCCTCACATTGTCTCTTCATAAAATGGAAAATTTTACTCTAATATAAATTTAGACAAAGCCCGAGCCTTATACGCAATGGGGAAAAAAATCATAGAATTCAGAAACTTACAGCTGATGCCTAATCTCCCTTTTTGACATCTGACATACTCTTCCTCCCATGTATCAGCAATGCAGTATTCACAATGCCTACAGTAACTATAAATATGCTGATATAGTTATTAATTGCAAAATGGAACAGGCTCTCTACATAAGAAATATAGATAGTGCATTCATTTAAATACCAGAAAACTGAGTCCCAAAACCAGAAAGTCAAAGCCAACCCAGTAGTGATGAAGTTGGCACATGTGGTCAAAGTAGTAAACACCCACATCCTCAAGCCTTCAAACAGGACAGGCTACCTCAGGCAAAGATCCTCCTCTCCTC
>CM053580.1:236952951-236964856 GCA_028627135.1 Pseudochirops cupreus | reverse complement strand
TTTTTTTTTTGCATTTATACCACCACATGTGTCTCTGTGCCTATTACAATATCTCTGTCTTTTAACTCAGTCAGTAGGCACAGCTCTCTCTGGGACCACTATTGATACCACTCCCCAAAACAAGCCAGCAGCAAGATGGTGCATAGAGGTTGGTTTGCCATCCCTCAACCTATTGACACCTCTAAAAGAAATCCTTAGTTTCTTATCTTACAGTGATCATTGATCTTAAATATTTTAGTCATTGTTGATGTGAGTTGTTTTTATATATTACACACATACACACACACACACACACAGTAACATGGATCAAAGTGTTGTATTATTGGATTCTAAGCTATTTTAATTTAAATACTGTTGAGTCTCAAACAGTCTAGAGCAGCGGTTCTCAACCTGTGGTTATGTTCAATTTGTAACAATGAGAATACATCCTGCATGTCAGATATTCACATTACAATTCATAATAGTAGCAAAATTACAGTTATGAAGCAGCAATGAAAATAATTTTATGGTTGGGGGTCACTACAACATGAGGAACTGTATTAAAGGGTCGCGGGATTAGGAAGGTTGAAAACCACTGGTCTAGAGAATTGATTACAAATGTAGCAATGAAGCCTGTACATATTGATACTCAAAATGCAAAATTTCAGAAGAAAAAAAATAATGCATACTGAAAAAAATGTTCTGTTATATGTTTTGCAAATGCCCCTAACTCCTTACTACTTTTCTCCTATTTGCCATGCAAAACAAGTTTGTATTGCCTTGTATCATATTAGTCAAGTGAATTTTGCAACGGTATGGCAGGTGCCACAGTAAATTTCAAGGTTCCTGAGTGCATGTAATGTTCCAGCACTCCAGGGGACTGGGGAAAACACAAGCTGCTTTCCATGGCAGTATCCTCCGTAATAAAGAATAAAGAAGAGTAATAAATAAAATATATGATACATAACCAGAATAGTTTTTAAATAGAATGTTTTTTCAAAATTTTCTAAGCCTCAACAGTTTTCGAAGATTGCTTCCAGGGGCCACTTGCACTGAAGAAAACATCACATAAAGAGGATTGACCATTAAGTTAAAAAGCATGATTCATTTTATCAACTTCTTCAGGCTTCTGATACTCCTTCCAAAAATTGTACAAACTGCGTGAGACTGTGCGTGTATTAAATTACGCCATTATGTCCTTGGAGGAAAGGTTTTTTATTATTCAGGCAAGGAACTATCTTTGCCCAACCATGACGGATTCACAGCCAGCTGATCTAGAATTCTGGGTGTTGAACATAAGCCGGTCAAAACCCTAGGAGATGAAAACAATTACAGAGAGTTTCACCGTTGTAATCTCTTGGGCCTACAATACTGTGAAATCTTGGTGAGAGAAGGAAAATATTATAGTTCTTTATGTGGCTTGCTCTTTCAAGGAAGTGATTGTTACCTAATATGAAAGTACCTTAAATTCTAATCATGCATTAGGTCTCCTCTTTTTGGTAATATTTATGGATTCATTTATTTTCTTGCAGTAGCTTCCTTTTTCTTATCTATCAAAGACACATACAGAACAGCTGATTACTGTAGGGTAGATCTACAAAGTAGCTCTCATTTCATACCCAAATCATCTCTGAGTAGGTATGAACAATGCTATTAATGCATTTTAAACTTATATACAAAATAAGAAAAGAAAAAATGCACTGCCATGTTTACAGAAGAATATGAGAGGATTTAAAATATACAGCCTCCCACATTTTAAAAAAATTCTTAATTTTCCATAACTCTAGACGCTCTGCCTTCGTTTTTTGGGGAAATCTTTTATTGGGGGGGGGGGGTTGTCATCTCTTTTAGGTGAGGTATAATTGTCTCCTGAAGAGTATAATGGTCACATGCCAAAGTTTCCTTTATGCATTGATGCAGAGTTCTAGGGTTCTCAACTTCTTCCAAACCAGCTGAACAAAAGGATGCTAATAGAGTTTTCCTTAAAGCAGGCTGAACAAGTGTACCAAGTGACTTATCCCAGCTTTTTTTTTTAATAACAGAAGTAAAACAGAGCAAACTGCTTTTTTAAATCGACAGTCAAGCCAGGAAACAATTCATGCCAAGAACTGGAATATTAGTCACAGCCCTATGACCTCTCACCTTAAGTGATAAAATACACGGGTCAAAATTGACAATACATACTCATGGCTGATCATGGCTGCCTGTTATTGATCCAGGGAGAAAAAAAACTTTGCAGGAAAAACATTGCTCTGAATTACAAACATCCACTCTCCTGAGACCCAGCAGCTCTCTGGGCTTTTCCCTCTGGAACTAGAAAGCCAGAAGTGAGTACAGCTAGTATTTAATATCAAGTGAATGTGCTGCTTAATCAATACTATTCTGCTTTTGTTCCACGATGTGGAAAGCAGTGTCTATTCATTCAGCAAAGGTTAATGCCAAGGGTCAAGTGATTTCACACTCTCTGTAGGATCCACAACATTTCAGTAGTTCAGATGCCTTGGACAATGATGTCTCCGTCGGGCTGATTTATTACCACTCTAAGGCCCTGCTTAATACTGAAGTGCTATCTTATGATAATACCTCAGAAAATAGCCCTGATAAAAGAGGAGGCAATAATTACCTACATTTTGAAGTAATGTCTTCATTTCTAACATCCTATAAAGATGTAGGGTCCATTTAGAATGACCTGCTTCTTGTATTAGCAAGTCAGTTAGACCAGATATTATCAGGGACTATCTGTTTTATGAAAATATCAGGCAAAAGAAATTCAGTGCCTCTCTATTGAGAAAAATGTAAATTGGAAGTAAATGCAAGGCAACACACAATTTAACATATATATTAGAGAAAAAGACTGGGCACTGACTTATTAAAAATCTCTTTTTCTCATGTTTAGACAAGGCAGGGAAAGAAAAGAAAAGAAAGGACAGAAACAGAAAAAGGAAGAAAAAAAAGAAAAATTATCACTGCCAGAGATAAATACAACTATATATGAAGTCACGGCTATTAAACAAGTGAGGTCAGAAAGATGGCAGTAGTTACATAGATTCCTATTTTATTTTTCTCTCCTTGAACACTTTGAGCACTACAGTAAGTGGCTAGAGAGGGCTCCCCATAAGGTCTTTTTAAATAGTCCCTCTCTGAATGACATTAGATGAGGTCATCATTTTAAACCAGCCTGCATTTGACTTTGTCATGGGGTCCATTTTTTTTTTTACCACCTTCGTGTCCCTGATTATTATTCAGCAATGTCTTATTCCAGATGTGTTTTATATAATGAAAGAAGTTCAAGTGTCACCAGGCAAACAGCGTGAGAAGAATTAATTGGAAGGCTTATCACAGGAAAGTCATTTAGAATCCGGCTCTCCTTAATATATTGGTGGATAGCAAATATAGCAATCAATTAATGAAATAAAATAAATTCTGCAAATCCATGTGAAGACGTCCTATCATTATAAGTAGGAGGCTATTTAGAATGGTTAATTACCCCCTATATCAGATGATTACCTTGTAAAACTATGGGATTTGATTGTTCAGGACCCCCCCCCCCTTCTATTCAGGAACATTTCCCCAAACTATTTTAAATGAATATGTAATCGTTGTATTAATAATGTAATAGATGAGGAAATTGAGAACACATTTTCTTATGTATTTGATTTTGGAACATTGCTTTTTATCATCTTTGAAATATTTTATTCACTTAGGTGCCTCTCTTGCTGTTATCAAATTATTTAAGAGGATGAAGTTCTCTGGCCTCCCATTTAATGGATGAAGATAATCCTAGAATTCTTTTCCAAGGAGAATGCAGAATAAACCCTTTGCTCAAGCGCCTCTGGTAGAGGGTGAAATAAAGCTATAACTAATTGCAAAACTTCTGGGAAAATAATATGTGGCAAAAGCAGGAAGAATAATTACATCAGTTTATTTCTTATAATAGTATATGTGATCTAGTCTCCATAAAGACCACATGCCAGGGTCAAATACCCACTTCAAGATCATTTCAAGGTACTTCATGTGAATTGTTGACCTTCATCCATAGTATAGCACCCTCCCAAAGCATATTCTGGGATAACAGTATTCTAGGTTCAAAACATTTTCCAGAAATTTTAATTAAGTATATTCAGAGATGTGAATTAAACAAGCCCAAACTACAAGTACACAATTTTTCTCTTGCAGAAATGAAATAAATAATTCTAGACCATTCATAAAACAGAAATTACTAGATCATAATAACTTAGACCTATACAGCATTTTATAATATCATCTCTAACATATGCAACCATTTTCCATACAGGGTGCAGACTCTAGAAATGGTGAGTTATGAAAGCTCAATTGTAACACTCCTGAGAATAATTGAAAAGATAAATCATTTTCATATTATCATTATCTCACCTGGGATTCCCAACAGCCTTGTGATGAAGATAGTGACTTTGGTGTTATTCACATTTACAGAGATGAAAGTGAGACTCAGAGAATTTAAGTGTTTGGTGCAAATGGTGAAGTTGGACTTGGAATCCAGGACTTTCCTTCCAGCATGTCTAGTTATTCTGTACTAGTCCAGCATTAGCCTTAGAACTTTGATGGACAGAGAAGATAACGTGTATTCTTTTTTAAGTAAAAAGTGGTAAACAAATTTAAAATCAGCAACTTAAATGAGAAAGAGAAAATTTGTTATGGGATCTGGAATGGTAAAATAAGATGCCAACATACTATCACATTTTCACAAGGTACTGGGAACAATGGCTTCTTCATGTTTTGTTATTGTTGCTCTATTTTAGATTTGATTCATTTTATCCCAGTAGGACTTGGTACCTCAAAACCCATAGTCATGACTATATCTATATATATCTATATCTATATCTATATCTATATATATATTTTATATTTTGCATATATATGTTTATATGTATAGATATGGATATGGATTTGGATATGGATATGAAGATAGAGATAGAGATAATAAAAAGGGAAGCTAGGTGGCTCAATGGATAGAGAGAGTACCAGCACTGCCTCTGAGTTGAAATCTGGCCTTAGATACTTACTGGTTGTGTGACCCTGGGCAAGTCACTTAACCCTGTTTGCCTCAGTTTCCTCACCTATAAAATGAGCTGCAGAAGGAAATGGCAAACCACTCCAATACCTCTGCCTAGAAAACCTCAAATAGGGTCCACAAAGAGACAAACACAACTGAGGGACAACAACAACATATAAAACAAAAAAAAGGAAATACCTCAGAATAATGTAGCTCTTCTCTTGTTATTTTAACTGCTTTTCAATACTAACCAAAAGTGAAGCTTCCCTCTTCTTATCTGTACTCATCAGGCCCAATTCTGAAATCTTTATGCTAATTTTCAATCTCAGCAAATAAGCATCTGTTAAGCAGCTATGATGTGCCAGTCTCGCCTATGGGAGGAGGCATAGTGGAAAGAGAAAAACACTGGCCTAGTAGAAAGGGATCTAGATTCTATTCCTTGATTTGCCTCTGATTAACTAATGAACCTTGGAAAGTCATTTAACTTCACTGCTCCCTGATTTCTTCATTTGCAAAATAGTTTGGAGTAAATGACACGTAGGGTCCAATATGATGTAGGAATCCATGTTTATATGGCCCGGTAGCTGTTCTAGTCCTACTGTACATCACAAGATGAAAACATTCACTAGTCCAAGTTGGCCATTTTAGCCAAAGTCATGTGTTTGTTTCTGCTGATGAGAAAGTTAAGCACTCAGTCCTCTGCTCAAGGACGTGCCATTCCATCTCTCAAAACAATGAAGTAGAAGATTAATCAAAGACCATTGACTTTGTATTATAATTTCCAAGATAAATTGTGTTGAGGCCTGAAGATATATCATAGCCTCTCAGGTTCTATTGATGGAGTTCACCAAAGTTTTAGAAGTTCATCTTAAGGAATAAACTCATCCCCCCCACCCCAATCATTTTCCTGGAAAAAAAAAACATTCTTCCTGTCACAATTTTTTTAGACATAGTAAGTCATGGGACATTCAGTTCCAAGACCTTGGCTTTGTTGAAAATGTAGAAACGTCAAATTGTCCTTATGTTTTATATTCTTCAGAAAGACCATTTCAAAAATGTTCAAGCATCAAATGAGATTGTACTGCCTTTTCTGTGCAAAACAGATATCGTGAAAATGCAATAGAGAAATAACTTTTTTTAGTGTCATGTTGGGAATTTGTAAGTATTAAATCAGCTTTGAGGGCGAACAGGGCTAACCAAAAAGATACTTTCACAGAAGCACAGGAACTAAATCAGAGAAGTAGCCAACACACAAAATGATTGTTTTATGTACACCTTGGTGGTGTAGGTAAGGGACACGTGAACTGTTGGCCTCAGTATTGTATTTGTGAATTATACACTAACAAAATGAGAGAACAGCAACAACAACAAGCTCCTTAGGTATACTAAATTCAGCTCAGTCTGAGAATTATCCAGAAAAACTCATTATGTCTAAATCCCAAGGTAAATCAATTTTAAATCAAGGGTTCTTCTGCTACATGTTTTTCTCTTTCATGTGTCCTCCAAGCACCAAATTAAATGAAAGAGTTTAAGTGTCCATGTATGCCCTTTCTCTGCTCATCAAACTTCCCTATTTCAAAATGTACATCTTTTAAAAGCCATTTTTGAGATTAAAAGCTTAAGATATAATGTGTACTCCTAAACTTTTTTTCCAACTTAATGTTTGAACTTAAATAGGTGCCATTTAGCATTCATTCCCTTTTCATTATGCAAATGGAGAATTTAAAAATAATTGAACTGAAATGAAACAATAAGGGTCAAATTTAGAGGACTCTGTCAGGTCCTCCACTATTTGAGAATACAATCTGAGCCATTCCCAGGCTCCAGCAGAACTGAATGGACTGTTGGTGCGGATGAAGAAGTTATAAGAAGTGGAAATTTCACTAGTGGACCAAATTAACATCAATCACTAAATAATTTTGGACTCTTATTCTTTATTCTACAATTCATTCTGAGGAAGGACCTGTCTCTTAAACTTAATTACATCAAGGTTCTACAAAGGTGTACGTCTGTGATAATCACTGTGAAGCTTTCATCATTTCTTCCAAAATTTTTCTTCTTCCTATTTTCCTGAACAACATTGGGTATTTATTTCCTTTGCATTGAACTTAAAAGATTTAAAATAATCCAAGCCTTTTCACATGTTGGTAACTTGTCAATTCAATTCCACGTATAGAAAGACTCTATGCACGGTTAACACAATTAAACAAATCCCATTGTTTTTTGGTTGTGTTTTTTCTTTGCTTTTTTGGAGGGCAATTGGGGTTGTGACTTGCCCAAAGTCACACAGCTAGTAAGTGTGTCAAGTGTCTGAGGCCTGATTTGAACTCAGGTCCTCCTGACTCCAGGGCTGGTGCTCTATTCACTGCACCACCTAGCCACCCCTACAAATCTCATTGTTATCAGGACTTTAAATAAACTCATAGAAGAGTAGGATCATAGTTAGATGTCATATTTATTTGTTATTTTTCCATGTACATATTTTATATCCCCTCCATCATTATTTCATAAAAATTTTAGAAGTAATAATAATGGCTAACATTTTATGGCCCTTTAAACTATTTAAAAGCAAAACATTATTTTATTTTATCCTAATTACAATAACCATTATTATCCCACTTGACATATGAAGAAACTGAGGCCAAGAAAAGTTTAAAGGATTTGTCTGGGATCATAGAGTTTGGCAGTGTCTGAAGTAGAGGTTCAGCTTTCTGTCCCCTGTGTCACCTAACAACCTCTGACAGATCACAGAATTAGAGCTAGAAAGGACCTCTGAGACCACTTGGTACAACTCCATTTTATAGATGAGGAAATTGAGAACCAGAGATTTTAGATGATCTGACCAAGGTCACCTAGATCACAGAACCATGAAAATGGGAGAAGGATTTGAAAGCAGATCTTCTGACTCCAGAAGCAGTATTCTTTCCACCATACCCAGGCTGTCCTTGAAAATTCCTTAAACTTAGAAATCATATTTTATCAATTACTCTCCCCCAACATCTAGCATCATGCATTGTACATCATAGGCTGAATAAAAGTTTCATGAATGAATGAATAACTGCGAAAGTATTTATGTATCATCACAAATAAGAGGTATTACTGTTTCAGACTTGGGGAAAATTCTATTAGCCTAAAAATAACATAGATATTGCCATAGTTTTATCACTATTTCCTTCAGTCCTTAGAAACTTACAAGATGTGACATACGATGATGAAAGAAGATACATTATTTTTTAAAATTATTTAACAATTTTGCTGAGGACTTATCCTACAAGATCAAGCTTTATGAGCATGGCACATATCAGTGGCCACCACTACTTACAGACAGTAATATCTTATTTAGATTTTTTTAATCTAGATAAAAAACATAAATCATATTTTCATGAATCAGTTACTTTCTCAATTAAATGTATTAATTAAAACATAAATTAGTCAATGTCTCATAAGAGCAATACAGTAATTCATGAGCTCACCAGACAGTGTAACCTCATGAAGGCGTATATGCCATTTCATATATTATTTCCAACATGCTTCCTGGGTTTATACTTAACTTTACCTTTCCATAAGGACAGAAGTAAGACTTCATGCCCTTGCAGGTCTTTTGACAAAGCAATTGAAGTTTCATTCTGCATACTTAATGCTAAGGGCCCTACCAACTCTAAAATTCTATGTTAAAACACCACTCAAATGTTCCTTCTTCCATAAGAGCTTTCCTAATCCCTTAAAGTAAATTAGTTCCCAAAAAAAATTACTTTGCATTAATTTTTATAAACCAATGTGCATTTCTATTGCCTCTCCCAATGGAAGGTGAGTTCCTTGAGTGCAGAGAATATCTCACTTTTTTATTTGTAACTCTAGCACTTAGCACAGTGCCTGACACATAGTATGGATTTAATAAGTGCCTGTTAACTGATTGTTCAACTGGTTGGATGGATGATTGGTTGGTATTTTACAACCCAAAGATAAATTAATATAATGCCATAGACAACTACAAAGAAAGGTTTGTTCATATTTGGTTTGTTTTGTTTTGTTTTGTTTTGTTTTTAAGAGAGCTTTGAAAGCAAAGTAGTATGGTTCAAACACAATGCAATATTGTAATAACAGAGGGAAAAGAGGCAACTCAGTTTCTCTAACTTGGATACACACACACGCACACACACACACACACACACACACACACACACACACACACACTTACTAAGCTAGGTGGTTGAAAACTAGTACAGATATCCATTTATCTGCATCGTCCATGTTCAAATTTCAGTAATGAAGCTCTTATTGATTCTGTGGAACACAACTTAAAATCTCAGCAAATACTGAGCAATCTGTGAGGAGCTCTTAAATGCTGAATGTATGTAACTAGACATCTCAATTTAACAACCAGACATACATTAAACAGCATTAATAGCCAGGCACTTAATGGATCAATTCCCACTGTTTGTGTAATGTAGAAATAAAAAAGGCTTATTAAATGACAAGCTTTCCCTGGTTTGTGCTAATTAATTATACACTGCATCTAACTGCTAATTTAGTGGGGAAATGCAGCCCAAAACCATAGTTTCTGCTTGAACTTGGCCTCAGCATCACCCATTCCAGCGCAGAGGACAGCTGTGACCTGCCTCTGAACAACGACAGTATTAAATTAGATCTCAAGGCCATCAATTTAATAAGTACTGTAGCAGGTAATTTGAATAAGGACATATTAGTATTCTACCAGTGCACAACTAAAAGCAGCTGACCTTTCAGACCAGAGAAGATCCTTGAACACATCTAGCTGAATCGGAGAACATAGTAATAATCTGACAATGTTAAGAGTGCCAAGAGAGACTTTTACTATTCGGGACCCCATTACTATACATCAGCCACTCTGTGGTATATAAGATCCATTTATGTATCTTCTCCTCACCACTCTCATCCCAATTCCTATCTCCCTCAAAAAAGGATAAGGAAAAAGGCAGCATTAAGGCAATATTTTCAATAGTACATTTTGAAATTCTCCTTATTAGTTTGATTTATGGTTCATAGAATACAAAATTAATCGGGGCCCATGAAAATGCAGTATGAGCATCCACATAACAAATGAGAGACTTCCTAAAGCACCAGGTAGATTTAGAATCTAGAAGACACATGTATATGTAAGGCAGCAAAAGTACCCTGTGTCATGAGACTTTGCCTTCATTTCCATTTAAACACAGCAATATCAGATGTGCATCCCATGCAGAGAAGGGCAAATAGTGTTTTCCAGCTAATTGGCCAGTTTTCCAAGGGGTTCTATAATGACAATCACAACTCTGTGAGACCAGAAATGTGGCACACAAAGTGTTTGCTCTGGAGGGATTGATTGGGTACATGATGAATAGCAGGTATATAATGCCGTTCACAGAGTGTGTAAATATGCTTTAAAATAAAGGTGAGAAAAGGAAAATGGTATGTAAAAATGCGCATGTACACATGCGCATGCACCATTTAAGCTATAATGTCCTGTGTGTATTATTTATATATTCTGATCAATTTGGGATCCCACTTCAGCCAAATGCCATTTTAAATTATGAAATGTATTTGTTCCAAGTTCTTGTGGACCTTGGTCATTAAGTTCCCCTTGCACAAAGGTATCTCAATGTAGACCAAAACGCCCCATTTACAAGCGATTTTTCTTGACTTCCAATTCTCTTACACTTAGAGAATTTAATAAAAATTCAAATGAAATTTTAAAAATATATCCAAAATTCATGTTTACCCTCAGTTCAATGAAAAGAGAAAAAAAATCTTTTGAATGAGAGCTGATCTATCTAACCATGAAGCCAATTTCTCTGAGAAAAGCTAGAAACAGAAATGTCTAATTCAGGGTTCCCCACCTTCAACATGTACCCCATTTATTGCTACACAGTCCAGTTTCCACTTTTTTAAAGTCATTCAGTTCCTTGGACAAATAAGCCACCAATGCCCAGGAGACAGCTTTCTCTAAATCGAATGTGCCGGGGCTGCAGCAAAGAAGTAATAAAGGCAGAGTGATCTATACTATGCAGGTGACCTAGACCTGGACCTGGACCCAGACCCAGGCACTATAAGATAAGGGATTTCACAGGTAGGGGCATCCTGGGACTGAATTTATTAGGGGTGGGCCGATGGGGAATCTGGATCAGGCCAGAGAAATTATTCTTTCTGTGTAGGTGATGGCCAGAAGTAAGACATCTTTGAAAATAATGGTACTTTTCTATCATACGCATGACTCAGCCCCATTACTCTCCAGGGTGGGTTTCCTTCCTACCCTTCCTTAGGCTTTGATAACTTCCTGCTTACATAAAAGGAACATCTGGGGAAAAAATTCCCAAACTGATTATTTTAAGAGATATGGGAAAATAAATTGTAGAGCTTCTCTTCAAAACCCTATTTAACTTTTTATTATTCTTCTTCTTATTCAGATTGTTCTGCATGTTTATTTTGTCGATGCATGGGCTTTACCATTTCACAAAACATAACCGTACATAAAAAAAGACACTACTAAAGCCACCATGGTTCTAACCTGTCAAGAAGCAGAACTTATGTACCTTTGGGTAAGATTCTTGTGGGGGCACTTCAGGTATCTGAATTACAAGTGATTATCTTTTTTAAACTTTATATTCACTGATTTATTTTTTGTTTTCAACATTCATTTCCACAAGACTCTGAGTTCCAAATTTTCTCCCCATCTTTCCCCTAACCCTCACCCCAAGATGGCAAGCATACTGATTACCCCTTCCCTCAGTCTGCCCTCTCTTCTATCCCTCCCCCATCCTCCCTACCCCCTTTCCCCTTACTTTCTTGTAGGGAAAGATGGATTTATATACCCCATTGCCTGTACATCTTATTTCCTATTTGCAGTGAAAACAATTTTTTTAACATTTGATTTTTAAA
>CM053580.1:236921122-236952851 GCA_028627135.1 Pseudochirops cupreus | reverse complement strand
GAGATAATTTACCCTATTCTATCTCTCCCTTTCTCCTTCTCCCAATATATTCCTCACTCACCTCTTAATTTTATTTTTTAGATATCCCTTCATATTCAACTCACCCTGTGCCCTCTATGTATAAATACACACACATATACATATATACACATACATACATATACACATACATACACACACACACACACACACACACACACACACACACACACACACACACACACATATATATATACAGATAGATAGATGTTCTCTTCAACTATCCTAATACTGAGAAAAGTCTCATGAGTTACTTGTAAATAGTTTAACTTTAACAAGTTCCTTATAATTTTTCTTTCCTGTTTACCTTTTCATGCTTCTTTTGTCTCTCATATTTGAAAGTCAAATTTTCTGTTCAGCTCTGGTCTTTTGTTCAACAATGCTTGGAAGTCCTCTATTTCATTGAATGTCTATATTTTCCCCTGAAGTATTATACTCAGTTTTGCTGGGTAGGTGATTCTTGGTTTTAATCCTAGCTCCTTTCACCTCTGGAATATTATGTTCCAAGCCCTTTGATCCCTTAATGTAGAAGCTGCTAGATTTTGTGTTATTCTGACATGACCCTGGGCAAGTCACTTAACCCCATTTGCCTCCCAAAAAAATAAAAATAAATTTTTTTAAAAAAAGAATGCCTCCTTTCTTCTCTTGGTGCTATTGCCACTACTCTGGCATGGGTTGTCACTGTCATTCTGACTGCTACCTCTTTCCTACATGCTATGTATATTCCAGTCAAAGTGAAATTCCCATCTTGTGTCTAATAGCTTCCTTTTTTAATCTTATTCCACAAATACAACCAAAAGCATAATACAACAGATATTTATTAAGCATCTACTATCTGAAGAGCATTGGGTAGGTGATGAGGACATGCAATTCTTAGATAAGACCTAGTTCTTGTTCTGATGGGTTTTACAATCTGGTCAGAGACATGAGACCTCCAACAAGTAACCGTAATATGCAATATTGCATGATAAGAGTTTTAGAAAGTCACAAAGGGGAGTCTTCTACAAGGTCTGAGGCAAGTGGGTGACACAACAGGGAGGTATAGACCTAGGAACTAGTCAGGAAGACCTTAGTTCAAAAACTACTTTAAACACAATCTACCCATGTGACCTTGGACAACCCAATTAGCTTCCCTTAGCCTTCTTCCCTAGGATGAGGGAGGGGGAAGGAAAGAAAAAAAGGGGAAAAAAAGAAATTTACATGATGACTTAATTATATATTTAAAAGGAATGACAAGTTGAACATGATAGATTTGCTGTTTTAGGTACAATCGTCTTTTTTTTAATAGAAGAAAATTGTTTCTAAACAACTTTTTACCCCATCACAATCATGCAGGGTGTGTAGATCAAAGCTTTTTATCTGCTAACTACACGAAAAGATGATGCAAACTGTAATCATTCATGTGATCCCAAATGGGCATACAAAAGCAAAGACGAGTTTCCCCTCAAAAAGAAAGTTATGATTTAAGGGCACCTATGAAAAGGACAACAATGCTAATTACAAAATTGTATTTACTTAGAAGCATTCAGAATGTCAACAAAACAGCTGCAACCTTTTGTTTGTTTTTGCAATTACAGAGTGGTATTGAGTTAACAGAACAACAATTATTTCATATGCTGCATAAAAGACAACTGAAGATGAAAATGAACTACATCCCCATATATAACTAATTTGTGCTGTGCACCAACAAGAACCTGCTTTAAATTTCCATGCCAATTTACAACCCCCATACTGGACCAGGCAAGGTTAGTGGCTATTGAAAATACCACTAAAGGACAGGGCTATCTAAAGACACATTCAGTAGTGTTAACTATACAAAAAAAGACACTGTACAGTTTAAAAACAAATCTTACACAGCCTTACATTTCAATTTTTTTTTCTTTAGTAGTAGTGGATAGAGTGAAAGGCCTGGAATCAAGAAGACCTGAGTTCAAATGTGACCTCAGACACTTACTAGCTGTGTGACCCTGGGCAAGTTACTTAACCCCGTTTGCCTCAGTTTCCTCATCTCTAAAATGATCTGGAGAAGGAAATGGCAAACCACTTTAGTATCTTTGCCAAGAAAATCCCAAATGGGATCATGAAGAGGTAACTACAACCAAAAAAAAAAAGACACAAGAGCAAGAACTGAAAAATAACTAAGCCCAGCTTTCTATTTGAGCAGCTAAGTGGCACAGTGATGAGACTGCCAGATCTGAAGTCAGGAAGACTCATCTTCCTGAGCTCAAATTTGGCCTCAGAAATACACTAGCTTTGTAAACTTGGGCAAGTCACTTAATCCTGTCTGCCTCAGTTTCCTCATCTGTAAAATGAGCCAGAGAAGGAAATGACAAGTCACTCCAGTATCTTTGCAAAGAAAACCCTAAACGGGGCTAAGATGAATCAGACATGACTGAAAAACAACTGAACAACACCCTTTCTATTGATGTGCATGAATGCTTGGGAAAGACTGAAAAAAAAGGGAACCAAGCAATTTCTATTGTATGTTAGTGTAACCTCCCCAGGTTTCCATCTACTACTGTGAATCAAACCCATTTGAAACAGTTAAAATAAGGCCATAGCAGAAGAGTGAACAGCCACTGTGAGTAGCACTGATACTTTTTTTTCTTTTGGAGGGGGGAAGGCAGGACAATCAGAGTTAAGTGACTTGCCCAAAGTCACACAGCTAGTAAGCGTCAAGTGTCTGAGGCCGGATTTGAACTCAGGTCCTCTTGACTCCAGGGCTGATGCTATATTCACTGTACTACCTAGCTGTCCCACACTGATATTTTTATAAAGGGAGTAGGCATCACTGCTCTAGAGGAAAGTGTCAGTGGATAAGCTTTGATGAATTCTTCTGGAGGAAAGGGGAGCAACCCTTGACACCCAGGCTGTGACTCTCAAGGGGCATAGCCCTGAGGGAACAATGTAGGTCCCTACAATCTCTAGATCTATGACCTATGGCCCAAGTGTCTATTGTCAGGTCAGGGCTGTGAGCAAAATCTCAATCTTTACATGGGAGATAAATAACTTGAACCAGCTAAAGATTCCTTCCACTATCTTAGGAATACAGTCCATACTTTGTTACAAAGGACCATACTTACACATCCATCCCGGCGAATTCTTCAGAAGTCTCCTTAATTTACCCAGATACTATGTATCTGTCTAGGAACACAGCCCTTCAAGAACCACATTATTACAATAATAGATTATATTTATATAGTGTGTTGAGGTTTTCAAAGTATTTGGCATGTCAGTCACTTCTGACTCTCTGGGACCCCATCTGCAGTTTTCTTAGCAAAGATGCTGGAGTGGTCTGCCATTTCCTTCTCCAGCTCATTTCACAGATGAGGGAACTGAAGCAAACAGGATTGAATGACTTTCCCAGGGTCACCCAGCTAGTAAGTGTCTGAGGCCAGATTTGAACTTAGGAAGATGAGTCTCCCTGACTTCAGGCAGTGCTCTACCCATTGTACCACCTAGCACACTAAAGATTAGAGACACCACCTTGCTGACAATGGTCCTGATAGTCAAGACTAGGGTTTTTCTAGTGATAATATATGGCTGGAAAGCTGAACTGTAAGGAAGGTTGAGTGTCAAAGAGCAGTTTTTGAACTGCAGTGTTAGAGAAGACTTTTGAGAATCCCTTGGACAGCAAGGAGATCACCTCAGTCCATACTTTAAAAAACTGACTGCTCACTAAAAGGACAAATACTGAAGCTGAAACTTAAATACTCTGGCCGCAAGAGAAGACAGGAGGAACAACAATAATGACAGCAATTCTCAACACTTAGCACTGGGCCTAGAGGCAGCTGGGTGGTATAAGAGAAAGTGCATTGGATCTGGAGTCAGGAAGACATGAGTTCAAATCTGGCCTCAGAAACTATTAGCTGGTGTGATCCTGTGCAAGTCACCTAACCTCAGTCTTCCCCAGTGTCCTCATCTCTGGTTAATTCAAGGTTATCATGATAGACATTCACTATATATACAATATATACAACACAATTTTACGTAATTTGTTTCTTTTTCGATGTGCTCCTCTGAGGTTGGTCATTAACTGATCTCATTTTTGCCACTGTTCTTCCTTCCAATAGTCTCCCCATTCTGTTTTTTCCCTTTATTCATTTATTTTTATTTCATTTAAGTTCCAAATTGTCTCCCTGACTCTCTCTCCACCCCATGGTAGAGAAGGCTACCATTTGATGCAGATTTATAAACTCACATAAAACCATATGATGTGTGCTTCTATTTATCAGTTCTTTCTCTGAAGGTGGATAGCACCTTCCTTTATAGGTCCTGTATGGTTGATCTGAGTATATATCGTACTCAGAATAACTTTGTTACTCACAGTTATTCTTCAAACATTATTGCTATTAATGTATACAATGTTCTCTTGGTTCTACTCTCTTCATCTGTCATTATTTCATCCAAGTTTTTCCATGGTTTTCTAAAATCAACCAGCTCATCATTTCTTACAGAGCAGTAGTATTCCATCACAATCATATACCCCATCTTCTTCAGGCATTCCCAGTTGATGGGCATTCCCTCATTTTCCAATTGTTTGCTACCACAAAGAGAGCTGCTATAAACATTTTAGAATATATTGGTTCTTTTCTTTTTCCTTGACCTCCTTGGAAAAGAGAACTCATAGTGGTATGCCAGGTCAAAGAATATACACAATTTTATAACCATTTGGGCATAATTCCAGATTACTCTCCAAAATATTGGATCAGTTCACAGTTCTACCACAGTGTATTAGCATCCCAATTTTTCTGCATTACTTTCAAACATTTGTCATTTTCCCCCTTCTATTATTTTAGCCAATCTGGTAGGTGTGAGATGATGTCTCAAAGTTGTTTTAATTTGTAGTTCTCTAATCAATAATGATTTAGAGCATTTTCATAAGATTGTATATAGTTTTGATTTCTTCTTCCAAAAACTATCTATTCATATCCTTTGACCATTTATCGATTGGGAAATGACTCATATTCTTATAAATTTGACAAAGTTCTCCATATGTTTGAGATATGAAACCTTTATCCGAGAAACTGTCTATAAAATTTTTCCCAATTTTCTGCTTTCTTTCTAATCAGCATTTTTTTAAAGGAGCATAGCAACCTCCCATTATGCAACACTGCCTCCTGTGATAGGAGGAATGCCTCCTTCTTGAGGTCAAGTTACTACTGCCAAAACATATCTATCATAATGTAGAAATCATAGAGGAAAAAACCTAGATTTTATTATGTTTATACACAGATGAAAATAAATAAACCCCAAAAAAGATCAAGACTTTAACAAAATCTCTTATAGACAAAATTATATTTGAGTGGCAGAGAAAATTTTATTTTACATACTACAATGTTATTCCTCTTAGGTCATAAAAATTAAAGAACAAATAGATTCATAATTCCATGCTTCCTTAAATGCCATAAAAGTTGAATAACCTTAGTTAAATAGAGTCATAATTAAATTCATCATCTAAGGAAACAAATCTAGTTATATAGAATCTGTAGGTAACCTAAGTCAGGTTACAGATTAAACTAAATTTAGAGGGCTCATAAGGAGAAGGGATTTACATGTCACTTAGATAACCAAGTATTTGGGGACAGTTGAGATTCTTGCTCTGACTTCTTATCAAAGGAATGCTTTCAGCCTTAAGCAAATTTTCACTTCCTATCTGACAGGTTTCAGCCAGATTGATAACCTCCTAACTAGGAGAAACAACCCTAAACCTCCTTCCCATAATAAAAATTAATAAAAAAGGAAATCAAGAATTAAAAATTCCTTAACACTACTCTGTATAACTGCATTAGCTCCAGATTACTAGAAACATTAGGATAGCAAAAATCTAGAAAAGCAAAGATCCATCACCTCCACTGTCTGTCAGTCTCCTGCACAGATTTCTCATACGTGACTAATGGTGAAATATTATTATCATTTGAAAGACAAGTGTCTCCAAATGTCATCTAGTCTGCATATGTACCTCTTCAGTTTCTCACAACAGTGAAGCCCATTGTAAATGATGGGTTGTGAACTGCACATCTCATCATGCATTTCCAAGAAAGCTAAAGACCTACCATAAAGGTCAGCTCAGTAACAGCTCCTGCTAAATTTGTATGAACAAAGATATTACACTTGTTTAAGTAGTAAATTTGTCAAACACACTGTGAATGGGAATGTTATAGCACACCATGATCTTTTATTGTTCACAAGTCAGTTTACTATCCTTGAATATTCAAAGTTGTTGTTCAGTTGCTTTTCAATCTTGTCCAACTCTTCCTGACCCCATTTGGGATTTTCTTGGCAAAGACACTGTAATGGTTTGCCATTGCCTTCTCCGGTCCATTTTACAAATGAGGCAAGTGAGGCAAACAGGGTTAAGTGACTTGCCCAGTGTCACAGACTTAGTAAATGTCTGAGGCCAAATTTGAACTCAGGAAGATGAGTCTTCCTGACTCCAAGCCTGGCACTCTATCTACTGTGCCACCTAGTTGCCCTATTACATTCAAAGATGACCCTACTAATGATAGTTAACACTGCCTATATGATTAGATGCAGATAAAAGGGCCTCGTAGTAATGAAATGCTATGAATCAAGGTATGGAGCATAAAACCCAGATACATTTAAAATCTGATCAAATGAAAAAAACTTAATAAAGGTCAAGTCTAAACAAAATTATGAAATATGTCAACTCTATTATACTCCCCAACACTCCCTTCATCAACCACTGTGCAGTGGAAAGAATACTTAATGGCAAATCAAATATAACGGGTTCATATCTTGTCTTTTCCACTATGAGTGTGACTTTGGGAAAGTCACTTAAACTCTCTAGACCTCAGCATGTTCATCTGTGAAATATGGGGGTTGGTTTGTTCTTCAGTTGTGTCTAATTCTTCACAACCCCACAGAACATAGCACACCAGGACCCTCTCTCCTCCACTGTCTCTCAAAGTCTGTCCAATCTCATGTGTGTTGTTTCCATGACACTATCTATCCATCTCTTCCTATACCATCCCTTTTTCCATTTGTCTTCAATCTTTCCCAACATCAAGGTCTTTTCCAATGGCTCCTACCTACTCATTATGTGACCAAAGAGGATTGGACTAGCTGCCCTCTAAGGTTCCTTCATTGCTTTATCTTTTGATCCTGGCCCTCAGTCATATTTCCCCTACACCATCCTGTTATACAGCATTTATAGATAGGATCTGCTAATCACTAGGTAATGCTGACAGATGCTTGAGGACTGTATACCTGGTCCCCTACAAAGCAGATGAATAAAACAAGGATGCTATGTTATTTTCAAGGAGCAGGGTTAAGGAAGACCTGGGTATCCCATCAAAGGGGCTCATATTATTTTACACATTCCAGATCTGCCTTTCTTTATCTCCCCATCAGACCCCTGAGTTATTTTCCAGATGCCTGAATCTCCTATTTACCTGTCCTTTGCTGCATCCCTCTAGAGCTCCTCTATGACAACTGCCTCAGCTGAAAACTAATTCATAGTATTTCAATTTCTACTAATGTGTTAATATGTTATATCTCTCTGGTAATGATTATGAAATAAATGTATTACAGGTCATTCTCAAGTCAATGTCTTAGAGAAAATTCTGTAATTGTGAGAATTGCAAATAGGGCCTACCAGTGCTCCTCAACTCAATTCATAAGCAGGCCTGCTAGGTGGTGTAATGGATAGAATGTTTCCCTTGGAGTCAGTAAGACCTGAGTTCAAATCCTTCCTCAGATGCTATTTGGATCCTTGGCAAATAGCTTATCTTCAGTCTCCTCAACTGTTAAATGGTGATAATAATTGTACCTTTCTCTCTGGGTTATTGAAGGGAGAGAATGAGATATTTATAAAGCACTTTGCAAACCACAACGTATTATATAAATGCTAGCTATTATAATAATTTCTTTCAGTAGAGAGTAGTTTGCATTTTATAGGGATAAACCCTTTGGTAAGTTGGGGAGATGTCTACTCCAAGTATGGAAAGACTTCCCAATGTGGAATCAGCAAATGAAAACAATCTATTCCAATGGCCATAAAGGTGGCTGAAGCAGGCACTGTAGACCACTTACAGCTTGGTCAGACATCAAAGATGCCAAGGTCAGCCACCGCATCCTGAGCTGTCACGAGTCATCCTGCCTTTTATCCTGCCACTGGATTTTGATGACTCAGGAAGAGAGAGAGGGTGAGAGAGCCAGAGACAGACAGAGAGACAGAGAGAGAGAGACTGATGACTTTGTACAACTCTGCCTCACTTAAATCCAACCAGTGTTTGAGTCAAGATATCACCCCATGATGTCATTGGCAGAGGGAGTGATGAGGGAAAGAAAGGCATCAGTTGCAGGAGGCTGGACTCCAAAAGGAGGAAGGAATCTCCCTTTTCACCACTCCAACCCAGGAGTCATCCCACAATGCTGCTAGAAAAACTACCAAGAGAATGAAAGTTTCTTGTAACTTTCAGCAGCAAATCTTTAGTAAACCATCAAGGGCTGCAATCTCAAACTCTAAAGTGTGTTACAGGAGGACCTATGTCTATTGGGTGTTGACAGCAAAATTAAAATAAAGCACAACTTTGGGAGACTGTCCAAATAATTATTACTTGTCATCCTGATAATAAGCCACAAGCACACAATCACCATAACATAGAAAATCTTAAATAGCTGTCACTAACGCTCTTAGTTCTAAAAAAACAAAAGAGATAGAAGCATTAGTTTTAGAGAAACAATAGAAATACAAGATTAATTTTGAGTGATGTACAAGAAGGTAAAAGACAAAAAGGTAACACAACCAAAGGGATTGAGCCCATACATATCATTTAATGTTAAAACCTATAATGGGAACACTCAATTGTAAAAACGTACTCAGGCTGAATAAATTGTATATCATACTGAATAAGTTGACCTTTTAAGCTTTGAAACATCTTCAAAGATTAGGTTCTACTTAGAAGCCAAGTATGAAATGTGAACCCTCCTGTACATTAGGATTTCCTATGATAGATTTTCCCAAAGCTCTGACCCCTGACCGAAGCATATCTTCCACTCTTAAAAACAGACTGGAGCTGAGCTGTCCTTACCAACATACCCTGCACTTTTTAGCTCTAATCAATCCACACCCATCCTTCACCATTTAAACTGAACCTAGCCCACAAAGAACTCTGACCTGTCTGAAATGTATCAACAGAAGTGACCAGCTGTTCGGATCCCTTCAAAGGACAAAATGTTCCATACAGCTGCTTATACAGCTGCATATGAGAGGGAGGCTTTTTTTTTTAAAGACTTTCCCAGCACTCTGATGCTGCTACTGGGTTTTCCTGTGACTTCTCCTGCTGTGACTGTTATTTCTTGCTTTTTGGCCACCCAGTTGTATGAGAACAGGGGCAGATAATAGCACCAAGGGAAGTGGGTGGCAGGTTAGTAAAGACTGTCTGAAGGAAAGAAAGGAAAGGGAATAGAGGAATGATTATTCAGGGGGAGAAACCCATACCAAAAAAGAATCTGGAACTAGAAGACTGTGCTGTAGTCAGTACTACCTGAAAAGTGTTTGACTTATACTGCAAGTTAAAACTGAAAGCTGAATTTTTAATCATCTTACATGGTATGGCAAAAAGAAAACAAATTTTAAAAGCTTGCATTTTGCAAAAACTTGCAAAACTTTCATAAAAGGCAAAAGTCAATACAAGATTGCAGGATGTGAATAACTATATAGTGTTTTACCTTTTAAAAATTTCAAAGATCCCATTACCACAATGAATTTGAATTATGAGCAAGGAAGAGTCCGTGTGGTATCTAGAGTGGCAGCCTGGGAACCAGGAAGACCTGCGCTCAAGTCCTGCCTTTAACATATACCATGGAGAACCTGCAGAAGAGGCCACATGTGGCCCTCTAGATCCTCAAGTGCAGTCCTTTGACTGAAATCATACTTCATAGAACAAATCCTTTGGGAAGGATTCCAAATCCTTTGGAGTTTGTCCTGTAAAGTTTGGATTCAGTCTAAGAGCCATACTTGAGGACCTAGAGGGTCATACTTGGCCTCAAGTCTGCATGTTCCCCACCCCTGACATATATTGACTATGGTTCTAGGTTAAGTCATTGAATCTCAGTCTTCATCAATTTCCTCTTCAGCAAAATGTTAATAGTAGTCACAATGCTCTAGGCAACTTTATAAGTTGCAGAGGAGGTGCCACCATCTGGGAAACTTTCCCTAGGCTGATAGAATCTCAGGCTAGTCCCTATCTTTAAAGTTACTTTACCTACCAAAAGACAGAAATGCAAAAATCTCAGAGCTGGAAAGGACCTCAGGGGCCATCTTAGCCAACCCCACTTGCAAAAAATTCCATCTACAGCACATCTTAACAAATTGCCATTCAACTCTTTCTTTAAGACTTGTGGTGGGGAGAGCCCACTATTTACTGAGGCAGCCAGGTCCACTTTCGGTCTTTCTAAATGTTAGGAAGATTTTCCTGATGTCAATCTTAAAACTGACCCTTTAAAACTTCCTTCCATAGCTCCCAGTATCTGGCTTTGGGACCAAATAGACCACATCTAATTCTTCTTCCACTTGAGAACCACTCCAATACTTGAATAGCATTCTACCATCTCCCCTGAGACTTCTCTTCTCCAGGCTATGCCTTTTCAGGTCCTCTGAATGGTGGCTATTGTCATCATCATTACTGTTATTATGATTAGTATTGTCACCAGAAATTCACCATAGCTCTGAAGTGTAATTATGTAGTAACTCATGCTGAACCCTATCCTACTCATGTTGTGTGTTCTGTAGGAAAAATATACTTTCTTTTTTTATGAGGCAATTGGGATTAAGTGAGATACCCCAGAATCACACAGCTAGTAAGAGTCTGAGGCTGGATTTGAACTCAGATCCTCCTGATTCCAGGGCCAGTGCTCTATTCACTGTGCCACCTAGTTGCCATCTTATTTTTTTTTTAATGAAATTTGCGCTATGTAAAAATGAAGCATGCTCAGGATATGAGTCATGTATGAATAGAGCCTTTAGCCTGATTCTGTTATAGGCATACTTCCTGTTAAAAATGTATTATTCCATCCTCTATATAGACTTCATTTTATCAATGTCCTTCCTAAAGGGTAGTGACCATAATTCAACAGGCTACAGATATGATCTATCAAGGGCAGAGTACAGTAAGACCATCACTTCCATAGTCCTGCATATTGTGACTTTTTCTAATGCAACCTAAGATCAAATTAGCTCTTTTGGCTGCTACATAACACTGTTGATTCATAATAGGATTGCAGTTGTGAAAATGATTTTTCTTAGTAATCAGTATCTTAGAGACTCAGAGCTTCCCTTCCCCCCAGTCCCCTTCTCTACATGTTCTTCAGAAGGACATTATGATAAAGAGATTGCTTTGAGTCTTATCCTGATCAAACCCCAACTCAAGCCTGAATTGATTTAATGGAAGATCCAATAGCCCAAGGCTGGGAGTGGTCTGGTATGGTTGGGGGGTGGTCTGCTGGAACAGGTATTCCCTTTGCCTGGAGGTAAAATGATGGTGGGGTGATATCGGCTCCTGTCAAAAAGGTATATAAACCAGGCACCCCAACCTCCAAATGGGGCCAGTTTGGGACTGATCCCCTTAGGGGGGCCCAGCTCTAGACTGTAACTCCCACACAATGAATGTATGTCACCAGCTTGAGAGAAATTAAAACATGGACACAACCTAATCTCATTTGTCTCTTTTCAGAACAAACTCTGTGAAAGATTGACACAGTTAATGGAAACCCTATCAAAATGTTAAACAGCATAAGGCCAGCTAGGTAGCAGGTGGATAGAGCACAGGGCCTGGAATCATAAAGACTTGAGTTTAAATCTAGTCTCATAATCTTACTAGTTACATGACCTTGGGCAAGTCATTTAGTTTCAGTCTGCCCAATTCTCTCAACTGCAAAATGGTGATAATAATATCACTTGCCTTCCCAAAGTTCTTGTGATAATCATATGAGATAATCTTTGTAGGGCATTTCTCACAGTGCCTGGCACATGGTAGGCCCTGTGTCCTTCTTTCCATAGATCCTTGTGGCCTTTTGTTTATCTTCTTCAAATGACCCAAGAAATAAGAAATATATCCGTGTCCCAACATGCCCCACCATGAAAAGCAGTGGCCCCAGTTGAAGCCTATCGATCTACCCTTGCCAGTGTACTCTGGGGCAGACCTACAGATCTACCCTTACCAATGTGCCCACAGCTTTTCCTCTAATCAATCAACATCCATCTTTAGGTAGTTAAACTAATCCTGAAAAAAAATGAATAAACAAACAAATAAATAAAGAGAATTAATGAAGCCCAGTTCATGGAGAACTTTGTCTCATCTAAAGCTGGTCAACAGAGGCCATCAATTGCTAAAATCTCTCCAAAAAGATGACATTAAGGGGAGAGGGAATCACTAATCATTGTCAGTCTTCATTTGCAATTTCGAAGGACCGTGTTCTAAATGTGAACTTTGAATCTTTTGCTTAATTACAGTGTTTTATTTTTTAGGGTGATACGAAGGGGATCGGTGAAGGTGGGGGCGTTTTCTCAGTTAGCCATGTGGTGCTGAATGAGTCACTTAACCCTTACTTGCCTCAGTTTCCTCATCCATAAATGGGTATCATAAGAGGACCCAGCTCCTAGGGTTGTTCTGAGGATCAAATGGGGTAATAATTGTAAAGCACTTAGCACGGTGCTTGGCATGTAGTGGGTGTTATACAAACTTCAGCTATTATTATTATTATTATTATTTATTATGATCTAGAAATTCACCTAGCTCCCAAGTGGAGTTATATAGTCAAACCTTATCCTGTTCATCTTGTATGTTCTGCAGGAAAGGCACACTTCTTTATTTTTCTACAAAATTTGCACTCCATAAAAATGAAGCGTGAACAGGACATGACTCATTCATGAATAGAGCCCTTAGCCTGATTTGTGGCAGCTAGCATGCTGTCATAGGCATACTTATTGCTAAGAATGTATCAAATTACCTTGGCTGCAATTATTAAAATTTCTCTTCTACCTTCCAAGTGAACTTGATTTCAAGTGCCAAGAGTCTCCCCAGTGAGTTTTCCCATCAAATATTTCATAACTAAAACATTAAATACATCTGCTAAAAGAGGACAAGTAATAGTATAATCCATTTTATTTTAAAAAGGCCTGGAATTTCAGAAGTGCTAATACTAATACTGTAACCACCTAGTTTAAAATGTAGTACAGTATAATTCTGCACCTGCCAATCCTGGCTGAACAGAGATAGGACAAGAGAAAAGGCGCAGCAGTACCTAGGGTAAAAAAAAAATTACTATCAAAGTTAAATATCTGAAATATCAGTCCTGAGTACCGGAATTGAAAATAACCAAATAAATATTCATGTCAAATGTGTTGTCTGCTTGCACTGAAGTAAACATGCTGTTCTGCTTCCAGGATATTCTAACATTATTTTGAAATGGGTGAATTCATTTAGAACAAGCTTGAACATTTGTTTATGTGAATTATCCAGCAAAATAATTTTTCCTTATTTTAATGGGCTTTCCTTTCCACTGAAATTTGATACTTCACCACATGCATATATGTTTATTTCTATTATCCATTGGCTTTCCAAGACCTTTTTTTTTATTTCACACATAATCTTAAATAACATTGATCTTTTTATAGCATTATAATGAAGCATTCAGAAAAGGAAGTATATTGAATTTGAGGTGGATTATCATAATATAGCATGGATTGTGTATGTGTATATCATATATATGTGTGTATTATACATATATGTGTATGTATATATCTTGATGCCACCATTACCTAATGATAACAGATTTGACATAACCTCTACCAGGTAGTCACTGCCTTCCACATAGTCTAACACTGTGTAATTCTACATTAAGCTCATGCCTCAGAGCACACAACCTGTCTTTGACAAGAGCAAATGAGATTTAAAGAAATCATAGTTAAATACATCAGTAGAGCCAATGACTACCAACAAAAATAACTAGAGAGGTTATGATATAAACTCAGCTATAGTTAGTTTCAGGATATCTGATAGACCCTGTGGCAAAGTACAACTAATGGGATTTTCCTTCTTTAAAAGATTAGAAAAGCAGGCTTTGAAAAATGTATCATATGAAGCCCAGCATGGTGGCACAAGGCTTTAATCAATGCTTCTGGGAAAGCTAAGGCCAGTAGGTACCTTGAATTCTAGAGTTCTGAGCTATAGTTGAGCTAAAGTCAACCAGGTGTCCACACTAAGTCTGGCAATAATAAGATAAAGCTTCAGGAAGAGGTCAGGATGAGGAGGGACAAACCATCACAGGTCAGAAACAGAGAAAGTAAAAGCTTCCATGCCAATCAGCACTGAGGTCAGCCTGGGCAAAATGGGGAGTCCTAGAGATGGTATGCTTGCAATGTATGATCCTGAAAATAACTGTCTGAATGATGAGACAATCACAACTACTGAGCAAAATGATACAAAGGAATGGTGTTCATTGAGCATACTACTCACTCAAGTTGCTATAGCATTGGAAACATTGCCATTTGTTTCAAATGAAAACCACCATTAGGTATTAATATCATGTACTGAAAATATGGTTAAAGGAAGACTAACGTGATAAGTACAGAGTTATATTGGGGACAAGCAAAAAAAAGATAAATAACCTGCTAGTTCATTATAACCATTAAATTATCTGTTTTAACTTATTGATATTGCCAAAATAGAGAAAGTGTCACGTAGTGGATAGAGAGAAAGTCTCTAAATCAGGAAGACCTGAAGTATAAATCTGGCCTCTGACACAAACTGGCTCTGTGACCCTGCTCAAATGACATAACCTCTAAGCTCCCCAGACAAATCTCTAAGGCTGTAAAGTGCAGAGTAGGTGCCAATTTGTATGGGTAGAGGAAATTTCCTCATCAGGAGTTCCCTTTGCCTATAAAGTCACAAAATACTGCCCAAATAGTAAGAACTTACTACAATCTAGTTTTCCACTTAGAAGAAAAAGCCATTGGTCCCTAAAAATCCAGGTCAATCCAGCATCAAAGAACAATGACATTTCTGACCAATCCTGTCTTGGGCAGTCAGCTGACTATTGCATGTGTGTCTAGCCATTCACCAAGTGTCTTTTGCTTTTCAGACCTCAGCAAGTGACAGCACAATTTCTCACCTGCCAGTTAGTATCCATTAGCAAGCAATACTCTAGAAGTGTAGTTCTCAGAAAACCACAAAGCAAAGAATGTGTTGAAGATGATACACGACAAGACTGCTGAATGGTTTCCCCTACTGGCCTCCACTCCCTCCAGGTTCATCACCCATTATTATTCATTATTTATATAATATCATAAGTGCATAGCTATGTTGATGGAATCCAGTCTGTGCCAACAAGGTTGTAAACTTTGTTCACTTCCTGTATTTTAAACAATCCTCTGATTCATTGGCTTTTAAGAAAAGAATATGGGAGTAGGGGAGACACAGACATGGTGCATAAATGGTTCAAATCCTTTAACTGACCAGGAATCTATTTTTAGAGCACCTGACAATGCAAAGAGGCATTTTAGAAGAAGAATTACACATAGAGAAGGCATAAAAATGAAAATAAAATAAAGAATCAAAGCCACAGGTTAATGTATAACCATTATATAATTTTGATAGTTTGCTCAGGACAGGACCAAAGCAACAGCAAAGAAAATCACACAGACATGGCCCACTATTTCCCTGTGAGGACTTTATGCTAAGTCCAATAGCGATACTCATCTTAGATGTCAATTTCTTACAGAAATCTGTCTTGATCATCCAACTCTCTATGAATTTCTTAGACCACTCTGACCTCTTCCTAGATTCTAACAAAGAATGGTCTTTTCTTCCTAACATTATTTCTTTATTATGCTTCTTTTTTCCCTTGGCATTGTCAAAGTAAATAAATGGTCCAGCATAATATTAATTAGCAATATTTAATCCTGAAATACATCCACAAAAGATGGAAAAGTAAGAGATGAAATTCTCATCATCTGACTCTTTCTGAACTCTCATAAGCTTATATCTTCAGTTTTAATGATGTTTTATGTGGAGACTATTTCAATGTGACAGGGAGTTTATTGATGTTGATATATGAAAGTAAACCTAGAGACCTTTGGAGAACCTAAAAAAAGAATAATAAAAAGGCAGAAGAGAAATAGAAAGGAGAAAACACTACCAACAGATAAAAGAGAATAAATATGTTAAACAAAGCAAACTAGATGGAAGGACTAGAATAAGAAGACATTGTTTATGATTACAGCAGCTCTAACCCAATCTATATAAGCAAGTGGTTAATTCTGAAAAGTGGGAAATTTAAAAAAACTTAAGATAGCAACTGAATATTATAAAAGACTAGAATTTAAGAATACCTCAAAAGACCAAGCAAATTTGGGGTCAATTGATGTCCCTGGTCCTTCTAGTATTAATATTTCCTTGAGGAATATAAAGGTACAAACAGTTGCCACAATTAGGAGGTCAAAAGATTTCAAGAAACTGCCTTAGTCAATTAATGTTTAATTTCTTTGTTTAAAGGAAAGATGGTAGCCAAGAGCTTTATTTGTTTGGATAAATAAATCCATTTAATAATGATTTAATAATATATTTAAATAAATAAACTTAAATAAATAATAAAAGAACTAATAATGTATTGATTATTTAATTAATCTGCAAAGTACCATGGAGGATGCTAGAAGAGCTTGAACTTTGCCTAATGAAAAAGCAAATAGTGTTTGATAAGAACACAAGAGTGAAGAGCTCAATGCAAAGACCCACTGAGCCAGATTAGCCTAAGAACGTTGTAAATGGAATGGAAAGATCTACTGGTATTTTAGAGTACCTTTTCTAGGTTGCAAAAATAGCTTGTCATCATCAATTTGGGAGTAACAAAACAAGTGATGGAAACAATCCTAATGGAATATCATTGTGTTGTAAGAAATGGTGAAATGATGCAAAATGCACTAAAGAGAACCAAAAAGATATACATGTATATGTATGTACATACATTCACAGATATATTTATACACACATATATATATACATATACACAGACATATATGTGTGTATACATGTATGTGTGTATATGTATGTGTGTATGAATATACATTATGCATGTATGTACATCTATATATGTGTATATATGTGTCTGTATACATACACACACACACACAGACACACTATTGAAGAAAGTAAATGAGAAAAAAAACAACAACAAAACAAAGTAAATGCTGCAAAATTATAACAACCAAGCTTGACCCCAAACAAAGGATATTAAAAGACTCCTTGACCCCTTTATTTGCCAAGATAGAATAAAATAGGCATGGAATGCTAAATGTTTTGATAGGTTTAGTAGTCTTGCTGAACTGTTTTTCCCATTATTTTTATTCCTTGTTGTAAAGTTTGACTCTCTTGGAAAGGGGAGGAAAGAGGTGATATAAAAGCAAAAGATATAAAAAGGGGGCTCACACAGATAAGGTTTGATCCTGGAGGGACTGACCCACCACTGATCCCATTCTTTTCAGCTTGTTCTAATACCCTATTTTTATCAAATAAATGGATACCACTTGATATCTGTTCATATCCAATGGATGGATACCATCCAAGAAAGTCCACCCATGTTTGTCCAAGAAATCTCTAAAACAAAGCTTAGATTCTCTATAAATAGAGGTTAACAAGATCCTCTGCCACAAAGGTATATAATATTCAAAATAACTATTATATATGTAAGTATTATATTATATTATGTATATTATTTTATATATATTATGTAATTAGATATATACACATATTGAAGATGCATAAATATATCTACATACTTAAAATAATTTTTCATTTCTTACACTACAGAAAATATATACCATGAAGAACACTATCTCACATGAACATATATAGAAATATGAAACTGAAATAGCCCATTGTCATCATTATACTCCTGCCATAAAGTAAAGACATTTTGTGGGATGGATGAACAGATATTTCCTCTTCATCTTGGACCTATATAAGCTACTCTCAATTTAAACCAAATTAACAAACATTTATTAAGTCCCAGACACTGGGATAAGTGCTAGGGATACATTGTAATGTAGGAGATAGCATGCAAACCACTATATACACACATACATGCATGCATACATACATGTGTATTTCTGCATGTGCATATGTATGTATAAATGGTATGTATGTGTATATGTATTGTTTGTGTTTGTGTATATATACACATATACACATGTATATGTGTGTATACACACACACACACACACACACACAGTTCAACAAGACTACTAAACCCTTCCCCTCTGTGTGCATATACATACATATGTATACACATATATACATGGAAGACGCTAACATTGAGGAGGACTGAAAAAGCTCTCTTGCAGAAGACTGATATTTGAGCTGAAAAGTTGGGAGAAGGAGTTTTCTGTGCAAGGAACATCTGAGAACAGTATCTCTAGATCACAGAATAAGATAAAATTGATGGAACTTGACAGCTAATTGTATATAGGAGGTGAAAGAGACTGAAAAATTGAGGGTGACACTTAGAAACCTGGCGACTGGGAGTATGATGGTCCCTCAACAGTAATTGGGAATATCAAGTGAGGGGAGGAGTAGGGGAAAGGTAATGAGTTCAGTTTTGGACATGTTGAATTTAATATGCAACTGGAGATGCAAGACTGGAAATCATAAAGAGGTTAGAGCAGTCATTCTACAAATGGGCCTACTGTGTGGCATGCACTGTACTAAACACTTTGAATACACTTACTATAAATATAAAAAGAAAGACAATCCCTGCCCTCAAAGAGCTTACAATCTAACAGAGCAAGACAATACACACAAGGAAGCTGAAAAGATGGAAGATAGATGAAAGGCACACAGTCTGAGTGCCTGATAAAGAAGCCCATAGATGTGCAGCCAGGAAGAAAATGAAAGGATAGGTATCCTGGGCTTCTTCTTTGAAACGGGGTTCTGTGAGGAACCAATAGAGTTTATGGAGTAGGGAAGTGATATTTTCACAGATGTGCTTAAGTAAAATTGGTGTGATAACATTGGATAGCTTTGAGTGCAGGAGGGGAAAGCCTTGAGTTAGGGAGGCCATTGAGGAGACTATTGCAATAATTAAGCAAGAGGTAATGAGTGCGTGAACTCAGGGGGTGGCTATATGAATATAGAGAAGGTGTCAGATGCAAGGCACGCTGTAGGAATATTAAGATTTTACATCTGATAGGATATGTGGGATGAGAGAGGAGTTGGAAGTAATAGTGATTTCTAGAAGAATGGGGTGCCTTCTAAAACTGGGCAGTCTGGAAGAAGGGTAGATTTGAGAGGGAAAAATTCTACTTGGAATAGATTGAGCTTGACAAGGCATCAAGCGCAGATACCTTTTTCTAGAAATTCGGTTAAGAAAGGAAAGAATAGTTTCTGTGGGAAGTGAGACAGGGAATGAATTAGGGAGGAAGTAAAGGATTTCCTCACTGCAGTGAAGGCCAAGGTGAAGCTGGATAACATGAATTTATAGCATACTCAGTCAATGTACTTGTGTGACTTCCTCCAACTCCATCCAGCAGCATGTGAGTAGGAGTGGAAGATAGTGTAAATAACCCAGAGCTGTGGTCTGGCAGGGAATTTACCGTGATAGAACAAAGGGGCCACAGATCCAAGAGTTGATGAGAGTGTGGAGTTGAACTGGTTAACTATACAGTTGATGTTGGGAAGAAAGTACTGGTAGATGGAAAGAATGGAGTCTGCAAAAAGTAAATAGATTTAGGAGGGGTGAAACAGAGGGAGACAGAAAAAACAGAATTATTATAGTCAGAGGAGTGTTAGAATGCTTTGTTAAGGAAGTGGAGTATTTATGAGTAATGGTAAGTTCTAGAGTGTGACTGCCCTGGTGTGGGGATGAAATGAAGTAAAAGGTAATGGCACTGAAGGAGACTGATGGATTGGTAGTTAAGGGAGTTTGTGGGAGCATCAACATGGATAGTTCCCCCCCCCCCCCCGGATGAGTGCAGGATTTGGCAACAAAAGGAAAGCCATAGACTCATTCTACATGCCTTGGGAGGAAAGAGAGGGTCAGGTATGACACAGGGACAGGTAGAGCACAGCCACCATAATTTGAATAGGGTAGAATATTTTAATAATTTGAATTTCAAAGGAGGGGAAGTTGCCGAGTAATAGTGGCAAGGAGAGAATCTAGAAGTGGCATTTGGAGAGCAAGAAGTATTCCAATTCCCCCTTTAGGACCAATGAGTATGTGGGGATGGAGGCAGGGGAAGAGAGCAAAGGTACAGCTGGTGCTAAAGATGGTGGTCAAAAAGTCGTCATCATCTTGAGGAAACAAAGCTTCAATGAGATCAAATAGACAGAAGGATAGTGAACAAAAGAAGTCTAGGATGCCTGGAAATTAGTTCACCATGGAATAGGAATTCCAGCAGAAATAGAGGAATGGTAAAGTCAGCATGAAATATGGGTGGAGTAGGTCTGAGGAGGCTTAGGTTGAGGATGGTTTGCTCCTAGGTAACTAGTGACTGAGTGATACAGGAGTAGGGAGAGAAATAGGAAGTGGGAGTTTGTTAACCATGGGGGTAACAATAGGTGCCAGTTGAATTACGATACATGTAGTCCTAGTATAAAGATGAGTATAGGGGAGGCCAATCAATCATTTAATCAATAAATTAATAAGCATTTGTAATGCCAAGCAAAGGCAACTTCCAAGGTTCAGAATACTAGCATATTAACTCTCCATTTTATTCAGTGGCAAATTAAGGCAAAACATTCACAGAACAGAGAAAATCAAAATACAGTGTAACTCAGTCATTTAGCAAGTTCTCAACTCAATCACAAAGTATCTCAATTCAGTCACAAAGTATAGAGCCAAAGTATCCCACCCCTGGCTAGTACATTCATTTAGTCAATCACAAAGTCTCTCTTCTCAAATGGAGATTAGTTTACAGTCATAAACAAAGTACATTCATTTGGTCAGTCACAGAGCACAAAAAGTCAAAAGTTTCCCCACCCCTGGATCACAACTGGATTACAATTATCATCATTTAACACCAGGTACCTTCTCAAAAGGGACCAGGGAGAGCACAAAACGCCATCTACCCCTAAGCTACAACAAGGTTAAGATATCATTACAGGATTTAATACCCAAAGAGAGGTCTTTTCTTCATCTTGATCCGAGGCAAGTTCTCAGCAATCTCTGTTCCTGGCAAGTTCTCAGCAATCTCTGTTCCTGGGGATACAAAGCTTAACAAAGCCACAATATACATTGCCAGTGTCCTCAACAATTGACTCTTTGCCTGCAGAAGAGTCTCAGGATGCCTGAACCAACAGAAAGGTTCCAGGACCTCTGCAACAACAGCACTGTCCTTCACCAGCACACAAATCTGGCAAAACAACATCAAAACAGACAGACAAAATACTGGCATCACAGCCATGGCTCCTCAGTTCTCAGCAGATCCAGGTAGCAGTTCTCAAAAGTCCTGGGCAGCTCCAACTGGCCCTCAGCAGTCTGGGCGGCTTTGGCTGGCAGTTCTCTCTCTCTGGCCCCTGGCAATTCTCCTTTCTCTCTGCCTCCATGATGCTGCTCCCCAAAAGTTCTTCTGCCTCTCTCTGCCTGGGCCTTGTCTCTAAATCCAGATCCTCCCTGTTCGACCCTCTCTCTTCCCGTCCACAAGTCCATCCCACAAGTGGGATTCACAAGCTCTAGGTTTTAACACTTCACTCCAAAACCAAGCCAATACAAGTGGATCTTTAAATTTCATTACCATTACAGCATTTAATAAGTGCTTATTATTTGCCAGGTACTGAGTTTATACTCTACAAATGGAGGACAATTAAAAATATATTAGAAAATATTATTTGGGCTTAAGAAATGAAAAATCTAAAGACCTAGAGACTACTAATTAGCTGCATTTTATATATTATGAATGTCCTTCAAGATGAGAGTAAGAAGAATAACATCTCCAAAAAAAAAGAAAGGTATTATATTTCAACAGGTAGCAAAAGGTAATTGACATGGGATTAATTTTTGAATCAGTTGTTTGATTCAATCAAATGAATGCCAAAATATGGAAAAAAGTCAAACTCTAAAACAACTAGAAGAAAAATACAGATGAGAAAAATTGTGTCATTAATTGTGAGCAATTAAAACTGCTTCAACATTTCTCATTTGAAGCAAGTTAGTTATACTTTAAAATGGTAAATGGGCAGAGATCACAAATAACTGACCATTATTCACTATTTTCTATAGAACTTTATTGTTGTTGTCAGAACATGGAGACCAAGAGACCAGAAACTGCCACAGCCAATCAGCAAACATTCAAGCTCCTTGCCAACCATAGAGAAATGACAGGCAATGGAAAAACCAATTTCAAGAACAAACTCATTTGTAAGATATTATGAAAGAAGCCTGGGTAAATTTACAGGCAGCATTGCCTACCAAAAGGACAGAAGTAAATGGAGCATAAAATAGCCCAATGAAAGTCTGGAGTGGAAACCAACTGTTGAGTTAAATATAATAAGAGCAGCTACTCCAGAAGTGAGCATTAATGAAAACAATGGAAAGCATTCTAAAGAATGCAGGTTCTCTAAGAATCCAGGTTCAAAGGGAATCAGTCTTGGCTGGAAGAGGGAAGTTTCTCCCCCTGTACTCACTGCCAATTTTACTGGAGAATCTGGAGCAATAGGAGATATTACATTCAACCAGGAGCAGGAAAAGTTATACTGGTTCCTGCATAAGAGGTATGAATATTTTTTAACTTATATTATCTAATTTTGTTTGCAAAGCATTTTAATTGTATATGTAATTTACATTTTTATGCAAATTTTATTTTAAATCATTTTGAATTATATTCTACAATTCCACATTGATTCCTAAAAAGGTCAAAATGATTTATAGCTCTACTAGGTGTTGTTTTACCATAACCACAGCAGTATTGAATTTTATTATCCTGGCGCAGAGCCAAGATGGCAGAGTAATAGGAAGCACCGTGGTTGGCTCTCCTCCATAAACTCCTCCAAACAGATCTAGAAAATGCACCAGACTGAATCCTGATGTGTAGATACAGGAAAAAAGTCACAGTGTGTCATTTGCCCAGCCAAGATTGGCATAGGGAGACCAACCAGGAGGTTTGTAGATGCTAAGGACAGGGTCAGAGTGGGAGCATACTACGCAATGTACTCCAGTGCCTGGGAAGAAGCTATATACTAGCATAAGAGGAGCTCCCAAACCTTACCAGAGCTCCACCAGACTCATACTAGGGCACCACAGGGACAGGTGCCAACTGGTATCTTTGTTGCTCATTACTCAGTTCTGGGTCAAAAATTCAGGATGGACTCAGAAGGAGACCTTCACAAGAATGGTCTTCCCCATCATGGAAGCCCTAGGAGTGTACTGAGAAAGGAGGAAGTTCAGAAGCTAGTAGCAACAGCAGCAGCAGTGATTGGGCTCAGGCCCCAAGCTCGGAATAGGGTTTTACTTCCAGCATCCAACTCAGCCTGCAGAGGAATAATCAAGGCAATAATCCCACACCAAAAAGAAGCTTGCAATTCCATCACTGAATCAATAGAGCTTTCCAACTGGCTGATAGGAGCTAAGTCCAGCAGCAGCCTATATTTCCACAGATCCAAATTCAGATCAGGAACTTGTAGAGCTCAGACAAGAGGGGGTAGTGTCCTTCTTGGATAAGACCACTTTGGGAGAACTGAAATGTTACAGGTCCCTAGTCTGAGATCCTGGAATAACACAACACTTAATACCCCAAGGAAGCAGCAATAGAACCAACTCAGACATTTCTTCCAGAACTGAAGCAGAGCACAGTTTCTACCATCAAGTCTGGGGTCACGATATAGGGGAATAGGCAAATAAAGAACTTCACTATAATAATCTAAAACAAACACAGGAAAGAATGACTCCAAAATAGCCACAAGCAAAACCTCAGAGAAAAATACAGCATGGCCACAAACTCAACTAGAATTCCTAAGGAAAATAAAGCAAGGTTGTTGTTGTTGTTGTTGCTTTTTAATTAACTAGAATGACAGCACTGGAGGAGAAAATCAGAAAAGAAACGAGATCCTTGGAAGAAAGAATTGGGACAGAAATTAATAGCTTGTCACAAGAGGTACAAAACTTTGCCCAAGCAACAAACTCCCTAAAAATTAGAATGGACCAAATGAAGCCAATGATTCCATGAGGCAATGAGAAATATTAAACTAAAGCCAAAGACTGAAAAAAATTAAAAGAAATCAAGGTATATCATAGCAAAAAAAAAACTGACCCAATTAAGGAAAAACAAATTGAGAAAAAAATTAAAAGTGATAGACTATTTGATCACTATGACCAAAAGAAAGAGAGATCAACAGAGAGACAGACAGACAGAAACAGAGAGACAGAAAGAAAGGCAGAGAGAGCCCAAATATCTTGTTTCAAGAAATCTTAAGAGAACATTGTCCAGACCTCTTAGAACCAGAAGTAAAGAAGAAAAATCAACAGATCAGCTCCTGAAATAAACCACAAAATGAAAACTGCCAGAAACATCATGGTCAAAATCCAGAGTTTCAAGATAAAAGAAAATGCTACAATCAGCCAAAAAGAAAGAATTCGAGTATCAAGGAGCCACAGTCAGGATCACACATGATTTAGCAGCCATCACTATAACAGATTACAGAACTTGGAATATGATATTCCAGAAAGTAAAGGATATGAGCTTACAGACAAGAATAACTTACCCAGAAAAACTGAGTATAATCCTAGGAAGAGAAAATAAACTTTTAAGAAATAAAGTACTTTCAAGCATTCTTGATGAAAATAACAGAACTGCAGAGAAACTCTGAAGTTCAAACACAGAAGCGAAGAGAAACATAAAAAGGTGAACATGAATGAATAATGATAAAGGACTAAACAAGGATAAACTGCTTGCATTCAAATAGAAGTGATAGATACATGTATCCCCTCTGAGCTCTATCATCATCTGGAGTCATAGAGGAAGTCTAATTAGACAAGGCTCAAGAGTAGTTTTGTTTCGTATTGATCTTCAGAAAAGAATTCAGAAAGAGGGGGCAACAGGAATACATACACCAGGGGAGAAGTGAAAGGAAGGTGGGGAAATCACCTCATATAATCAAGGTACACAGGTAGATATCTACACACACAAAAAAAAGGAAGAAGAGCTGGAAGGGAGTGACTGGCACTTGAAATTCAATTTCATTTGAACAGGTAAAAAGAAGCAGAGAGTCCAAAACACAGTTGGATATAGAAATACATTTTATTCAACAGGGAAATAAGAGGGAAAGGGGGAGAAGGGGGAATTGTAGGGTAGATTAAAGAAAGGATTAGCCCTAAGCAAAACAGGTTCTAAGAATGTACAAAAATATTTATAGCTCTTTGTGGTGGAAAAGAACAGGAATCTAAGGGGGTTCCCATAAGTTGGGGAAAGGAGGAACACATTATAGAATATAAACGTGATGAAATACTGTTGTGCTGAACTCTCATCAGTAATGACCAATCAGGATTTCAGAGGACTATGATGAAACATGGTATCCAAATCCTGATAGAAGTGAAGGACTCAGAATGCAGAATGAGACATATGCCTTTGTATGTGTGTCTGTGTGTCTGTGTCTATGTGTGTATGAACCAAAGTGAAAATTTGTTTTGATTGACTCTTTTTGTTTTTTTCTTGTATTCCCAATGGGAGCAGGGGGCAGGGGCAAGAAGTAGGATTTGAATTGATTAAAACAAATAAAATATTTTTCAAAGACAAAAATAATGGACTTTAAAGGTTAGGGATGCATTTTTCCAGTCAAACATAAGATCTTTGAGGTCAGTGACTATGGCATTTTTATCTTCATATTTCCAGTGCCAAGCACAGTGCCTGACACCTAGTATTTTCTTCATAAATGCTTGTTGAATTGTTTTACTATCTTGGGGTGAGTTCAAGACTCAGAGTTTTCCTAATGTGTATTTTTCTGATTATTAGAGTTATCACATCTTTTTTTTCTTATGGTTATTGATAATATGCTTTGTCTTTGGAGATCTAACTATTCATACCCTTTGACCCATTATCTATTGGAGAATGACACTATGTAATGCCAATGCAATTTTCACAGTGCTGACAGCAACTGTAAATATGCTAGCATAGTTCTCAATCACAAAACACAACAGACTCTCCATATAGAAGAGAGAGAAGCAAAACATTTATTCAGATACCAGAAAACCAAATCCTAACACCAGGAAATTGAATCCATAATAGCAACATAGAAGCTAATATACCATAACACAGAGAACCACACCATCCTTTAACCTTCCCACAAATCAACACTTACAAGCCTAGTTGCCTCCCTGGCTGCGTCCTCTCTCTCCCACCATCTAGCTGGTCTGACTCCTAGCTTCCTGTGGGCTCTGCTGCACCCTTCAGCAAACTCCTCCGACCACAGGCTCCATGTGATTACATTCGACCTATTGGGGGCAGGGAAGATCTTTGAAGCATGGAAAGTCTTCAAATTCCCTTAGGCTTATTAAGGGGCAGGGAAGATTTTCAAATTACCATTGCTATTACACACTAAGGGAGTGCGAATATTTTATAAAACACATTATAAAAGCTGGATATCTCAATATGTTCATTTTTTCATTAAATGTTTTTTGTGACTACAACACTGATCTGTTGAGGGGAATATTTGGGAATATTGACTAGAATCTCAGTTTCATGTTTATATTAAAATGTGCTCCAAAAAAATTGTCCAGTACTAGCACTGTGCTAGGCATAATTTGCTTCTCTATGCTTCCCAGTGTGGTGACATTTTTCAGTAGGACAACTTTGTAGTAGAGAGGGGAACATTTTCCATGAGATCCTGTCAGTTATCATTCTACTTTAGATTCTAAAAATTATAAGAGTGCATCTTCATTTTTCTCCTTTGCAGCAAAACAGGCTTTCATTTCTTTCTACAATATCAATCAATCAATATGACTTTTTTAAGCACCTACTATGTGCCAGGCACCATGTGAGGCAGTAGGGATAGAACAAAAGGGAAATGGTCCCTGCTCTCAAGGAGAACATGCAATGATATGCTCATTAGTCTAAGAAAGTGTTAGGATTATCACTATGTCTTAAATTTTATTTAAATTTTGACTTCATCTGTATCTAACTTCAATTATACATTGGCAAACTGCTTGGTGGTATTGGCCTGATCAGAAGAATCATGGTTCCTTTCTATAGTTGCCTTAGACCAAGAGATAGCATAGGGGCAGTTTTAGCACATTAAAAAAAATCGTTACTGTATGTCTAGAATAATTACAATCAAAAACAGAAAGGGAGATATGCAATGAACCAAGCACAGCTAGAAGCAGACAATTAAACTCATTTGGGGCTAATTGGTATGGAATGTATCTTCTTCCTTCTCAAAAGAAAAGGAGTGGCAGGAAAAAATATTATTTCAAATATCCCCTGATGATTGAAAAGGCATGGGAACTGCTTCTGATATGTCATGGCCATTGACTTGTAACTAGCATTAGTAGTGTTAAATCACAATTAGACCAAGCACATATAATCACACTGCAGGAGTCTCTAGTGGCCTCCAATAAAGCCTCTTATCCTAGCAAGATCTTGAAAAGACAGACCTTTAGTGACAAGTCTGAGTCCTATTGGTGACAAGTGACTCAGTTTCTGTTATAGATAAGTATCCCAAAATTGAGAAAGCTATTACTTTGAAAACCACTTGAGGTTAACTACCCTCTCCTCTTTTCTATGAACCCTTCCAAAATCAGCTTCTTTTTCCCTGCTATGGAGGAAAATAAAAGGATTTTGCTGAAGACGTTAGAACCTTTTAGTATACTTGCAGACTAATTCAAAATCTGAGCACTAATGCTAAGCCCATCCCTAGTTCACACACTAAGTCCTACTCATATTTAGCTCAACTGGGTTATTTTCACTGCTTATACTGAGATATAATACTCAGCATATAATATATAATAATTAATAAATAATATATAGTATATATCATAATTTATAATATAATATTCAGCAAATACTCTAAGTTTTTAGAAAAAAATTTTTTTAATTAGCTTAGCTGAAGCTGAGGTTATTAAGATAGTAAAACAAAAATGTCATTTTAGCCAAACATTTATTGCTGAACAAAATTAATATAAGTACCCCTCCTCCTCCTAAATTCATCCTGACCAAATCCCACCAAAAGGTAGGTAAACTTTATATCAGGAGAAACAAACACCTTCTAACCTCTGATTGGGAGAGAGCAGAGAGCAGTGTATCAAAAAGCCTGTAAGGTTTTGGTTTTTGTTTTTGTTTTACCAATCAGAGAACCATGGTTAAGGGGTCATTAAACTGAAATAACCTTAAGAAAGGGAGCCTTACCTGGGCCATTCTCCCCTCTTTCCTGTGCTACTGCCCAACCTAACTAAAAGTAAGTAGATAGGGGTGCTAGGTTGCACGGCTAATAGAGCACCAGCCCTGGAGTCAGGAGGACGTGAGTTCAAATCTGGCCTCAGACACTTTAATGCTTACTAGCTGTGTGACCTTGGGCAAGTCACTTAAACCCAATTGCCCTGCCCTCCCCACTCCAAAAAGCAAAAAAAAAAAAAAAAAGTAAGTAGATAGTCCTTGCTCATGACTTCTCCCAGAGGCTGCAGTGTTACAAAGTACATCATGAAGTTGGAGGGAGAGGAGACCTTTACAATGTCAAGGGAGCCTGAGTTCCCAGTTCTCTTTCCCCTCTAGGCTGAGTCTCAGAGGTCCAAAAGTTCCATAAACCCCACTACCCACATCTTACTGCCCATCCCACTCCTCCCAGCTACTGTGCCTTTCTTTCAGGTCTGGGCAGAATCACTGCCTGTCTTGTATGACACGGAATTCAGAACCAGTCACTTCCATGGAGTGAATGGATAGCCAAACCTTAAGTCAAAAGCCTGTGAATTTCTTCTGGCTCATTGCCTTGGCATACAAAGTAGGTTAGAAGTGGGGATGGTAAATGAGAGTTCAAAGTATTAGATTTTTAGTATTAATTAATGAGGATTTTAACTTGTGTGGTAGTTCTGTCTTCTTATCTTGTGAATTCAGCTGTAATTACCTCATATCTAGTGGATGATTCCTTTTTCTCTAATTTGGGGGTTTTGTGAAGTTGAAAGAAGCAAGTACTCGATGAGGAGGGATGTGACCAGTAATATGATCACATAAATATCCTGTTTCTGGTGCTCAAATATTTAATAAATGTTCCAAGAATTCTCAAGCAGAATTATTCTGGACTGAAGAAATTAAAAATTTCCCTTAAAACTACTACAACACTGTATTGAAAGACATAACCTATATGGGATTCTTTATTTCTTAATATATTTTCTTTTTTCCAATTTTTTTAGCATTTTTATTTAAAGTTTTGAGTTCCAAATTCTATCCCTCTCCTCATCTTGAGATGGTAAACAATTAGATAGAGGTTATAAATATGCAATTATGCAAAACATTTCCATATTAGTCATTTTGTACAAGAAGACTCAAATAAAAGGGAAAAAAAGAAGGGAAAGTGAAAATAGTATGCTTCAGTCTGTGCTTTGTCAAAATCAATTCTTTCTCTGCAGGTGGATAGTATGTGTCATCATTAGTCCTTTAGCATTATCTTAGAGCATTGTATTGCTAAGAATAGCTAAGTCATTTACAATTCTTCATCTAACAATATTGCTATTACTTTGCACAATGTTCTCCTGGTTCCATTCACTTTACTAATGCATCAGTTCATGCAAATCTTTCTAAGGCTTTCTGAAATCATCCTGCTTATCATTTCTTATAGCACAATAAAATTCCATGACAATCATATACCATAGCTTGGTTAGCCATTGCCCAATTGATGGGCATCCCTTTGATTTCTAATTCTTAGCCACCACAAAACGAGTTACATAAATATTTTTGTACAAATAGACCTTTTCCCTTTTCTAGATGTTTTGGCAACCTATATGGAATACTAATGATTCCCACTTTTAATTAGAAATAATTAGTGGCCTTGCAGAGTTCTCATATGGACCATATGGGCCCATCATTTTCCATTCCTACAAAACACTTCTAGTATAGGAGTTCTGAATATTTGGGGATTAGGAATAAGGAAAGAGAGAATAGTATGTTAAAATAACAGCAAGGACATTTCTGGTTCATGTGTGCAAATTATTCACTTCCACTAGATCCCTTTGACTCCTCAATACTAAAAAAAAGGCGGGGGGGGGGGAGGAAAGAAGATGAAGCTTCATACACACACACACACACACACACACACACACACACACACACACACTAGATCAATACAGATCTAAAGTCAATACAACTAAATTCATAGGACAATGGAAAGAAAACTGGAACAAGGTAAAAATCCTTATGAATTAATGCACTCTAATCCTTAAGGTGTTTATTCAGCACTGCTACCCCACCAACATCTCCACTCTAGGCAAGGATGCACAAGTTGACCCACGACCTTGTGCCTGGGGCCCATCTTGAGATCCCCCTGAAGCAGAGACTTTTCTGGAATGCCTTATTTTCAGCTTGCCTGCTTCAAAGTCCACAATAAGTAGCAGATACTGAATTTATCCAACCATGTGAGAAGGAAAGGAAGGGGGACAAGACTGAAAACATATACCTTCTGACTGAAGCTTGACTCTAGGTAGAGATCCCCAAGTCTGCAAAGATTCTATCCAGAACGCCCCTCACGCCATCCTCTCTCTAACCCTATAAAAAGTGACGGATCCGGGGGCAGAGCCAAGATGGCAGTATAACAGCAGCAACATATTGCAGCTCTCACATAGCCACCCCAAAATACCCATAAAATATGACTCTAAACTAATCCTAGAACTTCAAAACACACAGAAATATACCTTCTACTAAAGTCAGCTCGGCTATGAGGAACCATATCAGCACTGTGAACTGAAACCATCCTGGCCTGAAGACCTGGCTGATCCCCGGGGGCGGCTGGAGGAGAGGAGTGGTGAGCAGCTGCAACCAGTGTTGAGAACTAGGTCAGTGGAACTTGTGAGGTCTTAGGAGAAAAGCAGTCCGGCCGAAAGGCCTCCAGGGTGAGAAAGCGCAAGGCAGAGGTTTTGCACCCACCTCCGTGTTGCAGCTTCCCCGCCTGTGGCCTGCAGAGAGCAGGGGGACTAAGAGATTGTTCAGAGGCTGAGTGCTCTTGCATTGAGTGGCCTGGATCCAGATAGTGGTCTTGGGCCTTGGTCCTGAAGTCTTCATTATCCAGTGAGCCAGAAGTAAGTAGGAAAGGGACCCAGCACCTTCCTGAGAGCTATGGCAGCCAGGAGGACCTCAGCGATTTGGGAGAGATCTTTCCCTTCTGGAAGCAGAGCCCCACAGAGATTAAAAAAAAAATCACGGACTAACCAACCATGAGTAAGAATAAGCATAAGAAGCAGGGTAAGAAGAGCAACCAAACCCTAGATTCCTTCTCTGGGCAAAAGAAAGATCACGGCAAACAGAGGAAGGAGGAGAGTTCAGCCAGAGCTCCCCCACAAGGGGCTTCCAATAAACATGAAGAATGCCTTAAAGCTAGAGATGAGCTGAAGAAGGATTTTCAAAACCAAATAAGAGAAGTGGAAGAAAAATTGGGAAGAGAAATAAGAATGTTGCAAGAAAATCATGAAAAGAGAGTCAGCAATATGACTGAAGAAATCAACACCCTAAAAAATAGATTAACTCAAATGACAAAAGAGGCCCAAA
>CM053580.1:236888447-236920622 GCA_028627135.1 Pseudochirops cupreus | reverse complement strand
AAAAAAAAAGTGACAGATTCACATTCACTCAAGTCACATGAAGGAAAAGAAGAGAACCAGAGGAATTAGAGAGGTGAGTGTGTGGCTGTACACTAAAACTCAGATAGGGCCACTCCTCTCTCCAAAGGGGATTCATAGCAGAGAGAAACAGATGGGTATGTAGGAGAATTCTAAAGCTTTTAAAGAATAAGTGATACCTATATGTTGTGAGGAATGTTGCCCATATTAAGCATGGGGCTGTCATTGTGTGGCTTAAAGGGAGGCAGAATTGATATCTCTGGGTTCTTCTCACCCCACCCTTAAATTCCTGACAAGAATGGAAGAAAGATGCTGGTGTCAGAGGTTGACAACCCTGTCCACCTCAGAGAGAAGAGCTATCAAGCTAAAACTCTATCTAGCTGTTCCCTTAAATATTATTTTTGTAGGGAATGTGTTTTCAAGGTTCAATCTGACTTCTGACTGCTGTTTATTTAAAGGGGAAATGAACAGGATGATCTTTATAGTTAAGGCTTGACTTCCTTCTCACCAAATTCAAATTCCACAATGAACACATATATATCAGAGAAACCCATTTATCCAGTTTGATAGCTAACAGAAATCAGAGGAACTATATACAGGAGAATATCTACTAGACAACATAGAATGAAGAACCTCTCTAACTGGGAGCAACTTAATTCAGCTCAACCAAGACAAAGTCCTAGATCTCACCAAAGTCTCCAAAATCTCACCCAAGGAGAAGTACCCAAAAGCAGAGTTAGAGACATGATAGAACTGTCAGCTCCTCTCATGCCAGCTTTTTTCCAGAGTCTTTTCCTTCAGCAACCTGAAGTGGGATTGGCTTCTTCCATCTTCATTCCTGAAGCCAAAAGTCAGAAGTGATTGAAATGACTGCAGAGCCTGAAACAATTTTGAAAGCTATTAAAGAGATTGAAGCTCTCCTCTCTACCACTTTCACCAACTCCATCCACTCCTCACAAAATCTCCACCGATAAGGAAAGAGTCCCATAGTAATGGGGTTGAGGACTGGGGTTACATATTTTAACCAAATTATTATCAAAAATTGAGAAATAAATTGTACTACCAAATTTCTTTTATGAGACAAATAAAATCTTAAACCCTAAACCAGAGGAGAAGTCTAGAAAACAAAAGTACAGACCAACATCATTAATCAATATCAATTTAAAATTTTTAAAAATCCTGATCAAACAAGATTATAGCAATTTACCTTTTTTTAAAAAATTCGCTATTTAATTTAATTTTAAAATTCACTATTATAAAAATGGATTTATTTTAGGGAGGCAAGGATGATTCAACAGTCAGAAAACTATTAATGTTGGTAGCCATATTAAGAACAAAAATATTCAAAGGCACATGTGTATTCCAATAGCTACAGAAAAAGCCTTTGACAAAGTACAGTATTCATTCATGCTTAAAAAAAAAAACAGAAACAAAAACCCACAAAGAATAGGAATAGAAGAATTTTTTTAATATGACAAAAAAACTATCTAAAATCAAAAGCTAGGATTTTATACAATAAACCCTAGAAACTTTACCAATAAATACAGGAGAAAAGCTAAGACACACCCTTTCTCTGCTACAATTTGCCATTGTTCTAGACTTGCTAGAAAATATTAATAAGACAAGAGAAAGAAATTTAAAATATAATGCCAGGCAAAGAGGAGGAAAAACTGTCCCAATGTGGTGATGACATTATGGTTTGCTTGTAAAATCCTAGGGAATCAGCAAAGAAATTGAGACCCTATATAAATAGCTTCAGTAAAATAGCAGGTAACAAAATAAATTTAAAAATTAATAGCACTTCTCCATAGCAATAATAAAATCCAGGAACAAAGAATAAAATGGGAAGACCCATTCAATCCAACTACAAAATGTATAATTTACCTTAGAATCAATCTGACGAAACACCTTGAATAACTACATAAATACATATTCCAGATTCTCTTCAAAGAAATAAAAAACAACTCATAATTGGAAAGATTTTCATCACTCATACAATACCAAACAAACTATCAAGGGAATATTTTGCAGGCCTATACAAAATAAAAACAAAATTCATTTGGAGGAAAAAAAATATCTAAAATGTAAAGGAATATAATTTATTTTTTAAAAAAGAATTAAAGGGGAATGGAACTTCTAGACATCAAACTATATCAAAAAACAGTAATCATTAAAACTATTTGGTTCTGGTTAAAGACAGAAAAGTAGACCAATGAACCTGACAAGACAGTAAAGAAACAGAAATATTTTAACTCAATAATTCAATTTTCAATAAATGTTCCAAAATGATTACCTTAAAAAAAATTCCTTTTTTACAAGTATTGCCAGGAAAATTAGCAGGATGGCAGAAGTTATATTGTTATCAACAACTTACATCATATGGCATAATAAATTCAAAATGGATACATGACCTGACAAATAAAGATTTTAACAAATTATAAAAGAATCACACCAGGTACCTTCCATAACTATGGATTTAGGATGAATAAAACAATAGACAGAGGTGATTACAAAAGATAAAATTGACAATTTCAATTATGTAAAGTTCAAAAGCTTTTTTCTTAAGAAATAAAATATATGCAACCAGAATAATAAGGAATGTAAGTAACTGGGGAAAAAATTCTTTGTGTCAAATTCTCTGATAAGGGTATGATATCTAAGATAGAGAATTAAAATGTAAGCCCAAAAGCCATTTCCCAATAGATAAGAACAGCTTTTAAAAGAACTATAAATTAGGGGAACCTCAGAGGCAAGAGTAAGAGGGAGAGCAGGGGAAGGAAATCCTTCTCCTCTCATCAGTTCAGGTCATTCATAGCTCCTGCACCCTGGGTGCTCTTCACCTGCTGGGCTCAGGAAGAAAGAGGCATTCAGGCAAGAGCACAAGAGAGAACAGGAACCAGTCAGAGAGAAGCAGGAAGAATGATCAAGTCCTCCTTGTCATCAGTTTTAAAGATGCAGCCTGTTCTAGTTTAAAAAAAAAAACAATCAAAAACCAACCTACCATTCACCCATGTGGTAATAGTCAAGAGTGCTTCCTTCATAAGACACCTGGGCCTGTCTAGGTAAGCTGCCTTATGAGTGCCTCCATGATGGGTGTATTCCAAAGATCCTGCTACTCATTTACCCCTGTTTGAAATTTTCTGTCCTGTCAAATAAGTAAAGGTTCATTTTTTGTCTGTTATATTGTTTGTTCTCAGTTTCAGATGCCAGGCTGGATCAAAGAATTTGAGTCATAGTAACCTCAAAGTTGGGGTTCCAGGGAGAGTATTGCAACCAGCCAACCCAGGCAAAGAAGCCCTGAGAAGCTAAGTGTGTCTCAGATTCTAGTCCAAGGGGAGTTTTGGGCTTGAAATTGGGACTCTGTTCTAGAAGAAGTGAACTAAACTACAGTGTTGGAAATAAGTTTGTATGTTTGTAAATATATCTTCTGAAATAAACATTTCTTTTAAAAATATGTAAATTATTAACAACTGTACAATAGAATGCTTCAACTCTCTAATAATAAGAGAACTATCCATCAAAACAACTGTGGTTTTAACTCACATCTCTCAAATTAACAAAGATAACAAAAGATTGAAATAGTCAAAGTTAAAGTAATTATGAAAAGATAGAAATACAAATGTATTTTTGGTGGTACTTTTAAAGCCAAGCAGCAACAGCTTTCCAGAGTGTAATGGTAATTAATTTAGCAGGTACTTAGCCCTTAGTAACTAATGGCTAAGTACTTCTGTGAAAGAAATAGAAGGTGTGAACTATGTCTCCTGTTGCTGACATAACAGGAAGGCATTGGCTGACACAGGAAGCCAATGTGTGTGTATGTGTGTATTTAAGAAGAGCTCCAGAGGACAGTCAAGAATCAAGAATTTTCCTCCTGGTGGCTCCTGGTAGAGGAAGCAGAATTTTCACAGCATCTGGAAGCTGGGCTGCTGCACTGAGAACTGAGTTAGAGTTTTCTATGAGACCAGAATCTGGTGAAGGCTGAAGTTGCTGCTGAGAAGGCCACCTGGAAGGCTGAGATTTCTTCTGTGTCCTAGGGCCAGCTGAACTGCTGGAGGACTGAAGAAGCATGACCAGGGTAAGACTTTGTTTGTTTGTGGCTTGGTGGATCCTCGAGCTCCCAGCAACAGAAGTGGTGAAGATTTTCAGATGTGCTGGACCCTGTGAACTTCAGTGTATAACAAGAACTGCCTGGAGGACTGGATGAGAACCTGGGAGCTGTCTGTCTCCAAATTCAGGTGACTGTTTGGTGGATTCAGGTAGGAGCTGGGACCATGGCAAATTATGGTCCAGGGAATCTGAGAGACCACCCCAAGTCAAGATGAAGAAAAGGCCTCTCTTTGGATATTGAACATGTGATAAAATTGAAGTTTACTAGACCCCGAGGAGTGGAGGGCTTGTGTAATTTTCTTATGATTGTATTTAGTGATTAATGATACTTAGTAATTGTGAATCTGGATAAGTGACTGATTAAGTTAACTTATGATTACCCATGAGTGGAAGACTGACTTGAATTGTGAAATGATTGAATGATTAAGTAAGAAGGGTTTCCCCCTTAGGGAAACCAGATGATTATCCTTTTGTTCTTTGTTCTAAATACTGTGGCCACTTTGGTGAAAACTATGTGGCCATTCTAATGTTAAGCTGTCATAAACACTATATTGTTATTTTCTGTGATAAGATGTAATGTTGTGAATATTATATTGTGTTGTGAATGTTTGCTTTGGTTTGTAATGGAATAAATGGAGTGTTCGCTATACTATATAATCAGAACCTTAAAAGCTGTTCACAGTAGCATTCTTTTGGGCAGCTGCTTGTGCATGGCATTACACAGAGGACTGCTACTGTGAACAGCTTTAAGATTCTGATCACATAGTATAATGAACTCTCTATTTATTCAGCAGTAAACTAAAGCAAAACTTTCACAGAAATAAAAGTACAGTATTCACAATGTTATAACATAACAACTTATCACTAAAGTGGCCACATAATTTTCACCAAATTGGCCACATAGTTTTAAACAAATGATATCATTCAGTAAGGAGGAAGTTTCCTTAAGGGACACAAAGTACAACAGTCAAAGTTCTCCACCCCTAGGTCATATTGTCTTAATCTCTCAGTCAAAAAGTCTTCTTTCTTCTTGATTGTAGATTAGTTTCTAATCATCCTTAACTCAATCATCCTTAAGAGATACAAGGTACAGAGTACACAGTTCTCCCACCCCTAGACCACAGTAAATCATGATCTCATTCAGTATTAATTACCCAAGGAGAGGTTTTTTCATCTAGACTGGAGTCTGGCTCCCAAATTCCATGGTTCCTGTTCCATAATTGTCACCTGGATTCACAGGTAGGCAGCTTTCAGCTCCTCATCCAGTTCCATATTGAAGCTCACAGTGTCCAGTCTACTTCAATTCCTTCACAGTTTCTGTTTCTGGGAAGACAAAGCTTAACAGAGCCTAGACAACATTCATTCACATTGCCGGCACCATCATGAATTCACTTTCTGCCTGTGAAATAAACACAGACCCACAAACAAAGTCCAAGAGGTCAACACAAATAATTAGTAAAGTCCCAGGACCTCTGAAACCCTCCTCCAGAACTTCTGTAAACAGACAAGAAAATCCTCTTTCAGGGCTTCCAGTAAGGTCCCAGGGCTTCTGTAAAAGGTATTACAAACACAAATCAACACAGATAGAACAGACAGAGTGCTGGGATACCACGAGTTTTCTCCTTCTCAACTCTGCCATGTTAAGTGTTCCCTCCTCAGTTCTGCTCTCTCCCAGCTTGTGCTCAGCTTTTTATCTGGTCATTAGCTCCTCCCTGTTCTGCTCACCTCTTACATCCTTCCTGTTCCTGTCTTTGGCAAGTCCCTCACACTGTGGGTTTCACAAATTCTATTTCTTAACAAAAACCTGCTACAATCACAGGCAAGGCTCAATTTTAAAAAGGTGCTAAGTGTTTGTGTGCTTGCCATTACAGTACTACAAATTAATTTCACTCTTCCAGAAAGTATTTGAATTCTGCAAACAAAATAACTAAAATGCCTATACCTTTTGACCTACTGTTAGGCTTATTTCTTAATTTGTTCAACAACCAAAAGAAAGAAAGCCCCTCATATGCACTAAACGATTTATAGCAGGCCTTCTTATAATAGCAAAGAACTAGAAACAAAGTAGATGCCCATAAATTGAAGGATGGCTTAACAAATTTGGTATGAGGGTAATGGAATACTACTAGTTCTATAAGAAGCAGTGAATGTGGAGACTTTACAGAAGCATGGGAAAATATGAAATGATGAAAAGTTTATGTAAAGCAAGCCAAACCTTATGCAATGACCAAAAGAACAATACATAAAATGACTCCATCAATATAACTGGACAGAGCAACACCACCAAAATAATTAAAACTGAATGCTAAAAAAAGTAATGTCCAAGGAAGGCTCCAAAAGAAGAATAAATATGAGAAGGCTCTCTCCCTCTCTCTCTCTCTCTCTCTCTCTCTCTCTCTCTCTCTCTCTTTCTGTGTCTCTGTCTCTGTCTCTGTCTCTCTCCCTTTCTCTCTCCCTCTCTCTCTCTCTTTCTCTCTCTCCCTCTCTCTCTCTCCCTGTCCCTCTCTCTCCCTCTCTCTCTTTCTCTCTCTCTCTCTCTCTCTCTCTGTCTCTGTCTCTGTCTCTGTCTCTCTCTGTCTCTCTCTGTCTCTCTCTGTCTCTCTCTCTCTCTCACACACACACACACACACACACACACACACACACACACCACTTTATAGAAGTGGGTGACTATACCCATTGAACACAACATATAAAGTTAGGCTTTTCTGAAATATTGGTAAATTTTGCCGAACGGGTTGTTATTTTCCCTTCTTCCTTTCATTCTTTATCATAAACTGTGGGTTGGCAAATTATGGCCCATGGGGTTGCCTGTTTTTGTATGGCTAGAGAGCTAAGAATCGTTTTAGAATAAAATTTGTACAATAAAATTTTATTTAAAACTGTAAAAAAAAACCCAACCATTCTTAGCTTGTAGGCCACACAAAAACAGGAGGTTAGCCAGATGTGGTAGCTCATAATTTCCCAACCTATATATAAGGGATGGGTCTCCAAGAAGGGATAGGGATAATATCTTGAAAAATGTAAGTCATATTAAAACAAAATATGCTAATAGAAAATGTACTTTAAAAAATAAAAAGAGAATGACAACCATGTTAGCCTTTCTTTAGTCTCAATCAAGTGACTATGAATTATTACACAAAAGCCTGTAGCCCCCAGAACTATCTTATGGTCTGGTCCTGGGGAAAATATAAGCAAAGACCAATTGTTAGAAATATCCTGGCAAAGTTCTGATTGCTTTTCAAAGAACAAAATTCTTTATCTAACTTTAAGGAGACTTTGCTAAAGATACTGAAGTATTATCCTGAGGAATGACTAACAAAGTCTTCTTTGAATATATTGAACTAGTCTCTGTCATAAATGAATGCAAGTAAAATCTCTGAAATCACCATGTGATATAGACCAGATGATACTCTAAAAATCTCTTATGCTCCATAATTCCTAGGAAAAATGGGCTAAATTTGAAAGCAGAAACATAGCTCATGGGTTCTCCAGATCAGTATATGTATCACTGCTACTTCATCCACCATTCATTACTTTTCTTCTGCCCATGCACAGAGAATGAGCAAGAAACCACACCAATTTCTCAGCAAGGCTCAGAGTCTAAGAAAAGACAAAGGCAACAGTCATAAAACTTCCTGCAACAAGTGTTTGTCTGACATTAATGGGAATCGTATGGATTTTATGTCATTGAACTCTGAATGGAGCAATAGTGTCAAAGTAAATTCAATTTATCACAATATAAAGTATCTAGAGCACAGCATGATGTAGTGGAAAGAGCACAGGATTAGGAATCAGGAGGCAAGTCCTAGTTACAGCTGTGCCACTAACAAGTTGTGTGACAAACAGCTTTCCCTTGCTAGGCCTCAGTTTCCCCCTCTGTGAAGTGAAGACATTAGACTTGATGATCTCTAAGCCCACTTCCAACCTTCCTATTCTGTGTTTGCCTAAACACCGAGCTAATGTAAAAGGATCCACAGCAAAGTTGCCCCTGTCACACGTGGTTTGGAGTGTACATTTAGAGCTAGAAAGTATTTCAGAGGCCACAACCCTTCCCCTCATTGTACTGAAGCCCAGGGAGGTCAAGTAATCCACCCAAGGCATCATGGGTAGTGAGTACGTTTAGAACCCAGGTCCTCTAACACCAGAGCCAGTATCTGGTTCCTTGCACCAGGTTTGCTAGTCATCTCTTTCCAAAGACAAGTTGAAATCATGATGAAAAAACTTCAAGCTTAGTTTTGGCCATAATCTTAAAGTGCCCCTAAAGGTAAGAACAAGAATTCTTTGGTTTTAAGCCCAATCTGTATGCAAGTATCTAATTGAGGAAGGCATGACAATAATAATAAAGATAACAGCTTTTACTTATGTGATATTTATATGATGATAATAATATGTGACAGTAGGTCAAAGGCTATAGGCATTTTACTTATATGATGAATGATGATAGTTTATACTTATGTAATATGCTAACGAACTTTGCAATTATTATCTCATATGAACCTCACAACAGCCTTGGGAGGTCATTGCTACGATTATTCCCATCTTGCAAATGAGGAAACTGCAAACAGAGGTTAAGTGACTTGCCCAACATGACACAACCAGTAAACATCTGAAGCCAGATTTGAACTCAGATCTTCATGACTCCAGGTCTGCTGCTCTATTCACTGAGCTGTAGCTGTGACAACGAGGGTCTTCCAGAGCAAAGATAGAAAAGTAGTGCAATTTCTTAAATAGTTTGTATCTTAAGAGGGATTTTACAGTAAGAAATTTTCAGGAAATGCTAAGCTCTAACCCATTCTCTAATAGACGGCCCTTTTTAAGCCTTCGGTGTGACTGTTGCCTTAGATCCATATTTGCTCAAAGGCTATTCTGAAAAGCTGCTCCTTGGTTTAGACTTCGTACTTCCCTGACAAAACTGGGAATATTATTCAATGCACTTTTTAACTGGCTGCTCCTGTTTTAGCAACAGTAAGTAGTACTTAAATTACTATGCCCTGGCTCCCATGTCCTTAGTCAATAATATTCACTTACCACTCGCACACTGAGTTTCTCCTTGAGGATTAATTAAATGCACATCAACCCTTAGATCCTTCCTACAGTGATTCTCTGTTTATGATTCTATTTTACAAAAGACAAAAAGGAAATCACTTCCATAGGTGCCTTTAAAAAGAGAAACAAAACCAAAGTAAGCAGCGGACTGATTTTAGCATAGGTTTAATTCATTCTACAACAATTGTAGGAAGACTCTTAAATAACAGCACTTAATTTATGTACATTCTAAATGAGAATAATAAACCTAAATGAACATTCACACAAACATCAATTATACTCATTTTTAAAGTAATATTCATTCTCATGAATTGAGAATCATTCTCCCTTATTGATAGAGGAAAATAGAGATGCAAAACAAAAAGAAAAAACGAAGATAAAAGAAATAAAGTGCATTCGGTCAAAGAGAATATTACTGAAACCATATGGATATTCCAGGGAGAGGCTGATCTATGCATCTCACTAGCAGCCCTCTATCCTACTGTCTCATTTGTAGATCAGGGCTGCTCCACAGTGGCTTCCATACAACCTCTGCCATGTGATTTCACCCTAACCCAAATTGTCACAGGGGTCTCACAGGCAAGAGCTTTGGAGTCATGCTAAGGTTTGGTTTGCAGAAACTATCAGATGAGAAAATGTGCACATCCAGAAAGCAAAACCCAGTCTCTTGTCTTGTCTGTATGTGCTTGCTTATCTTAGCTCAGCTACAGGGCATGAGATAAAATTGTGGAATGTACAAAAGCTGGTCTTTAAAGGTCCTCATTGTACCCCGACTCTCACCCCTAGAACCTGTCATGTTTTCTAGATTCTTCCCGATCAGCTCCACATTCTGCACATTCATGGCAACAGGCTAGACATAGTTCAACATTTCTAGGCATATATAATAAATTTTAAAATGTATGACTTATGTTGACTTCCATTTGCAATATAGTTCTGACTTTTCTAAGGTGATTTCATTTCCCTTACTAAAGTATTAAAATATAAAAATGTGGCTCAGTGGATAGAGTACTAGGTCTGAAATCAGGAAGGCCTAAATTCAAATTCATCTTTACATACTTACCAGCTACATGACCCTGGGTAAGTCCCTTCACCTCTGTTTACCTTAATCTACTGGAGAAGGAAATGGCAAACCACTCCAGTATCGTTTCCAAGGAAACCCCATGGCAGCACTAAGACTTAGACACAACTGAACATCAACAGTAACAAAAAAGGACCAAAAACAAATCAATGCGTTACCATATTGTTTAAATAGTCTAAGCATAACATCAAGTATCATTAAAAAGGGATAAGTCCAGAGTAGCAGGTACCTCCTGTACGTCTACAGGTATATTTGAGTTTAGGGAAATGGGCAATCTGTAGCTTAACCCTGCAAATGCTATTTAAACTGGTGGCATCACCATTCTCTCAGTGACTCACACTAGAAACCCATGAATAATCTTAATTTCTCTCTCCTTCAGCATCCATTTAGTTGCCAAGTTACACTGATTCTGCTTCTAAAAGTACATGTTGAAACTATTCCCTCTTGCCCATTCATACTGCCACCAACCCAGTGAAGGACATCAAGGCCTATTCTCAGAGCTATTGTAATGGCCTCTTAAATGGTCTTCTTTCTTCCACTCTTCCTTTTTACCAATTTATCTTTTACACAACTGCCAAATAAGCTAGATCTAATCATGTGTCTGACAACACCTTAACAAACTTTTCATTGACTAATGAGTAACTTTGGAATAAAATACAAAATCTAATTCCAGACATTTAAAACTTCCACAATCCAGCTCCATTGTGCTTTTCCAGACCTATTTCATATTAGTCTCCCTCTCATGAGAAACAATGTGGTATAGTAGAGAGCTAGCCTTGGAACCAAGATGACCCAAGTGTCAGTCCCATCTCTGACACATCCTGGTGATGTGACAATGAGAATATCTCTTACCTTCTCAGTGCTATAAGAAGCTCTCAAAGATTATAATTTGCAGTGAAGGTGTTAACTTGTATTAGTAGAAGGAATCCTTATCTGGTAGTTCCCTATTCCAATGAAATTATGGGTCCAATCCCTATCACTCTTTCTCATACTGTTCATTCAAATCAAACTAGACTTCTGACTGTTCCCCAATTTCATCCTGAGGTGTTCTACTTCCAAATGTTCACAGAGGAGATGTCACCTAGACTTCACTCCAGGAGCCTCAGAGATAGTATAAGATAGTTAATAGACAGCTGGCCTTGGAGTCAAGGAAATCCGGGTTCAGAATTATATCATTTAACCTTTTAGTGTTGCAGGCACCTCCATAGATTCTAAATAGTATAACATCTTGTTATGGGAATCTGAAGATCTTCCCTGCCCCTTTGCTAAAGTGGCTACGTGACTCTGAGAACCTTCCCTTATTTGAAAGTATACTCTGCCCCTTAACAGGCTGAATGTGGTCACACGGAGCCTGTGGCGGGAGGCTTCAGGAATGCCTTTGCCTTGTAGCTTTGTGATTGGACAGTGGGTCAAGAGGGCTGTGACATTCTCCGAGCCAGGAGAAGGCTATATATATATGCCCTGATGTGAGGTTTTGCTTTGGGGCTTACTTTGAGACTTTGAGAAGAGTTGTGTGATTTGGCCAGATGAGACTCTGGGAAGCCGTTGAGCCCCCCAGCTTTGAAAAACCCAGATGTTGGTGCTTCCCTCTCTGGTAACCGAATAGGTAACTGATGTAATGGTCAGACAGTTTAGAAGCCCATCTGCTGATTTGTTTCTCTGTCTGCTTGTAACTTGTGCTTATAACTTGGGTTTGTATTCTGTTTGTTTTCTCTGAAGTTTAGGGTTCTGACTTTTCCTCCTGAACTAGGTAAATGATATATGTTTGATTGATTAAAGTAAGCTTGTTAGCCCATTTTAGGTTGCTTTCCTTTAGAAAAGCAGATCTAAGAACCTGTGCTAGCAGTCGCCCTAGGTACGCTAGGGTGTTTGCTGATACACATCTGCATTTCACCAACACATCTGCCCAAATTTCACTCCATGCAGTCAGGAAGGCAAGAATTCCAATATGGACTCAGACACTTGTTAGCTGTGTGATCCTGGGCAAATCACTTAATCTCTGTCTGCCTCTATTTCTTCCACTGTCAAATGGGGATGATAACAGCACCTACCTCCCAAGGTTATTGTGAGGAACAAATGAAATATTTATAAGGTCCTTAGCACAGTATTGGACACAAAGTACTTAATAAATTATTCTTTTCTTCCCTCTGCTGACCTAACCTGGCACCAAAGGAACCCTTAGGGTCTTCCCTTCCCTTCTTGGCTACTTCTCAGTCCTGGAGTTTCTCCTAATGTTATGCAGAATCAGCATGATTCATATCCACGAAGGTGTTCTAGCTTTTAAATATTTTAAAAATATATTTGGATCTTTAGGAATCATTTACCAGGCGCATGAAGGAACTTTTAAACACTTCCAGCTTAATCCTGTTGCCTGGGAACTATTCCAGACACATCCTACATGTTGGAGGGGGGTGTGGAAAGCATTCTATAGACTCGCTGTAACAAAACCTTGGTGTCACCTTTGAATATCCTGGGGCTACACATCTCATTCTGTCACACCTATCACTAAGACATAAGAAACTGATATCATTAGGGACCAGTTTAATGAGTTGAAGGATTAATATTTTTAAAAAAGCATCTAAAGTAAGGCTATCAAATGAGATGGAAAATGACTTAGTCATAGCACTGCTTAGAGCAACTTGGATTCTAAATTAATAAGCATTAGTATTCCATATAAATTCATCACAATGTACACATTAATAAACAATAATGATGATGCTAGCTGAAGATGCTAAACTATACATGTAATACCCAAAAATATTACATGCTGTTCCTTGGAATCGACAATTCAATATCTACACACGTTTTGAATCTATATTACCATTGTCCCATCAGAGGCAAAATACTCTAATGCCTGCTCTTCCACCAACTCATCATGTCACCTCAAAAGTATCTTTCAGCTTCCGTTAACTATTCCCACCATATTCTACTCTGTAAAAATGAAAGGTAAGAAAGACCTAGATGAAAGCTGGGTGCATCTTAAAGCAATGCTCTAGCTCCACCCTAAGATCTAATTAACTAAATTATGTAATCAGGTAATTAAATGTAATCTCATCAATTTGGAAGATCCCTCTAACAAGGTAGATCTCAGATGGCCCATCCTATGTGACTCTTGTCCATGATCTCCCATAAATTTGACTCCAGACACTCATCCAATTTCCTGGAGGCCTCGCTCACCTTCTCCTGGCATGCTGACATGGACAGGGTCCTAGTGAAGCATGTGTTCTATCCATTAACGTGTATATTGTGGTAAATTTATATGGAATACTAATGCTTATTCATTTAGAATCCAATGACAAACTCATCTTCTTTTTCTATCATATAGGTAGGTCCCTGACAATATATTTGATTCATATTCTTCTAACATCTTCATTGGTTAAATTTTGCTGCCTGCTCACATCTACCATATGTGCTTTTCCTTCATCCTTTGTGTGATATCCTTTCCAATTCTTTGCAGATGATTGAGCTATTTGTCATTGTTGTTCAGTCATGTCCAACTCTTCGTGACCCCATGTGGGATTTTCCTGGCAAAGATACTGGAGTGGTTTGCCATTTCCTTCCCTAGTTCGTTTGACAGATGAGGAAACTGAGGCTAACAAGATGAAATGACTTGCCCAGGGTCACAGAACTATAGTAAGAATCTGAGGCCAGATTTGAACTCAGAAAGATGAGTCTTCCTGACTCCAGGCACGGTACTCTATCGCCTGAGCCACCAAGATGCCACTTACATCCAATCTTAATCAGCATCATCACACTAGAGCTTCTGGTGCAGTTCTGAACTACACAGCCTAAATGGGTAAGAATGGAAAAACTGCAGATGGACTAATGGAATCAACCTACAGATTATTCACCAAATAGTACATTCTCTGTTAATTTGTACAAAAAAAACATCCATTGCAATTCTTTGCAAAATATGGAGAGTTTTCCAAATAATGTGCTTTGCTTTTGCCTGTTAGAAACAGCTTGGGTGTTCGATGTCCATACCACTGAAATTATTGGAGCTTTTCACTGAAAATATTGTAAATTTCTATTACAAGTACTATAAGCATCTGTTAGTTCTTTCACTTTCTTCCATATCTGTTTCCCAACGTTCAAACTCTCTTAATTGGTGTTCATGGGCCAAGTAAGTTCTCTCCTCCAAAGGTCTACCAGACAGAATCTGTTCACCTTGGCTGCTATCCACTTTCAAATGTCCAAGAACTGTGGTGACTTTCTTTTGTCTTATAATACGCCATTGAGAATCACTCTTTTTACCCAGTTCAAGCTTATTTCCAGAATTCCTTGGAAAATCTTCTTGCTTACGGCTATCTCATGGTAGAAAGGAACAATTCCTAGAAGCATGGAGCCATGCCAGTATCCAGTTGTGTGAACTCATATTCAAATCACTTCATTTCTATAATCCTAATATTCCTAATCTACAGAAGAAAGGCAATAGACAAATGATCTCTGAGAGCCTTTACAGACATCACAGGTATTTCATGTATGAATTCTTTTCAGTCACTGTGCCTTTTTTAATAAAGTATTAACACTTTTTTTTTTTACCTTGGCTGTAATTACCTTGATTGGAATGAGTAACCCTTTAAAGGGATCTCAGTTTTCTAAACTGTCTGATTACTTACAAAGTATTTGTAAAAAGTAGGTTTATCTTACACAGACTCTCTGGAATTTCAGAACCATATCTCTTTTAAGGAGGCATCTTGTTCCACTAGCCTTTCTAAACAGCTCCCCAAAGTGGTGAATGAGGGATGCCATTCTGGGACCAAAATTACAGTTGGGTTGGCCATATGACATTATTCCTGAAAGTGCAATCTTTTGGAAATCATGCCGAAAGAGCAAATCTGCTTTTCCAGGGGAAATATGATCATTTAAAAGTGGTATTTTGAATATGAACCATGTAAGATGAATTCCCAGTTTATTACAGAATTGGATGCAAACACATACATTAAAGGAGACAGAATGAAGTGCACTACTGTGGATATAGATTTCCAATCTGAACACAGGATTCTCTTATCTCTGAGCAGGAAACGTGTGAGATGAATTTCTCACTTACAGATTAATTTACACTTTAGTCATCGCGGCTAGAAGATAGCCTGTCCTACTTATTGGCCTAGGATGGTACTAGTAATAGTGTGTGCATTTACATAGTGCTTTGAATCCTTAAAGTGCCACAGGATATTAATTATTTCATCTAATCTGTGTGATAGTGTAGTATTATTTACCCCTTTTCTCACTAAGATAGAGGAGCAGGAGCAAGTCACTTACATTTGACGTTTCAAATAAGGTACCTGGTCTGAATTGAAGCTATTTCATCATATACCTCCAACACTTTGGGTTTTCTTGTAGGTTAGCATGTCTTTGTTTGAATTTTTTTTTTAAATTGGTGATAATATCTGACCTCACAGTAGCATATTGTGCAAATTAATTGCTTTTGAGTAAAGCACTTTCTGTTCCCCAGATGAAAAATATTAGTAGTAAATATTTCAATTGATTAACATGATTAATGACCATTTTCCATATCATTTGTCAAGGTTGGTCATGTCAGAGATATTGAATAATGTATAAAATTGGAAAAAAAAATTTCCATCACTCAAAGAGCTCTTGCAATCCCACCTTCTCCATTTAGTCATTCATAATTCATAGGAAGAAAGGTGAGGATTCTGCCCACCCTTTGCCCAACCGTTGAGTCTAACTTGAATTTCCCAATATTTTCACTATTTATTTAATAGTGAAATCATTTCTTTTCTGGTAGTATTTTTTTAAAAATATTTATACAATCTGTATGACTTGTGATGTGCTTGCTTCAATTTTAAGCTATAAGCAATCAGGGGAGAAAGGTTCTAGCTGTTTAATTTTCTTGTAATGATGACTTACACTGTACTATAGATTATTTACTTTAATTTCTCATTAAATATATTTTAGATTAATTTATTTATTAGTAAATGCTTTTTGATGATGGTGAAAATACTGCAAGCAACATGGATCACTTGGGGAAATAATTCAATTTTATCTCATTCCTTAAATTATTTTTTCTACATAATTATTATACAAAATATATCGCATTAAGCTTTAATTATTCTTCCAAATACCTCTAAGTTATTTCATCTTTGGGCTAAAAGTAAACAATTTAAGGAGCCTCAATTCCATACAAGAACCAAAAATTGGAAGTCTCAGAAGTACATAAGCTTAAAATTATAATAGTGCTAAGCTAAGCTATTGTTAATTAGTCCAAAGAATGAAACATTACAACCAAAAAATGTATACATAAGGAATGGCTTATAGCCATATTCAAACAAAATTCATATACTTTGCTTTTTTAAAAAAACAAGAAGTCAATTGCCATTGGAGGAAAAATTATTTGGAAATGTACCCAATGCTAACTCATTAACTCTCTCTTTCTCTCTCTCTCTCCCCCTCTCTCTCTCCTCCCCCCCCCTCTCTCTCTTTTTCTCCTAGCAGAGACCTGGAAGATCTCAGCTTGTCCAATGACTCCTAAAGGGTCTAGGAAATACTCAGCTCAATGGACCCTTGAAATAGCAGGATAATTTCAAAGTGGCCATGTTATGAACCTGGGTTCATTCTATGTAGTAGATTCTTCATTTAATCAATCTCTCCTCCCTACCCACTAACTTACCTTCCCATACAATCAGATACCTGAGGTAGGGGTAGTACTAAATGCATGAAAAGCAGTATTCATCTATATGATGTAATTTGAGGAGTAATAATACAAAACTATACCTTTCCAAAAATGTCCTCTTCCTCCACCATGAGCCTACCACACAACTGACCCCACTATTCTTTATCCTGAAATATCTACAGTTAGACCTGTTCATGACAGAATAGTAAGTTATAGAGAGTTGGGAGAGTAAGATTATCCAGAAGGCCAAGGGAAAGTGAAAAATGATCTAGGAAAAGAGGTGTATGTCAGTGTGGGGATGGAGAGGCTGGTGGAATCTCTGTAGTAATCATCAGTTATTGGGACTGAGTCTCATTAATATATTAGTACCTGTAATATCTTAGTACAAATGAACAAATTAATATCCTAAGTGTTCCATAAAAGTCTTAATTCCAAAGGCTCAGTGTAACATGGAGGTCATTAGAAATGATATAGAGTTGGAGCTAGGAAGAATCTTAGAGATCATTGAGTCTCGCGCCCATTTTAAAGATAAGGAAACTAAGGTACAGGGAAGTAAAATGACTCTTCTCCAAAAGCACAAAGATAGTACAAGATTGAGAATGAAACCCAGGTGTCTGGCTCCAAATTCAGTTCTCTAGGTTTATAAAAGTTATGTCAGCAGAGTAGAGCGATGGTAGATTCTTCCCAACTGGAAAGTCTTCAACTATAACCTTAGCTAGATATTTGTACTGCTAACTTCTGAGGGTTTTTTCAGGAAAGCATTTTGGTTTTTGGATTGTTTTAAGTACCACATAAATATCAGCTAGCATTATCATTAACCTGTTCTCTCTTTTTCTATGTAGTTCAGAGGGAAACAAGCTTGGGACAATTCGATATCTTGTTATTAATGATCTTTTGTATTTAATGTTTTATGAATTGTTGCAAAGATATACAAAATAAGTTTTTTGTAGTTGAATAAAAGTATTAAGATGAAAGTTCATCCTCTCTTAACTGATTGAAAGTATCTTTAGTACAACTCTAGCAGCAAACAGGAGCCACCAGTATGATACATATTTGTGGCAGGGTCAACAATTCTTTAGCTGATGTAATGTTTGCCATAATGTCTGGTCTCTGTAATTCTATACCTCTTATTATAAATATAAGGTTATAGTGTTGCTTCTTACAATTCTATAACTATAAGGGTTATCCTTCCTCACACTGAAAAATGTAAATTAAATCATACTGCTTGTTATAGAACACAGATAAGCATGTACATATTTATATATAATCATTTCGATTACCAAGGCCTTGTTGGAATTTTTGTGCATTGGAAGTTTACTTACCTCATCTCTGTGAGATCTGAGTTAGCATTTCACATGTAGAATCTCAAAAGTGGAAAAAAAAACAAATATATAAGTCTCTCAATAATGCCTTTGATTCTTCACTTGAGAGAATAGCCCAAAGATATTTTGATATTTTCCTGGAACTTTCCAGACAATTTATGTAACAACTGACTTCATAAATTAGACCTTTCATATCATACTTGCTAACTAACTTTGGGCAAGCCAGGAAACTCTCATCCCCCTCAACGATTTACGACACTCAAAGATCTCAAAGAATGTTTCTGGAATTGGAGATAGTGGATAACACTTTATTCCCCACCATCAGCCATCCCAGAACTCCTTAAAAGGAGGAAGGATCAATACAACACACACACACACACACACACACACACACACACACACACACACACGACAGATGAAATTTTTCCCATACAAAAAGGTAAAGCTTAGAGGCCATCTTGGCAGCTTCCATTCCACTTAAATCTGAGGAACTATCACGTCATTGTCCCAACATGAATAGAGGCTTTGAAGTCTACAACATCCCATCTACCCTCTCCAACTGACTATAAAGAATATTATTTAATAAATCTCTTTTGAGGGTATAAGCCTTTCACAAAGATTTTCTTTTTCCCTTCCCTAGGGCAGATGATTGGATTACCATATAATCACTCAGTTGCAGAGGCATGTGCCACCAAATGATGGAATGGAAATGGGTAGGAGAATGTGATCAATAGATGGACTAATATCATGTTCAGCCAATTTTAGATAACAGTTTCATGTGTGTTCCAAGTACAGCCCCTATAGAGCTTATTGGTTGAATTCTGCAGGATACTATATGATTTGTTTTATGGAGATTTGTTATCCATTGGTTCATTAAAGATAAGGAGACATCATTATAATTCTAGGCACCAGATCATCAATGTCTTACTAGGTACAAGATACATACTCAATTTCTACAAACTGCAGCATTGTGTGATAATATCTATCAATTTCTTGCAAAATCTACTTTCGTCACTAAGTTTGGGTCTCTTAAGGATAACACACCTCTAATTTTTGGTGGCGACAAGATCCTGAATCTTAAACCCTTCCATTTCTACAACCAAATCTATATTGAGAGCCATTTATTTATCACTCCTTTCGTAACTGATTAATGGCTGAGTTCACAGAGGTGTTGTATGTGATAACTCTTCTGATTTGGTTCTGGAATTGTAACTGTTTCATAGGTTCCATCCAGAAAAAAATGCTTTTCACTATATTTGATAAATCCAATGTCATAAACCTGCTATCAACTTTTACTACTGCTTAGTGAAGTGATGCTTCCTTATTCTAAAAGTATTTCTATAGGTTTGTAGTTGTAGTTGTCACTGAGGAGCTGCGTATCAGTACTAATTGTTGTTGAGTAGTAGTACTAATAGTCATTATCATGTAGCAGTAGTAGTAATAGTTATAGTCATTATTGTGTAGTAGTAGCAGTAGTAGTAATAGCAGTAGTAGTAGTAGTGGTAGGAGTAGTAGTAGTAGTAGTAGTAGTAGCAGTAGTATTAATAGCAGTAGTAGTAGTAGTGGTAGTAGTAGTAGTAGTCGTAGTAGTAGCAGTAGTAGTAATAGCAGTAGTAGTAGTAGTAGCAGTAGTAGTAGTAGTAGTAGCAGTAGTAGTAATAGCAGTAGTAGTAGTAGCAGTAGTAGTAGTAGTAGTAGTAGTAGCAGTAGTAGTAATAGCGGTAGTAGTAGTAGGGGTAGTAGTAGTAGTAGTAGTAGTAGCAGTAGTAGTAATAGCAGTAGTAGTAATAGCAGTAGTAGTAGTAGTGGTAGTAGTAGTAGTAATAGCAGTAGTAGTAGTAGTGGTAGTAGTAGTAGTAGCAGTAGTAGTAATAGCAGTAGTAGTAGTAGTAGTAGTAGTAGTTGTAGTAGTAGCAGTAGTAGTAGTAGTAGTAATAGTAACTGTTGCTGTTGTGTAGTAATAGTTATTGTGTAATAGTAGTAGTAGTAGTTGTGGTGGCATTATAGTAGTAGTAATAATTGTTGCATAGTATCAGTAGTAGTAATGTTTGTTGTTGTAGGGTAGTAGTAGTAATAACACTTATATAGTAGTGGTTGTTGTATAGTAGTAGTTGTGGTTCTTATATAGTAGTAGTAATAGCTGTTTGTAGGAATAATAGTTATAGTTTTTAGTAGCAGTAGTAATAGTAATTGTGTAGTTATCATTGCAACAGTTGTAGTAATAGACATTGTTGTATAAGAATAGTAGTAATGGTCATTGTTGTTGTATAGTAATAATAGTAGTAATAGTTGTTGCATACACAGTTGTTACTGTGTAATAGCAGTAATAGTTATGTGGTAATAGCTATAGTAGTAGTAATGGCTGTGTAGTAGTGATAGTAGTAATAATTATGTAGTAGTTGTTGTTTAGTAGTAATAGTTGTATAGTGGTAGTTGTCATTGTGTAGTAGTAGTAACAGTTGTTATGTAGTAGTTGTGTTGTTGTAACAGTTGTGGAGGAAGAGGAGTATACTAGCTGTTTCTGTAGCAATAACAGCAGAATCTTGTTCTGATTTTTTTAACGTGATTCAGATAGAACCAGTTTTAGGACAAGATGACATCTTATTGTTACTCTTTTATATTTAATTTTCCGTGGATAGTTACACAGATGGACAAAATAACTGTTTGTTGTAGTTAAATAAAGACATTAGGATGCAAACATATCCTCTCTAGCCTCCCTGAAAGCATCCTTGATACAACTATAGGCACAGACAGGCTAGGAAGCATGATATGTACTTTATCATGTTCACAAATAATTTTCATCTTTTTTACTACACCTCTATATTTTAAAAGACTTTTGTTCCATGTATCTTGGAGATGAAAATTTGGTGTCACAATACCTATAAAAATACTGTTCTGAAATTTTTATGAATCAATATTATGCACAGGCAAATATATGGGCAATTATTCCAGTCTGGGATGATGGTCCAGTTCCATTACAGTTTCTTGGTTGCATTAAGATATTTTGAGGTCTTTATAGTATGGGGATTAGTCATCTGTCAATATATAAAGAATAGAAAGTTTCTGATGTATAATTCTAATTACTAGGCAATATCTTACTAGGTACTGAGTAAGTGTTCAATTTTTATAGCTTCGGTGATATATTGCACAATATCTACACAGTTTCCTAGCAAAAACTACATTGATCACTATATTCAGATTCCTTCAGGACAACCCCCCTATAATTTCATTATAGTGTCAATGACCTGCTATCATATCACATTTAACTGCTATCATAAAGCCCTCCTTTTCTACAAGCAAATGCATGACTCAGTCATTTGTTCAATGTTTCTTCATAGACATATCATTGATTGAGTTTATGCCTATTTTGCCCATTGGGACCTTTTGATCTACTCTTGGATAGCTATTTCACTGCTTACATTCAATGGTAAATTAGCCTTTGATTATATTAAACAAATTCAGTGTTGTTTGTTGGTTGTCCACCTCTACTTTTTCTCAATCATTTCTTGTTCCAAAAGTATTTCTATTACTTTCTGACGTATTTATCATTTGCTCTAACAACATGCATCAATCTTTTTCCTCTTTTTTGTTGGGGAAATGTTCATCTTTTTTATAGAATCTTTAGAGTGGTGAGTCCTATGTTTCATTACTATTGCATATGTTTTTGTTAGAACATTCCAAATCTGCTAAGGTCCATTTTACAATTCTGAAAATGTAGGTTAAGAAAGATATTATATAAATATATATATATATATATACATATATATATACACACATATATATATTCATTGTTTTAAACTTGTACTTCCCATTCATTCTTAACTTCATATTACTATTATGTAAGATAGCCATAAAGGATGAGGTCGTTGCTATCAAAAATTACAAATAACTCATATCAAGCAATAGCTTTCTCCTCAATACCTTTATGTTCAATAAATCTTGCCTAGAGAAGAACAAGGTATTTGTAGATATCTCTTTCATCCTTTGGTTTGAAATAACCTCCAGATGCAACCTTGGAATTTTCAGGCTACATTTTTCTTTGTCACATTTTAAGAATTTTATACTTGATTCCAAAATACATTTTTATATTATCAAAAAAGATTCCACAAAATGAAAATGTTGTTTAATGTGTTCTTCAGAGAAGTCATTCAGCTTCATATCATCCATGTACAGCAAGTGATTTATGTGGTTTGATTCAGTCTTTAAATTAGAAGTCATATTTGATTCTATTTAGCAGAGATGCTAATGGATTCAAATTTAGGCAGAAATCCAGTGGACTTAATTCACGTCCCTGAAAATGGCATGTTTTATAATACTTGTTTTTCACATTATGGTATGATGGGATATTTTAAATTTTAAAGAAACAGTTTTGTATGAAGACATCAAATACTTTGGCATCTTCACTATGTATGGTTCTACTCTACACATCTGCAATATAAGAATAAGCTGTGAGTGAGGAACTGAGTCAAAGGTTTAACAATAATCAACGAAGGCAGTATAAATGTCACAAAACATTTAGGCAATTTTTTCCATACATAATGAACCAATAATAAGTTGTCCTTTATACAAAGGGGGTATTTGTCACAACTTCTTTAATTTTCTTACAGGTTTTTTTTTTAGTGAAACAAGCTATGAATACTTTATAAGAAGTGTGTAAACATATAAATGGTCTAGATTTGGAGAGGTTGATGGAGCAAGTAAAACTTTCACACAAAAAATACATACCTTTGGAACAATAAATTGAATTTAGAAAGTAAGTAAATAAAAAAATCATACAATATTAACAAATTATAGGCTCCACCTCTCCAAGATAGCTATAGAAAAATAAATGATTCCTTGTCTCATACTGTATAAAAATCAGGTTAAAACTTTATTAAAAATTTTTTCTGAAAAAAATACAAATTTCACAGGGCAATAATAATGACTGATAATAGTTATAGGTCACTGGATTTCAACAATGAAGTTGATATTATCTTAACACAAAATATAGCTTTACAAATGGCTGTCCATGGGTGACATTCACCCAAACTCAACCAACAATAATGTGAACAAAAGACATCAAATAAATGGTTGAGTCAAGTGGATTTGTTTGCAGAAACAGAGATGTTCATGAAAGCAGTATAGGACCAAGTTATTGCTCCCAAAATTCATAGATAATTCATTCCCAAATAACCCAAATTTAGTAGTCAATGCAGATATTACAAGAAATGGTAGAAACAATGTAATATATTATCATAGATATTATTATCTGCATATACAACATGTAAATATTTTATTCAACATTATTATTGTGATATTTTAACCCCTACAAATGACAGAAAAGAACCCCAAAAATTGATAAGACTTATATCTCCAGAAGCTTGTTGTTCTTTATAAAATAACAGACAATAAATCTTCATAGTATAAATAGAAATCACAAATTATCCTTGAGCACAACCTGAACTTGAACCAAAACATTATCACAAATAAATGGCCTGGTCATAACAATGACTCATAAAATTTTAGAACTCTTTTAATAAGTGTTATCATACCAAACACTCATAACTTCCAAATTATATAGAATCAAATGCTCTGAAGAGCTTGTTGAAGAACTCCAGTCATCCTAACTTTAGGCCAAGCACTCTATCTACTGTGCCACCTAATTGCTTCTGAGATAAAAGAGAGAAAATGAGGAGAGGGGACGGGAGGAGAAGGGAGGGAAGGGAAGGGAAGGGGAGGGAAGGGCAGGGAGGACAAAAGAAAACAAAAGGTCAGTCCCTATCCAAAAGATGCTTACATTCTACCATGGCATTTGTAAAGTATTCCCCAGGGTCTCTCCCAAATACTATCCAATGCAGAATTCACCAGCTAGAACACCCTGTGATCTCTGTCCCCTGGGGGGGGGGGGGTTAAAGCAACAGGGTAAGATGAGGAATCTGGCAAGAGAATCCAAGTATAAGTAAAGTAAAGCTTGACTGGGATACTTTCTAAAAAAACCACTTTCTAAAACAGTGGTTCAAAGAGGGAGCCACCACTCAGGAGAGGAGAGTCTCAAGGTATAGTTTTTATGAAAGGCATTCCATAGACTAATATCTCAGTACCTGACAAAGAAGTAAAAATAGGACTTAGGGCAATTATACTGGGATGAGTAGCTGAGGCTAATGAAATACGTGCTGGGGGAAAAAATCTATTGTGAAGGCAACACAATTTTGAAGACTTTCCAGAATGGATTCAGTTCTCAAGAGAAGAAACCTAGACTATTTATAGACATGAATAAGTGCTTCAGATCACTAACAATTAGAGAAAAACAAACTAAAGCAATTCTGAAGTTCTACTTCACACCCATCAGATTGGAAAAAATGACTCCCAAAAAAAGAATGAAAAATGCTCATTGTTGGAGGAAGAGGAGGAAAGGGGGTACATTAATGCATTGTTGTTGAAAATGCATAAAATGCATTTAATGGGTACAACTGTTCTGGAAAGCAATTTGGAACTACAGACAAAAAAATGACAAAACTGTACACAATCTTTGTCCCAACTATACCAAATGTCTTATGTCCAAAAAATAAAAATCAAAGAAAGAAGAAAAGACCCAATATGTACAAAAATATTTATAACAACTTTTGTAGTCGTCCAAAAAAATCTGGAAACTAAATTAATGCTTATCATGTGGTGGAATGGCCAAAGAAACTTTCAAAATATCCAAAAAGGAAGGAATATTTCTCATTTATATTACCCACATATTTACTTTCTCACTTTTTATAAAACCTTTGTAATGAAAGGTCTATACCAGAGGTTCTCAACCTTCCTAATGCCGCGACCTGTTAATACAGCTCCTCATGTTGTGATGACCCCCAACCATAAAATGATTTTCCTTGCTACTTCATAACTGTAATTTTGCTACTGTTATGAATTGTAATGTAAATATCTGACATGCAGGATGCATTTTCATTGTTACAAACTGAACATAACCTACAGGTTGAGAACAGCTGGTCTATACTGTTAACATAGGGTATACTTGATGAAGAGTAGCTAGGTGATTCAGTGGATAGAGTACTGGAGCTAGAGTCAGGGAAAACCTGAATTCAATCCAGACTCAGATATTTACTGGCTGTGTGACCCTAGGCAAGTCACTTAACCTCTGTTTGCCTTAATCCCCTGAAGAAGGGAATGGAAAACCACTCCAGTATCTTTGTCAAGAAAACCCTATGGACAATATGATCCATGGGGTCATGAAGACATGAGTTGAATGACTGAACAAATAAATACTTGATGAAAATATAGGAAGGCAGAGAGGAAACTTTTTTAGATGATTTTCTACAGCAAACCACGTGCATCTTCATATTCACACAATTGATTAAAATGTTTGTTCTATTGTTAACTTGGATTGACTGAAAGGTTTAGGGAAGTAAAGAGCCCACTGTGTTTACTACTTGATGATTTTTTTAAAGGATATTTATTTGGTTCTACAATTTGAAACATAGCTTTAAAGGTTCTCTTGCAACAAGATGTTTCCCATGCACATGTTAAGATTAGGTGACATGGGGTGGCTAGGTGGTACAGTGGATAAAGCACTAACCCTGAAGTCAGGAGGGCCCAAGTTCAAATCTGGCCTCAGACACTTAACACTTATTACCGGTGTGACCTTGGGCAAGTCACTTAACCCCAATTGCCCTTTAAAAAGCAAAAAAAAAAAAAAAAGACTAGATGACACCACAGAGGTAATTTTGTCTAAGGCTCCTCTAATTATTAATGTGAAATGTGAGCTTAAAAAGGGGAGTCGTATGCTTGCCACGGTTGTTTAATACTGCCATAGTGAATGACCTAATCAGAGTACAAAAGAAAGATGGATTCTCTCCATACAGCAATATTTGCAGAAGTCATTGTGATGACTACATCAAAAACCCAGAATACTATAGGATTTCTGCAATGAGATGTACAGCTGCTCAGAGGTTGGGCCAACAAGCCAAATAAAACAAAACAAGTGGATGTTACCCAGATTGTGGCATGCCATTAGCTTGCCAGTCCATTGAATTAGTCCATTGGTACATGTATCTTTGAGTAGCCACTAGGAATTAACCATGAGCCAAGCCCAGAACTGGGCTTTCTTTCAGGAGGAAGAGAGTGAACTAAGTCTCATTTGTGAATCATTTTTAATGCTCCCCTCAGCGTGAAAGTAATGGATGTGTGAGTTATAGCTTCAGTCAGTCAGTCAAAAGGCATTTTTTATGAACTTACTGTGTGCCAATACTGTTCTAAGTGCCAGAGAATCTAAGAAAAGCGAAAACACAGATTCTGAACTCAGTAAGTTCACATCTAATGGGAAAGACAATGTAAAGGAATTATGTCCATATAAGATGCGTACATTGTAAAGGGGGAGAGGAGATCAGACTAGGAAAAGTCTGTTACAGAAGGTAGGTTTTGAACTGAGCCTTAAAGGAAGCCAGGAAAGGTTGGAGTCAGAGGTAAGAACAGGTTAGATCTGAAGGAGCATAAACCTGGAAAAAGGAAAACAACAACCACCACCTCTAAAAACCCTTATTGGCACCCCATTAGCCTACTTTCATTCACTACAATAGTACATTGTGCTACTTGGCTTGGATCAGGAATTACTGACTATCAGAAATGCTGTGCCACCCGTATGGGGAGAATTTCAACAAGAAGACAGCTAAAACCTGCTTCTCAGACATTTACCAGCTGTGTGACCCTGGACAAGTCACTTAACCTTGTTTGCCTCAGTTTCCTCATCCATAAAGTGAGCTGGAGGGGGAAATGGCAAATCACTCCAGCATCTCTGCCAAGGAAACCCCAAATGAGATCATGAAGCGTCAGATATATCTGAAACAATTAAACAACAAAAAGATGTGCTATCGTATAAGAATTAACTGATAGGTGAAAGTTGACACTTAAATAACTTTGTGAAGTATTTATATGCATTAATTATTATTAATTATTTTTATTGTTAAATATTATTAATTAATATTAATATTAATTGATTATTCACAATATCCCTTAGAGACAGACAGTTAAGTGCTTAACAAATGCTTATACTTATACACATGTGTGTATGTATACATATATGTGTGTGTGCATACTTGTGCTGTGTATTTTACTTATCTGTGTACATGTCATTTCCCTCCAATAGAGTGAGGGCAGGAACTGTTTCACTTTCCTGTTGTATTCTTAATACACAGCGCCTCTCCACAGAGAAGTCGCTTAATAAATGTTTGTTGAATTTAATCTATCTATCTATCATCTATCTATCTATTTGGGAAAGGAGGTTCCTCAGTTGATAAGCATTTATTAAGCACTTAATATGTCAAGTTTCTTAAATCTGCATAATTCTTGCGATTAGTCCATTACTGACCAGCTGGATTCTATTAAGCAATAGCAAGTCTCCAAGTAGGAAAGGAACACATGGTTTCTTGCTCAGGAGAGGCAGGATTGGACAGCGGACGGAGCCTGGGACTTCGAGTCAGAGCTGAGTTTTAATTCTAAATCAGATCCTCATTAGCCCTGTTACCAAAAGCAAGTCACCTAAGGTTTCTCAGTCTCGTTTTTCTTATCTTTAAAATGAGGATAACAATAGTAGCTAATTCACAAGGCTGAAGTGAGGTTTCAATGAATCAATACATGTAAAGGTCTTTGTAAACCAGAAATCACTATCTAAATGTCAGCTTTCAGTGTTGTTATTATATTTTATATTACGTAGTTTATTTTGTTAATATATCACTAATTATAACAACACTGTTATAATTATCTATTACTACTATAATTAATAATAAACAGTGGGTTGGCTGTTGTTTATTAATAATAATACATGTTACCTTTTAAAAATCTGTAGATTTTGTTCGTTTACTTTCAAAGTATTGGTTTGTTGTTGACAAAGATTTACTTCTTAAAAGTTTAGAAAGTTGTATAATATCATCTCTTTCTCAGTGATTACAACTAACATTGATACGCTTAACTTTTATACATTGATTATGATGCCACAATTGTATGTTCATCTTACCTTATATTTTCAAAATTGCTAAATATAGTTTTTGCTGCACTTTTGGGCCCACCTTCAAGAAAGGCTCATTCCTATACAAGAAAAAGGGGGTGAAAAACCTTAACTGAATTTATTTCCTTAGAGAGCATTTATCTTTTGATAACTTAGATAAATATATATTTTAAAAATATTTCTTTAAATATATATTATATATGATGTATAAATATACTTAAATATATTTAACTTTATTTTCCTCATATACCAACTGATGGGCATGAACAAGATGACTTCTAAGGTTTTTTCTAACTCTGGATCATATAATAACTTCCATGGTTATCCAGAGCAATCTGATAATTAATCTAGAACACCTTCATCTAAAAGTCATTGGATCCAAGCTGCAAATTATTGTCCAATTAGAAAATTTCAAAGGCTTGAAGCTAGTAATAAATTGATGATTATGTACATGTTTTACTGTATATATATATATATATATATGTATAATACACTAAAATTGCACTAAGACTTTTGAGACACCCTGTTTCGTGATTTTACTGGTACAATGAGCTCCTAATGTGGAACTTCCTCCCCAGAAAGCTAGACTGATAGATGACAGACAGGTAAACAGATGATAGATATATAATCAATATTGATATGTTCTAAAGTATGTGTGTATATATGCATATATATTCAAAATGAGTCACACCCACATGGCCATTATTTTCATCTATTTATCCAATAATTACAATTTTTCCCTGATACTTTGGAAGTGAAAAGGAGTCATCCACTTACACAAATGGTCGTTTGTACTATTTGTTTAAAAAAAAAAGCTTCACATATCATTATAGGTTATTAAATGAGGGGAAAATATAAAACCTACCTTTGTGATACTTCCAAACTTCATAGCAAACTAACCTTCTTGAAGTTTATTAAATTCTAATCATTTTTCTTGAAGGATTAGCAGCAATTATCATTAAGGTTCAAGCATTTAACTGTGACTGCTACAATAAACTTTATTAAAATAGCTGAAACATACTCTTTTTTTTTTTTGCTTGTGGCAACCTGTCTCTGAATCACAACCATCTGCACACAGTTATTGCCTGGTTCACACAGATGGTAGCAAAACAACTCTAAAGCTATACCATTCTTTAATCATAAGTTCTAACTGTACTAAACCAACCAAAATCTGAGTCAGACCATTAGCATTTGAAAGACTATGTGATCACTGTAATTAACAAATACACTTAAGATTCCCGGTATAAAGTGTTTTATTGGTTTCTGAATGAAAGAAAAAAAAAACCACTACCATTTGCACTGGGCAGCCCCTTGTTCTAATCTTTGACAGCCCATAAAAAAATCATATGTTAACAATAGAATAGTAGGCTTCAAGTTTTTTTTTTTATACAGCACTATTCCTTTACAGATTTAAAATGACAGAGGAAGGGAGTAGAATAATTTATTCTTTCTAGCTCAAGGCATAAAATCATGAATGCTCTAGGTCAGTAACTGCAGGGCTACACTAAACCCCTGTCACTCCAAATCAGATGCAAAGTGAGCATCTTTACTCTCTGGTTCCCCTTCAAGGGAATCTGTGCGTGTATCCATGTTTTCCAAATCATGTTTATCAAACTCAGGTCTTTTAAGAGAAGAGGCCCCTGAGAAAGGTCCTAAATTAAGTAGCTAGTTATTATTTTTTTCAGGTAACATAGTGTTGACCATCTAGATTCCTTCATGTTACAATGGGGAGTGAGTGAATGAGCAAGGGAGTATGGTCATTGTGTTTATTTGCTTTAATTTTTTTCATAGTAGAAACAAGTCTGCTATTAGATCTGATCACTTTAGAGTCCTGCATTTTTCCTCTTTGTTTGAGAGTGGATTTTTTCCTTATTATTATTATTATTTTGTCAAAGAAGAAAAGTTTTTAAACTCAAAGGACCTCATTCCATTAGAAGCCAGATGCCTACGAAGCTCAGAATTGCCATTAACACAGTGCTAAATTCAAATTAAGAGGTATTTTCTGCTGAATTACATTTTTAAAAAGATAATCATCATATATTACATACACTTAGGAACCAAATGACTTCGTTTACATCTGAAACAGAATAAGAGCTGAAAATAGTTCATGAAGTTCTAATTCACTGCCTTGGTTGTTTTTTAGATTGCTCCATCCAAAAGGTTTTTAAAAATAACTACCATTGGCAGTTCTAATGTTCTGTAGCTGAATCCCCAAATATTTGCAATAGGTCATATGATTGCCATAGGAGGGTCTTAACAATTGACTATAATAGTTTTAAGGGGAAATGATAGGCTGGCTTGACATTTAAATGGATAATTTTGTCTATTAAATCTTTAAAAAAATCTTGATTAACTTCAGAAATGTTTCTCACTTTACCCAAAGAAAGGCTCGTTATGAAAATTTTTACTGAGTTATGTACAATATGCTCATCTGTGTGCCCTGGACTTGTTTATACTTTTCTTTCAAAGCTGTGTGTTTATTTCTCCACTCTAGTTCAGCTCTAAAAACCAAAAATATGAAACAGATGTGGTGACTTTCTGAGCAGCGCAAAGCATAATAGTGCTTCTTTGAATAGCTTAGGCTAAGCAGTTACCTCCCTGAGGCACATCTGAACTATTGGAGATTCTCTGCAGCCAAGCACACAGCTTGCTACCTGTCAGGGAGTGGAATTGGCAAGCAACAACTGGCAGAAGTCAATAGACAATAATCCTGTTTCTCCCAGCAGAGGCCCACGGAAAACTGCAACAATAAAGAATGAGCATCAGCCCAATGAATGTAGTGCCTTACCTTAAAAGTTGCTGATTCATCTGGTCAGGTATTGCAAGACCTAAGTTATGGAACACCATGACAATACGCAGATGAGCATACACACACCCAAACATACACACATATGCACACACACACACACACACACACACACACATACACACACACACACACACAACATCACTCAAGTTCAGTCTGGGGCAAAAAAGAATCTTCCCACTCATTTGTCTTGGTCTTAATTTCACCAACCCTGTGTATCTCCAATATATGTGTGTGTGTGTGTGTGTGTGTGTGTGTATACACACATATATATGTATGCATGTATACATACATCAAAGAGCAAAATATGTGCATGTTTCATCTTGAAAATGAGGGATAAGGATAGAACCTTTGATTTCATTGGCATAGAGCAATCCTTGCAACTTACAGCAAATGATGATGATGATAAGCAACTTCAGAATTTGCTCTAATTATGTTATTAAGTTCAATACAGGTGCATATAGTGTTCATGGAGGACTAGCACCTCTGGTCTGAAGGCTTTCTAAGGCCTTTCCAGGACTGTTTATCCACCTTTGGCATCCACCTGTCCCCTTCTCACCTGTGACTCCAAGAAGCTGTGGAATGTGCAGCAGCCACAAAAAACCATCTGGGCAGATGAGTTAAACCAGATTGAGGGTAACCAACAGAACTCAAACCCATCAGTAAGTTAGGGAGGTGTCTACCCAAGCACGTGAAGATTTCCCCCCAGCAGAATGGATGGAGGAGAACAATCTGTTCCAACAATCATGAAGGTGTCTGAAGCAGGTGCTGTGGAGCTCTCAGAGCTTGGTCAGACATCAAAAATGCCAAGGCCATTCACTGCATGCCAGGCCATTGACAGTCTTCCTGACTTTTATCCTGCCACTGGACTTTGATGACTCTGGAAAAGAGAGTGAGGCTGATGATTTTGTGCAACTCTGCCTCATTTAAATCCATTTAATCCACAAGTCAAGATATTACTCATCATCCACTACTTTACCCCAACACTATCATGTCATTGGTGCTCTTTTAAAACAAAGGACGAATTACAAGTTCAATACCATTTTTGATGTCAGAAAGGATGTTAAAAAATGGTTCCTGGTCTAAAACGAATGAATCCTAAAAGTGTTAGAACATATACATATATATATATATATATATATATATATATATATATATATATATATATATATATATATA
>CM053580.1:236830508-236888347 GCA_028627135.1 Pseudochirops cupreus | reverse complement strand
CACATATTTTGTGGGACCTAAGCTGAGTGCTTACTTCTGTTGCATGGTCAGACTGCACTGCCAATTCAAATGAACCAATCCAAAGGAATGTTGTTAGTCAAAAGATGCTCTCTCTCCCCTAGCTGGAAGTGAGCTCTCCTTTCTCTTTACTAGGTATGTGGTTTTCTATTTGACCTTCTACCTTCAATGGCAGCTATTTCGGCACGGGGTCGAGCCCTTCTTGTACATTATATTCTCCCTGAAGGAAGCATCATATCCTATTGTTATCTGTGTCTTCTACAGGATCTATCATGGCACCTTGTGCAGGTACTCAAAAGACATTAGTTGCATTGAATTCTAAAAAGGGACCATGGTGCATCATCACTGAAAGAAAGTCTATACCCTACAAAGAGTAATTAATCTTTTTAACTATACTTGTCATTCTGGGTGTAAATAATTCCCAATATAGAAGACTCCTTCTATAAGTGCAAATTCAAACCAATTGTGAAAATCATAATCTTAGAGCTTTACATAAGGTACTGAGAGATTCTATACCTGTGAAGAGACTTGAACTGAGGTCACTTCACTGTTCTACACTGTCTTTCGGTCCGAATACTGATAATATTATTCTCATATAAATTATATTATAATCATTCTTATACATATTATGTCCATAGGCATACAACTCGTGTCCTTTATATGTACATGGGACCCCTCTACAGATGTCAGACAATCTTCCTTCAGACGAGTTTGGCAATGTTAAAGTAACGTGTTTACTGAAAGGACAAGAATGTTCTGAGAGAGAGAGAAGGAGAGAGAGGGAAAAAAGAGAGAAAGAATGAGAGAGAGAGAGAGAGAGAGAGAGAGAGAACAGAGTCCTTAACAATAGTAATAATAGCAGTAGATAACATTTACACAGTGCTTACTCCCAGGCACTGTGCTAAGCACTACACAATTATTATTTCAGTTGATCCTCACAACAGCCCTGGGAGGTAGATGCTATTATTATCTCGATTTTACAGATGAGGAAACTGAGGTCAACAGACATTAAATGACTTGCCCAAGGACATACAGCTAATAAGTGTTTCAGACTGGATTTGAACTCAAGTCTTCTTGACTCCAGAAGAGTCAGTCTATTCACTGTGCCACCTAACTGCTCAGTGATAAATAAATTTTATTATTCAAAACTTTAAATGTGCTATTTGACTCCTGAAATTTAGGACTATAAAACTCAGAATCAGTATTATACAAATTGTAAACTCTTTTGTAACCTAAAAAGGACTTTTGGGAAAAATTTTTGAAGATTATTTCATGGGGCGGCTAGGTGGTGCAGCAAATAGAGCACCGGCCCTGGAGTCAGGAGGACCTGAGTTCAAATGTGACCTCAGATACTTAACACTTATTAGCTACGTGACCTTGGGCAAGTCACTTAACCCCAATTGCCCTGCCTTCCCCCTTCCAAAAAAAGAATATTATTTCACATCATGTCTCCCATCCTCAGATTAGTTTTTATCTCTAAAACATGAAATGTCATAAAATGATTTATATACCAATATGTAGCAGTGAAAATCTATGCACCGAACACTGATAAGAAAGAGAAATCAGGATTTACACATTGAATAGAGCTTAGGAGAAAGAGTGTGTCTGTGATAATCAATTGTTTTCCATCTCATTCATTCTAAAAGTTGAATCTGAGGGAGAGGGCCTTCAAGAGGCAATTTAACAAATCTGAAGAGACAAGAGCTGACCTGACGGTCACAGTGCCATCTCAAGTTCAGTGATAGTCCATAGAGTGAGACTGACAATCCCCAAGACAGTCCTAACAAGACTCAGAAGGCAGAAAATGCTCCCACTATCCCCTTCGTTGGCTTCTTCAGGACATAAACAATTCCAGATAAATTCAAATGAATTCAAACAAGTCTACTCTCTTTTTGGTTTTATACTGGAGAAGAATTCTCCATCTTATCTATAGGCAAAGAAAACTCAAAGGGGAGATAAAGGGAAGGTGGGAGTCTTTTAATTTTCCCACTACTTTAGTAGATTTCCTGCCACATTCTCTGAAGTGGGAACAGTTGAACAAGGTTGATAAGTATATGCTGCTAATCTGTCAAGTGACCCCTTTATGGCAAGAATTCACTGCAGAATAACAGAAAGAAATGAAGACAAGACTCTTGTCTACAAAGACCTAACTTTCTAGAGGAAGACAATATGTCATGAATGTAGGTCTGAATTACTCTCAGAAAGCATTGAACCTGAGGCACAGAATTAACACTAACTTCCAAATGGGGTAAATTGTGCTGAATATCTAGGGCAATGGTTCTCAACCTTCCAAGGCCTCCACCCTTTAATACTTGTATGTGGGCGTATCTGCATGTAGGCGGACCTGCCTAGAGATGGATAGAGGAGCAGTGTCTCTGTTCCTAAGACCATCAGAAATATGTGTTTTCCGATGGTCTTAGGCAACCCCTGTGAAAGGGTCATTTGAAAGGGGTTGCGACCCACAGGTTGAGAACCGCTGATCTAGGGTATCTCAGCAGCATGGTCACCAATACACAACATTGGGAAATACTCATAACAGACTCCCTGTTGCTCCCTGCACAGAATGGGCAATACTCTTGGTAGGATTGTTGTTACTGTTTGTCCCGTGTTTTTGAAGAGGACCAATGATATCCCAAGGTCCTGTTTTCATTCGTGCATGAAGTGGATTCAAGTGAGGCAGAGTTGTACAAAATCATCAGCCTCGCTCTCTCTTCCAGCGTCATTGAAGTCCTGTGGCAAGACAAAAGTCAGGACACAGGACACTGCACAGGATGCAGTGGATGACTTTGGCATCTTCAATGACCAAGCTCTTCACCCTCCATAACTCCTGTTTCAGCCACCTTTATGGCCATTGGAACATACTGTCCTCATTGTACCATTCCTCAGGGGGAAGTTTTCACATGCTTGCAAGGTAGGCACCACCCCCAACTCACTGATAGGTTTAAGGAGATGGGGAAACACTCAGGGATCTTGAACCAAAGAAGCTAGGTTGCTCACTTGCTCCATGTTTCCAAGAATGAACAAAACCAATCTCAAACAGGCTTGCAAAAGTGGATTGTTAACATCTGTGTGCAGGTCAAAATGCCAGTGTGTGAAAGATCCTATAACTTTGTAAGAGGCACATTGTCCCTTTTCACCTCAAAGGTTTTGCTGAATTTTCCTAATACGACCCACATTAGGGGGGGTAGGAATTTTTTTTTAGTTGATTTATTTTTAGTTTTCAACATTTACTTTCTTAAGTTTCAAATTTTTTCCCACTTCCTCCCCAAGACAGCCTGCAATCTGATAGAGGCTCTACATATACATTCCTACTAAACGTATTTTCACATTAGTCATGTTGTATAGAAGAATTATGAGAAATGTACAACCCACATTTTTTAAATTCTTAAACTATTACCAAAAACAAGAATAGAAAAACATTCAGAAAACTTTATGTTGTTTCACATGGGCAGATAAAATGTCACAATTTCCAAGAGTTCAGGCTTATTTTATTTAGTATTTGTAAAGAAACTATAATATGCAGAGTAGAGTCTTGGACTAACATTTTCTCCCTCTTTAAACTATTTTACATTGCTTTGAATATACTTGTTATTGACTTACTTTTGCATATGGTGTATACTCCCAGGAGAATGTAAGTCCTTGGAGGACAAAGACTGCTTTGGTGTTGTGTCCTTGATACCTTGTACATAGTAGGACCTTAATAAAATTTTGTTAAATCAGATTATTGTTACCAATAAAAGCATTTCTAATAACACTTTAAGGTTTGCAAAGCATTTTACATACATTATCTCACTTGATTCTCACAACAAACCTCTGAGAAGCATGCTATTATTATTCCCATTTTAGAGATAAGGAAACCGAGTCTGAGAGAGATTAAGTGACTTACCCAGAGTCATACAGCTAGTAAATTTAAGAGGCAGATTTTGAATTCAGATCCTCCTCACCCTAAAGCCAACACTAGCTGCCTCAGAATAAATTGTCCCAACTATAAAATGAAGGTGTATGGACAGTCCATTGAGCTTGTCCAACAGTATGTATCTCAGACAGACATTGCAAAGACAATGGCAGAGAGTGGTGTAGAACTGACAGCAAGAAGAAGATGGTATATATTTCCTTTCAGACACTGAAGGGTTATTTGAATGATTCCAAGATTTTTTCTTTTTAAAAAAGACCAGTAATTTGAATACCATTGTTCTTCCAGTACATTGTATAGCAGTGTATCATGGAATGAGAACCTAAGCTTAGGATCAGTCAAAAGATGATGGAAAAGCTAGTGATGGAAATAAACCGGTTTTAACACATTAAAAATGAGTATCATGTAGATGAAACTATGTAAACCATGGACTTTTATGAAAAAAACATCTGAGATCTTAGTTTTTCATTGCTGGCTCCTTTTTTAGATTTTATTTCTTACGAATTTACGGATACTGCTACCGGCACTCTTCATCCCTACATATTAGTGAACCTTAACTTGTTACATTTATGTATGTTTTCTCCCCTCTTCCTTTTAAACTTCAAGCTTATATCTGCAAGAATACAGGCTATTCTGGGCCAGATGTAGCTCAGGGCTTGGGACTGGAAGACTTATGGACCATAAAACCAAGTGAAAAAAATCGCTTTACAGCAGGATTAAGAGGACCAAATTCACTAAAAACTCACACTCTCTCTCCTTCCTCCCCAGTCACCAGTTGCTCAGAAAGATGTCCCATAGAGAAAAGGGAATACTGCCAAATTTCAGGAATACTAACTCTGCATAGGCTGGACTTTTTATCCCTTGACTTTCTGGACCGACCAAATCCTGAGAATGAACTCTTTACCTCTTTAAAGTTAAACTATCCCAGGCTCCTTTAAAATAAATGCTATTGTCATTAGATAAATACGGTTTACCATCCCTCATTAGGTATACTTTATTCTAGCATGAGACCATGTTGTTGTTGCAATATATGTTATATTCCCATCACCCATGCCCCAGTGGAATTTAAATTCCTTGGGAGCAGAGATAGTGTGTGTGTGTGTGTGTGTGTGTGTGTGTGTGTGTGTAAGTGAACATATGTATGCATGTGCATATATTTCCAACATCTAAAACAGTTCTGTTCATTTAGAAGGTGATTAATAAAAGTTCATGGAATATTAATAGCTACCATAATACTTTAAGATACGCAAAGCTCTTTACATATATCATCTTTTTTGATGACCTGTGAGGTAACTGGTAATATTATTCCCTTTTTACAGGTAGGGAAACTGAAACAGACAGAGGTTAAATGACTTGCCCAGAGTCATGCAACTAGTAAGTGTCTGAACAGGAGCTCAAATTCAAGTCTTCCTGACTCCAAGTCCAGCATTCTATTTATTCTATCAATCTGGTTACCTATTATAGTCAATTGTTTAAAATTTTAGACTGCACATGTCTCTACATCTTGATTCATCTATTCTAAATCTTATAAAGAGAGTAAAACAGAGAGTTAATTATTTAAAATTTCTGGACAAATTCAATTGTTTCTCTTAAGCAGAGAGGACTGTACTTTAAAAAATAATCTATTTTGATAAAAGTTTATGTAATGGCAGACAGGGCAATGGGAGCCCCAACTTCAGAGCATGCACAGTCCCCATTCTATTTCTGTGAAATAACACAGACTGACTAAAAGGTGCATTGTTACTTCTATCTGTTAAAGAAAGGATTATTCCTTACATGCATCATGAATGAACAACTAAAAACAACTACTTATTTTGTATCTCACTTGAAAATCTTACCATGATGCAGATTCTCCCTCCAATTCCAAAAAAAAAAAAAATCAGACATGATTTTGTGCCAATTTTAAGTGAGATTCAACATGATCTGTCTGAGTTATCAATGCCACTGTCTGAGTCTGCATCCATCTTTGTGCTAGAATATTTCCCATCGAATGGACTGGCTAAGTTTTCCTCACATTGGGTATAAAAAAGGCTGCAGGCATAAAGTGATAAGGTGCCTGAATAATTTATCTTAAAACTTTAAAGGCTTCCACAGTATCACCTATGCTTTATAGGCTTTGAATGGATCAGTGTCAAGTACTAGAAATCGGAGCTCAGTGATCCTACAAGCAGAAATGTCCCCAAATGAAAAATGTCACGTGAGGCCTTTGGCCTTGGAGAAAGTAACCCATGACTGGTTTATTATGGGAATTATACGTTTCACTTTCTAATAAATCTAACAAATGTGTTCGATGAAGAAAAGGGTTTGCTTTCTATTAATTCATGGAAGTCTTCTATGACTGTGAGGCAAACTAATGGGAAAGGGTCTGCAAATCCAACTCTATTATGTAAGCATTTTAAGAACATTTTTCTCTTGGCAACAGAAGCAATAGCACCTCCAGCTTACATTTTATGTCCTTCTGTGAAATGTATTCTAGCAGTAAAAATGACTCGGGGTATTTGGTGACACAGAAATGCAGTAATTCAAACATAATCCATTCCCTAGGAAAACCCAATTTCTCTAAATTTGAGATACGCTGCTGGGATATCTCCCAACTAAATTTGAATTTAAGAGTAAATTCATCCCTTTTTACATATTTGAATCATATGCTAACCAACTCCAAATGACATAAGAGCACAGTGTCCGTGTAATCACACACAGTCCTAGAGACTCTGGTAAACCTGTTATATCTTGGAACTGCGGAGGTCTCTTATTTAGATTAACCACCACAACATCTTCAACCTAATCCCTCAGAAAATACTTTTATTGGAAAGTTGGCATTGCCTCTACTTGTCAGCAAGAATTCATTAAAAACCTTCTGGGAAGGAGCCTAAAGCTGACATTATTGCATATTGTATCTAAGAAACCATTGGAGAAAACTGAAGAATTGTTGGACCTTTTAAGGAAGAAGAATTAAGTTTTCTAGGCCATTGGGGTCTGTTTGTAAATTGTTTCCTTCCCTTCATTAAGCATCCTGAAAGAGTGTTGGTTTCTTTTCCAACTAAGTCATTCATTTCCTTCTCATGAACAGGATCAGTTTCTAAATATTTCTAAACAGTTATTTCCCCAATTTCAAAAATCACAAAGTCTAAGCATCCACAAATCTGATGATGGTTAACATTTGAAGCTTGCAAAGCACTTTACATTTATCATCAGAATATGCAAATAACTCTCAATAATAAAATGAATTACCTTCTTCAACTGTAATGAAGCCTAAGCATTTTGAGTCTCATAGTCATAGAATGGAAGACTTCCTATTACCACTGGACACAATGAGATGTCCTATAGAGCAAAGGAAAGTGCTGGATCTGGAGTCAGAAAACATGGTGCAAATCTTAGCTCTGACAATTACTACTTCTATAACTGAGCAGATCTCTGGACCTCAGTTTCCTCAAGCACAAAATGAAAGACTTGGATTCAATTATCTCTGAGCTTTCTTCTAGCACTAAATCTATAACCCTATACACAAGTTGACAAATCTATGATCTCATTGCTCCAATAGTACTGATTATCATAAGTTATCAATGTCTTCTTACTTATCCCATGTGATTCTTATATGTGCCATCCCATAAATTATTATCTTCTACAAAGGGTTAACCCACCATATTTCTTAACATCATGAGTAGCAATAGAGCCCCCAGGCTCTCCATTGGCTAATACTTTTGGTACAAGACCATCCTATGACCATCCTATGACAATTTATTTTTGTATGCCACTTCAGGTGAGCAATTCTTGGTTGGTAATGGTACAAACTATTTATACTCACTATGAACCTATCCTTAAATATAACTCTCACTATCCCTCACTCAGCTGTTGTATCTTGTCATGGAAGCAATCTCGAATTTTCACAGGTTATGGCAGTGGGATGCAAGCTAAATAAAGCCCTACCAAGATGGAAAGACTGTTAGTATTAACATAGTGACAAACTATTGTAAATATAAGAAATTCAAGACCCATTCCCAGCTAAGTTCAAAGAGGCTTGTTCATACAGAGTTTGCCATTGGCAGGACCAAACAACTTACAATGACTGTCTGTCTACTCAGGCACATACAGGCTGAAATCTCTCAAATGCAGGAAGAACCCACATTTATTTTGAAGTATGAAATTACAAATTCAAAAAAATACAATTTGTAGGGAATATATACAAATTAGTCTTGCTTTATGTGCTAATATGTTCCTAGGAAGTTCATATAAATATAATTTTTACCAATCAAGTATTAAAAATGGAGGGAACATACTATTTTAATATACTGGGGGAATATACTATTTTTTTTTAAAACGCAATAGTTATAAAGTCTGAATTTCAGGGATAAAAAAGTACTTAGAGATAATCTAATTTAACCCTCTCATAAGGTCTTGATTATTTAAAAAAATAGTTCATCATATAAACAAATAATTTTCCTGGAGTTCATCTTTTTTAATATACTTCCAGATTTCTGTATAACAGATGTACTTAAAGTGGAGAACACCTGTAACAACAGCAATAATAATGAATGTGTGTTCTGTAATCCTGAAGCATTGCAATTCCCTTAACACTCACTTAAGGAAATGCATGGAGGGAAGTGGTGAATAAGATAGAACTTTATGGATTTTTGACACATTTCTAATGTATTGACTTTACAGGAAAAATATCCATCTTAGTAATCATCTCACTCCATCTTTGCAGATGGTGGAGAATTTTAAGGGAAATGCAGAAAAGTGCACTGATTGGTTTCTACCTTCCATAACCATGACCCATTTCCTGAAGCCTTGTTGATGGACCTTAGCATGGACTATTTCCCATCAGTAGTTAGAAATTTCCTTTTGGAACTCTCCAATGTGTTTCGGAATCTTAAGATGAATTATTAATGTAACTGCACTCAGAGACCTTTGTGATAAACACGTATTTTATAAGTAATAACTAATGTCTAATATCCAGTGAATACCAGTGCAGCAGAGATTTCTGGGAATGGGCCACTGTGTGAATGCCAAAGACTGAATTAGCTAAGTTAGGTTAATATATACAAATCTCCATTTTGTCAGTTGATTTAAAGGCATATTTACTGTGATACTCGGCTTAGTTCTCACATTGACAAACTAACGTTGTTTGTGGGCTGTGCAGTAGAATGCATCAAGGATATCATCTTACCCCCAGAAGCCACAAATAGAGCTATTCATTGAATTTATTTTTTGCAGTTATTGAACTATGCATTCAAGAACTCCAACAGAATATCGGACTTTTTCCCCTAGCTGTTTTCTCCTCCTTTTTATATCTTGTCTTTTTCATATTCTATTGTAATTAGTTAAGGATTGTATTCTTGATACCCAAATATAGATTAATAATAAAGTGGCAATGATAATAACCCAGTATGCCTTGCATTTTGTATCCATCATGTTACCAGTGATCACAACCTCATATCTGCCTAATTTTTTGTGTTTTTCACTCATCTTCATGATACAGTTTGCTTCCAAATTTTAATTTATAATTATTTTGATGATGCTGATGATCATAGTGGTGATGGTAATGAAGACATTACAAAGCCCTGATCTGTAAGTGCCTTATGTAACTAAAAATAAAATGTTCACAAAAATGGACTGTTGTTCTTTACTACCCTGATAAAAAGGGAAGGACCTCACATGCACATCCTACCTTATGCAAGTTCCTAAAAGAATCTTTTGTCTAGCCATCCATAAAGTCTCCCATCTCTACTTGGGTCAAAGTTTCCAGTCTATTCAAGTTAAACTACTTCAAAGCAATCGTGAGGGAAATCCGCCACTCACTTTCATTTTAAAAAATCAGGAACCCAAAAAACTAAAGGAATGTGTTATAATGAGCCTACTAGCATTAGCCTAAGAAACTCAATAGCCAAGAGAAAGACTGGCTTCCAATCACATTTTGATGAGAAATTCTATAGACATCCTTTGGTATGTTCATTAGTATAACAATAAAATATGGAGAATTATTTCTAGTGAAGACTATCTTAGGAATGTCCCTGATAGGAGAGATTCTATAGAATCTCTATAAGATTCTAAAGACATCTATAGAAATTCTATAGACATCATTTAGGATGTTCATTAGTATAACAGTAAAATATGGAGAATTATTTCTAATGAAGACTATCTTAGCAATGTCCCTGATGGGAGAGAGAAAGAAGTTAATCAGGAACTTTGAATTCTGCAGACATAAATTCTCAGGAGGGATTCTTATGAATTCAAATGCAGCAAAACAAGAATCTTTTGTAATAATCCATTTGACTTCGTTTTTGCTAAACTGACAACTACCTCAGGTTGTTAAAGGCTGGCCACCTTCAGGCAGAACCATGAATGTTCACCATAGACATATGGCCTCCTGTCCTTTCCTGTCTCCAGTCTATCCCAAAAACAATTGCAAAAATAATGTTCCTAAAGCCTAAGTATGACTGTGTTACTCCCATGGTCCTTCAGTGACTTCCTATTGCTTCTATAAAAACTTGTCCGAATGACATTTAAAACCTCCACAATCCAGCTCCAGCGTATATTTCCAGCCATTTAACTTTAATTCCTTTTGGTGAACCCTACATTTCAGCCAAAATGGTCAATCAGCTATTCCACCTTGTATCTCCTTTTCTTTACCCAGGCTGTACTTCACACCCAGAATGTGCTTCCTCTTCACCTCCTCCTCTTGGAATCCTTGGCTTCCTTCAAGTTTCAGCTCAGGAGCCACTTTTTGCACAAAGTTTTTTCTGATCCCCTCATTATTAAATAACTCAGCCCTTTTCAAAGCATTTTGCATTTACTTTCCTATTTCAGTGTTGAATGCACCCGTAGCACACAAGAAGGGACTGTTGCAATCTGTTGTATCCATTGTACCTGACACAGTGCTTTGCACACAGAACATAAAAATGTTTCTTCAGTGATTGACATGAGCAATATGAACAGTGGCAAGATGATTGCTATTTAGTCCACCCATTATAGAGCCTGTGTTGCTGTGGTCAACAAAAAGTACATCATTTGGTGGCCAGCCCTGTGCTTAATGAACCTCTCTGAACTTAGGTTGACCGGTCCTCTGAAGAGACATTCACTCTATCATCTGGCCCATAATTCACACATTACAAGTAAATAATGTCTGAGGGGGAAAAAGACAATTTATCTTGCTTATTGGGCCCCCCTCATATAATTAAAGCTGTGCACATTTGTCCTCATCGTTCATATATTTCAAAATTTCTTCATTTGAGTTTATTATTCAATACCTGTAGGATGAGTGGTAAAAAAAATAACAATCCTTCCACTTTTTCGTTTTTAAATAAAGCAACAACCAATTTGATTCAGTGGATATCTTTGCATCTTTACTATGTGTAAGGCACTTAACTCTCTCATCACTGTGGATGATTTTCACTTATGCTTGAACTCCCTCTGACTGCTGGTTAGAATTGTGGTCTCAAAGTTAAGTTTTTTGAAAAGTAATATAGTTTTTGATCCATTGAAGAAATCTGGAAAAGGAGAGTAGTATAGGCAGTAATGTTACACTTAGATTGGTTTGGATTGAATTGTTTGAGAAGAAATAAGCCCCTAAGGTAATGTTTCTTCTATGCTCTGAAATGTACTATCCTCAGATTAAGACAAACTTGAAATATCTCCACACGTATAAAGGGAAGCATATCCAAGCATTCCAAGAAAGTCGAGATTTCCTTTAACCAGCAAGGGGAAAGCAACTCTCAACTAACACAAAATTATAGGATCTTCTATCAGAAGAAACCCCTTCTTCTCCCCAATTTTTTACCTCACATAGATTCAGCATCATTCCCATTCTATGGTCCCTTACTCCAGTCTGTGATGATGAGGTGACCATTCTTCTTGCCTCTATATTGTCTCTGATCCCATCTCCTTCCATTATTCTCTAGCAAATTGTCCCCACTGTCTCCTCATTCCCTCCTCTCTCTCATCTTCAGTCTCTATTTACTGGTCACTTTCCTGCTGCCTAGAAACATGGCCAAGTCTTCTCCATATTAAAAAAAAAAAGAAAACCATGAGACCCTACTATTCCCCTAAGCTGTGTTCCTCTATCTTTCCTTTTCTCAAAGTCCTTGGGATAAGCTGCCTACACACAGCATCTTCACTTAATCTCATCTAAATCCTCTGCACTAAGGATTCTGATCAAATCTATCAGATCTATCAAATGCCAGATCTGGTGGCCATTTCTCTATCTTTTTTACTTCTTTTTTATGTGGGAGAGTGCTGAGACCTTCCCAAATACTCTTTTTGGGTTTTGAGGACACTGCTAACACTTGAGGGTCTCCTCCTACCTGTCTGAATGCTCCTTCTCATTCTTCAATCCTGGATCATTGTCTACATCAAGAGCCCTAACTGTGGATATATATTCAATGCTCTATCAAAGGTCCACTTCTCACTTTATACTCACTCTCTCATTTGCTGACCTCATCAGTTCTCCTGGGTTTAATTATCACCCCTATTCAAATGAATCCCAGACCTATCTGCTCAGGCCTGGTTTCTCTCCAGAACTCAATCCCCACATCACCAGCAGTCCATTAGACATTTTGAACTATATATCCTGCAGATATCTCAAAAGCAACAATTATAATATAAACCAGTGGTTCTCAACCTTCCTAATGCCTCAACCCTTTAATAGAGTTCCTCATGTCTTAGTGACCCCCAATCATAAAATTACTTCCATTGCTACTTCATACCTGTAATTTTGCTACTGTTACGAATCGTAATGTAAATATCTGATAAGCAGGATGTATTTTCATTGTTACAAATTGAACATAACACACAGGTTGAGAACCACTGATTAAACTCATCTTTCTCCTTATACTTACCCTTCTTCTGAATTTCACTATTTCAGCTAAGGGTCTTCCATCCTTCTACTTGCATGGATCCACAACAGTGATTCTTCATTTTCTTTTATTCTACATATCCAATCAATTGCTAGATCTTATCATTTCTTCCTTCACTAAATCTCTCATATTCATTACCCTCTCTCTACTCACACAACCAACACACAAGTTCAGGACTTTAATGCCTCTCACCTGGACTATCCATCAGACTTTAATTTTTCTTCATTGCTCCAACTTTTACCTCACTCTATGCCAGTGGTTCTCAAGACAAATGTTTCTGATGGTCTTAGGAACCGAGACACCGCTCCTCTATCCGTCTCCAGGTGGGTCTGCCCACATGCAGATATGCCCACATACGAGTATTAAAGTGTCATGGCATTAAGAAGGTTGAGAACCACTGCTCTAGGCCATTGTCCATGAACCTGCCAAAGTGATTTTCCTAAAACATAAGTCTGACCATGCCGCCATGTTATTCAGGAAACTCCAGTGGTTCTCAATCATTTCTAGGATGAAAGATAAACTCTGCTGTTTGGCATCTAAAGCCCTTTAAATTATACATTACTCCCCTTCAGGCATTTTTAAAGCCACAGGAAATGGCCTTATTGTGATTTCTCACACAATAATACTCTATCTCTCATCCCATGGCCCAGGACATCTACTAGCTGTCCCCCTGCCTAGAATGAATTCCCGTCTCACATCCACGTCTTAGAACTCCTAGCTTCCTTCGAAACTCAGCCACTTTCTACATGGGACTTTTCTCAGTTCCTGCCACTCTAGTGGGGGTTCCTCTTCCAATTGCCTTGAATTTGTTTTGTGTGCATGTTGTATGTAACTATATATGCACATCTTGTCTTCTCTACTAAAAACAGATCTCCTTGAGGTCAAGAAATGTTTCACTTTTGTCCTTTCATCCCAAGTATGTACCGTAGTGCTAGAAACTAACAAAGTGCTTTAAAACTGTGTAGGGATTAACTAATTCATTAAATGTTTCTAAATATGTGATTCTTGGCTTCTTTTCTTCTATTTTGCCACGGTCGCTACATAAGCAAAAAAAGACTGCATATTCAATACATGAGCAAAACCTAACTCTGTCCTTCTATGTTTTTCGTTATTTCGTGGGTTGCAATGGCCAAAGAATTCACAAATAGATGATCCACCTATTGGTGATCAGTCTATATTTAGCCATTCTGGTCCTTAGAATCCATTCCAGTATGTATCCAGAGCCTTTATGAATGGTAGAGCTTTCCAGAGCTAACAGCCTAGGTATATCAGAATTAATTCTGTGCCACAATGAGGTATTACAGAATTTTTGGGAGGTCCTTTGCAAAGGCATATGACAATTGATCCCTCTTTAACCATTTATCTATGCCATTGTATTTCACTCTACAGTCTTTCATGCATTCTAAATTCTAGCCTGACTAGACTATTAATGGTTCTCTAACACCATCCTTAACCATAACCACCACTGTGCAATTGTATAAGCCATCTCACTTCCCACTTCCTCTCACAACTCTCCTGTTAAAATCATTTTTTTTTCTTTTACAATCCAGCTCACATACCACCATAGACATTGCTCAATGAAGTCTTCCATAAAATTCCTCCCCTTGAAAAAGATTGCCCTGTCTTGCATTTCTTCTACCAACTCCCCTGGGTCTTTTCTTTGTACTTGTAGCTCTGTGTCCACCCCTTTTACACTGGCCATCTGAGGATTATCACAAGTTCCAGGCATGCTCTAGATGTGGCGTTGGTATCCACTTAGAACCATACATATTCCACAAAACCCAACTAGAAGGTATTTTAGTTTGAAACAAAAGGTGTTTAATTAAATATTATCAATCACAAGAGAATACTTCTAGCACTAAAGGATACACTGTCCCCCAGGTTACCACACCACTAGTAAGAGAAGGGATGCATCTCACAGAGAAACACACATACAGGAAATAACGTATTGGAGAAGAGCAAATGTACAAATTTTCAAAAAAAGGGAGTCTCAAAACTACAGGCCACAGATCTTGACTTCTATTCCTGGAAAAAAACCTTTAAGGGAGAATTAGAGATAGTTGGCAGTTACATAGAGAAGTAATGATTACGAAGATTCAGCACTGTTTCATTAAAAACAGTTCTTGCCAGACTGACACCATTTCCCTTGTATACAGAATTACTAAACTAGATGAGGGCAATTTTGTAGATATAGTTTACCTAGATCTTCTTAGTAAAGCTTTTGATAAAGTTTTTTTGTACTATCCTTTTGGAGAAGATGGATAGATACACACATGGTAATAATGAAATCAAATGAATTCCTGAGTTGGACAGCCATATTCAAAGAGTAGTTATTAATGGTTTGACAGCAACAAGGCAGTAGGTCTCCAGTGGAATACCTTAGGGATTTGGTGCTGTGCTTTTTAATATTTTTAGCAATGACTTGGATAAGAACATAGATGGCAAGCTCAGCAAAGTTGGAAGGCTAGCTAACATTCTGAATAATAGAGTCAATTCTAAAGGATCTTGAAAGGCTAGAGCAATAGGCTAGATCTAATAAGATATAATTCAGTAGAGATAAATTTAAACACTTGCACTCATGTACAAAAAAATCCAAGATGGGAGGAGGCATGGAAAGACAATAATTATTCTTTTAAAAACAAATCTGGAGGCTTTAGTGGTCTCAAGATCAATATAAATCACTAGTATAATGTAGTAGCCAAAAAACCTAATGTGATCTTGGACTAAATTAAGAGAAAATTAGTTTCCAGGAATAGGGAGGTAATAATTCCACTGTATTCATCAGACCTTCATCAGACCTCTTCCATACAATTGTACTGAGCTCTGAGCATGTTTGGTTTAAGGATATTGAGAGTGTCCAAAGGAAAGAAAACATGAAGAGCCTTAAAAGCAATGTCCTAGTCCCAGCACCTATGTAAGTTAGGATAGTTTTCTCTTAAAAAGTATTTAGACTACTATCAAGATTTTGAGGTCTCAACAGACAAAGGCTATTGACATCACTTCCTGGTAAACTGAGCACAAAGCAGCCACAAGGAATCCCAGGTTCACTCTCTGATGTGTGATCGGTGGAAAACAACGGGCAACTCAGGCAGCCAGGCTTCACTCAACTGCATCAACTTAGGGTGTCCTCATTAAAGTAAATCTCCTTCTGTTAACTGTTGGGTGAACTATAAGTGTCTCATTTTGTCCTACTATCTAAATTACCAGAAGAATGGCCTGAACAGAAGTCATTCCCTATCAATGAATCAATAAGTATTTATTAAGTGTCCATTTTTTACTAGTCTCTGGGCTAGGCATCAATTCTGCAAAGACAAAAATGAAATAGTCCCTGCCCTCAGAGGAGCTTACATTTTATTGGAAAAGGTAACATATAAATATATATTTGAAATATACAGGATAGGTGTTAAACTTATGATCTTACTGATATAATAAAATATTGGATGGGTTGACTCCTTCAACCAGTGCAGGTTGATATTTTCTCTACAACTTACAATCTTAGAAAACTACTTAAAGCACTGAGAGGTCCAGTGACTTGTCCAGAATCATCTAGCTGGTATGGCTTAGTGAAAAGACTTGAACAATGGTCCTGACTCCAAGGCCACTTCTCTAGCTACTATATCATATTGTCTTTCATATACAAAATATATGCAAGATGAATAACAACCAATGACAAGGGGAATGGACTCATAACTGGGAGTATCAGAAATAACCAATGAAGTCACAGATTAATGAAAAAGAAGGAGGAGGAGGAAGAAGAAGGAGAAAGAAGAAGAAAGATAAACAATGAGGAAAAGGAAGGAAGAAGGGGAAGGAGGAGAAGGAGGAGGAAAAGGAGGAGGAGGAGGAAAGGAAGAAGGAAAGAAAGAGGAAGAAGGGATGAAGAGCTTACCCATATTTTATGGTATGATAGAAAAAGTACTGTCTCTGGAATCAGAGGACCTGGATTCAAATCCTGTGTGTGACACTATCTGTGGGACATTAAATTAGTCACCAAACCCTACCCTGGGCTTCAGTTTCCTCATCTGTAAAATGAGGGGGTTGGACCAGAGGTTTTGTGAGTTGCCTTATAACTTCAGATATATGATCCCATAGTCCCATTCTGCCTCTCAGGGGCAGCTAGGTGGTACAATATATAGAGCTCTGGGCATGGAGTCAGGAAGACCTGAATTCAAATCAGATCTCAGACACTTACTAGCTATGTGATCCTGGGCAAATCATGTAACTTCTGCTGCTTCACTGTCCTTGACTACAGAATTGGATGATAAAAGCACCTACCTCTCAGAACTGTCATGAGAATGAAATGAGGTGGTATTTGTTAAGTCCTTAGCTTGATATGTAGTTGATGTTTAATAAATGCTTTTTCCCTTCTACCCCAAACCTTAACCAGAACACTCAGCTATGTCTCAGGGCATTGGTAATGGAGTTGTTCTCATTTTCATCTACCTCCAACTTCTCTCCTCTTTTTCCAATCCCACAGGAAACCATGGTAGGGATGACTCATTCTCCCTAAACATTTCCCAAAGCCTATAATTTTAATTACCATAAATTGATGTGATTATCTTACCAATTCCCAGGCAGACAAAAAAAAAAGCACTATCTTTGATTTCTCCCTTTTCTTTCCTCTCTACATTTAATCAGTAAAATCTTTCACTTTCTTCCCTCACATAGCATTCATATGTGTCCCATCCTCTCTTTACAAGGATTGAGATTTCTAGCTCAGGTTGTGATCATTTGCTGACTAAGAATTGGAACTCAGGTCTTTCTGATTCTAGACTCAACACTCTGTCTACTGCACTACCCACCTGTCTCCTCTATTAGCCACTAAGTAATCCCCCTTAGCCCCAGTCTCAGCGCTGTTCCTCCTGTGGATCACTCTACCACCTCACCTGCATCTCCCAACTTTCCTAACTTCCTTCAAGACTCAGCTCAAATACTCACCTCTTACAAGAGGCCTTGTCCAGTCCCTTCCCTGTAAGATTTCCTTCCATTCCATTCTGTATACATCTTGTATGCTGCTAGTTATTAGCTTGTTGCCCCCTCCATTAAACTGGGAGATCCTTTGCACAGGGACTGTATTTGCTTTTATCTTTATCCTCAGTGCTTAACACAGTGACCGGCCCACTGTAAATGCTTAATAAACTCCGGTTGTCTTGACAAGAATGTCCGATAGTTTGGAGACCCACCTGTTGCCAGGATACAGCCGCATCAGAAAGCACCTCTCAATGTCTATACCTCTACCTTATTATTCCAATCCTGTTGTAGACATTTACCTTCACACAAAGGCCCCAAGCTAGCTATACTTAGAAACTGGATCCTGTCCTAAATAAATCAAAAGACCTCTTTATTAAAGCCCAGCCTTAACTGCCATCCCAATCTTTAGTCTTACTACTCCAACTGCCTTTTAGACGTCTTAATTTAGATTATTTTCTAGGACCATATCTTCCTCCTCCATATTCCCCCTTTGTAAAAGTCTCATGTATTCTTGTATTCCTATTAATGATAATTGCATGATTTTCATTCTGCCTCTGCTTTTTTGTTTCCCAATTCTAATGTTTTCTTTTTCAGAGAATTTGTAGTAGAATGTATGTCTTTTCTAATAAAAAGTCTGTTGTCTCTCCTTAGATTTGTTAATTTCTTATTTAAGAATTTTAATAATTCTCTTATTTCTTTGATACTTCCACTGAATTCCTTGATTACTCTTCCAAACCATTCTGAAGGTTTTTGGAAGGACTCTATTCATACTTCAGTGAGCCCTGAAAATTTAGCTGTCCCATAGACTTCTTAAACTCAACATGTCCTGAACTGAAACTCTTTATCTTTACCAATAGCACTTCAAAAGAGTCAGCCATTCAAACAACAACCAAGATCATTTTTTCTTTCTTATCAAATTAGATATCAGCTTCCCTGGATTCTTTAATTGCTTCCTATCCCCCTGTAAGTCTAAAACAAGTCCTTCTTGCTGTAAGTCCTCAAAAAAAATAGTCCCAGGAAGCCAAACTATTTCTTATTCCTTCTATTCTCCATCTCTCGATATCCTGCTTCCTTTTTCTCCATTCTGTCTCATTCATGATTCATTTACTACCCCTCTAACCTTTAAATGTTCTCCTTATAAAACCCCATAGTACTTTTCACTTTTTACTGTCATGGTACAACTGAAGTCCTGCTTTCTTTACATTACCTTTCTTTATCAATTGAATATAAGTTGGACAAAAAAAAGCACATACATACACTGCTTATGGAGGAGAAATACAATTTGAGAAATAGAATAATTTCAATGGAAAAATATCTTGTGGGGTGGCTAAGTGGCACAGTGAATAGAGCACCAACCCCAGAGGACCCTCATGAGGACCTGAGTTCAAATCCAGCCTCAGACACTTAACACTAGTCATGTGACATTGGGCAAGTCATTTAACCCCAATTGCCCTGCCTTCCCCCCTCCAAAAAGCAAATAAATATATCTTGCAACAAAGGAAATTGAATCAAAATCCACTGAGGAAGACAAAAGCAATACAAGTAAATTTTCGAGGCTTACTGAAATAGCAATAGAGTGCTTCCAAGAACCTTCAAAATGGTTTGAAAGACTAATCAAGGAATTCAGTGGAAGTATTGAAGAAATAAGGGAATTATTAAAATTCTTAAATAAGAAATTGACAAACCTAAGGAGAGACAACAGACTTTTTTAGAGGCAGATATATTCTCTACTAGAAATGCTCTGAAAAACATCAGAATGGGAGGGAGGAAGCAGAGGCAAAAGGAAAAATAATGCAATAATTTTTAATATGAATAGAAGAATGCATGAGACCTCTACAAAAGGGAATCCTGAGGAGGAAGAAATTATGCAAAAAGGTAGTCTAACCATAGAGACCTTTCAAAGCAACGTAGGAAGAAAACCTAAATACTATATTTTAAATCGTATAGAAAAACTGCCCAGAATTTTTTAAAGGAAAGCATAAATTATGAAAATCCACAAAAATATCAACAGAATAAAACCCCAAGTTTAAGTCACAGAGAAGCGTTTTAAACAAATTTCAGAACTACAATATCAAAGAACAAATATTGCGGGCCAAATGGAAGGGAAAACTCTGAAACTCAGGAGAGCCAAGGAGAATGGTCCAGGATTTCTCTGTTCTTACAAAAAAAAATCAAAGGAAATTTTTGACTAAGATATTCAAAAATACAAAGGAAGCCAATTGGTGTACTAATATCCACATATAATTCAACTTTCAGAAAAAATAAAGAGTATTAGGCATGCCTTCAAATGATCTCAGATGTGAACAGAGTATTTAATGTGAAAACTGGTCACCAAAAACTAAAAACTTTTGGATAGTTATTAAAGACTCAGAAATTGAATTATCTATCTTCATGTAGTCAAGACTAGACAAGATACTGCCGCAGCTAGGTGGCGCAGTGAATAGAGCACCAGCCCTGGAGTCAGGAGGAGTACCTGAGTTCAAATCCGGCCTCAGACATTTAACACAAAAACTAGCCATGTGACCTTGGGCAAGTCACTTAACCCCAACTGCCCTCCAAAAAGCAAAAAAAAAAAAAGACTAGACAAGATATGACTAAAATAGAGGGGTATTTTTGTTTATTGTTTCATTATATTAAAATAACTCACTGTGAAAACTATTGAGAAAACAAGGCATTAACAAGCTAAAGAATCTAAAAAGCAAGAGGTAGAGTGGAGAAAAAATAAGGATGATAATAAAAAGAAATTTATTAATATTTCAATCTAAAAATGCTTAATTCCTTAATTAGTAAATCAATATTTTATGTATGTGGGATGATGCAGAGGAATGCCTCTCAGATGGAGAAGAGAGAGGGAGAAGGAAAAAAGGTCCAGTTAATTCTGGTCAGAGAAGAGGTAAATAGAAGATTTTTATTTTCTTCCTTTGCTTTTAGAATTGTAAGCAAATAAGGATGGCATAGAGAACAGGCTACAGCTATCAGAAAGGATACTATCTGACAGCATTGAATAGTGATCTCATGGAAACCAGAGGGGATAATTCAAAACAACCTGCTGGACACTACAGGTGATCAGCTTCTACAAGATCGAATTGAATATCTCAATATTTTAACTCCAATTAGGGAGGACAATGTGGCTGGGACCTCATTTTGATACGATTCAGAAGTCTGAACAGGGAGGGTGATAGATTCAAAACGAAGTTGACATCACAGTAAAAGGGATGAATGATGGGTGGAGGAAAAGAGACTAAGAGTTGGTCCTCAAACTATGGTTACTTACAGATTACTTCCCACTCTGCTTTCTTTGAGAATTAACATGCCCTAATATAGATTTAGAGTATCTTAAAAGGAGAATAGTATATGAAATGAAAATAACACCTTGGAAGTAGTGTAATGTACTTGTAAAAGAGCATTAAAAATTCATATCACTGAAATAAAAGACTGGATGAGATGTGAAGTGGACAAGGGGGATTTGGTACTGTCCTGTTATCAGAGCTGGTAAAGAGAAGGGCAGAACAATAGAGAAAGAATAATGATGATAAAAAATAAACTTGAAGAATTTAGAGATTACTAGGGCACTAGATTTTTTTTTAAAGCAGAGCAGAGTAGTAGAACAGATAAAGAAGAAATAAAAGCAATTAAAAGAATATCTCAATATTTTATAAATCAAAGAACATAAATACAAGGGTGAAAATATTCAATTTTTAACAAGAATTGCTGAAAAAACTGGAAAGTAATTTGGCAGAAATTAGGTTTAGATCATCACCTTATACTATTTGCCATAAGTTGAAAATTAGTACATACCCTTTTTGTAAACCCATAACAAAGATCACACCATTAAAAAAAAACAGAACAGAACAAAATCAAGAACCTTCAAAGCTATGACTGGAAGGAGAATTCTTAACTAATAAGACATAGAAGAGATCTCAGAAGTTAAAATAAAATAAAACTTTGACCACATAAAATTAAAATTATGAATGATTTAATAAAGATATCATTAGAAGAGAGACTGTAATGTGGGGGAAATATTTGCATCAGGTATCAACAATAAGAACCTGACATCCAAGGTATATAAGGAATTAATGTAAATACATATCACCAAATATAAACTGTGGAATTGGTCAGAGAAAAAGAACACAAAATTTTGTTGTTGTTGTTTTTTAAGAGTAATTGCAAACTATAACTGAGTATATAAAAAACATTCCCCAGTTCCTAAGTGAAATGAAAATTTAAACAACTCTGAGATTTTAGCTCACATCATGAAAAATGGCAGAGCTGACTAGAAAAAAAAAAAGAAAGAAAGGAAAAATTCAATGGTAGGTGGGTGGACTGTGAGAAGGCAGGCATGGTAATCCCTAATAGTTGGAACTATGAATTGACCCAACTATTACAGATATCAGTTTCGAATTATATAAATGAAGTGATTAAAGCAACCATAGCTTTCAAACCAGCAAACCCACTACTGGACATATAGCACTCAAGAACATCAATACAGATCCAAAAGTGCAATATACACCAAAATAGTGCTGATAGTATTCTGTGCCATGAGTACCCTAGCAACAAAGTAGACGTCTGAGGAATAGTTGGAAAAAAAACATGATTGTAAAGGAATATTATTATGTAGTAAGAAATGTGAGGAATTCAGAAAAACATAGGGAAAATGTAGGAACTGAGGCAGAGTGAAATTAGAACCAAAAGATCCAATGTACAGAATAATGATAACAATGCAAACAAAAAAAGTCCAAAGAAAGATGAACTCTGGGTAACTGGATCAAAAAAAGAAAAATGAAGAATCTTGAGAACAAATCCCAGTATCGAATGCTACTAGAACAGAGTATTGTAAATATGGTCAGATGCAGTCACTGAACTGGATATCATTATTTTCCACATGAGGATCCAATTTGAAGATCCTTTTCCCTTCAGAAGCAAATGTGATATGGGAACAAAGGGGAATTTAGGAACAAAGAAATAAAATCTATTCTAAATAAGTACAACTATTGAGAACTTGTCTTGGAGTCAAAAAGACCTGGATTCATTTCCACCCCTAGATACATTCTGGCTGTGTCAATTAACCTCTCGTTGCTCTAGGCAACTCTGATACTCTAATATGCAGAGAAATCAACAATCTCTATTGAAGGAGTTTCCTCTTCTGGAAGTTCCCTGTATCATTTAAACTACGGGTGCAGCCCCTGTGACTGAAAAACTTTTTTAAAGTACAAACAAGTTATGCCAAAATAGCTAATTTCATTTTTTGACAGGCATTACATTGGTAATTCACAGGAATGCTGTAGACATGCAATGATCAGATTTTATTGAACCAATTGTTATGTAGAATGTGTATATTTCAAACATAGTTTACATAGCGGTCCACATGGGTTTGTCTAACTGTGGGGAGCCTTTGATAGACACCTCAGGAATCTTCTCCACCATTCTCCAAGAGATTACTTCCTAGATGCGTACAAGAGAAGGAGCCACAAGGCTAGCTTGGAGAAAGGCTACCAAACTAAAATTATATCTCTTTGCCATCCCTCAAAAACATACTGGTCTAAGGCAAATAATTTGTTTTTTAAGTTCAAGCCACTTTTCTGATCACTATCCCTTAAGCAGAGTACCCTAAGTTTATATCTGAAAATTCAACTCCTGCCTACCAAAATGCTAGTTACAAAAAAAAATCACCAATAGTAAACACTGAGCAAATCCATTTATCCGAGCAAATAGCAAACGGAAATCAAAGAAGTTATACAGATTAGAATATGCCAGACAATATACACGGTGGATAAGCTCTCTCACTGGGAGCAAGATTATCTCAGCTCAAGCAAGAAAGTTCCTAATTTTATCCAAGGAGAAATTCTTGAAGTCTCTAGGGAGGCAAACTGGAAATCAAATGCCAGCTGTCTTTTCTCTCCCTTTCCAGAGTCTGGAATAATATGTGCCCTCCCTCACAGCAGGAAAGAAAAAGAAAGCCTCTCCTTTCTCAAGTTCATACATCAACCCAACAACTCACACGAACAGCATCAAGTCACTGTTTTCTCCACCAAGATGAACTTTATGAAAATGCTCCGGACTTGAACCTAGGGTTATAATATATCATATCATGATATCCTTGAAGAAAATATGGGGAGATGTAGACAGCTGATAATACAACTATGTGGCTTCAGAACTGGTTCAATAACTCAAAAATAGTCATTAATAAAGCAATATGAATTGGGAAAGATTAGAATTTAGAGTTCAAGGAAAGCCTAGACATCACCCAATCTAATAACTTTATTTTATAGATGAGGAAACAGAGAAATTTTCCTGGACTTCCCTAAAGTCACACAATAATAAAACTAAATAGGTGGGATTTGAACCAAGGTATTATGAGTCTGGTCCACTACATCACTTAGATGAATTTAATGTACTTAGGATTTTTACTCTACCTCCTTCCAAAAAGGAAGGGATGGATATTATGAATGTGAGTGTATTTACCACTTAGAGGTATCACATGGGCTCCTCAGAGTCAGAAAAACCCACTTCTGACATATACTGGCTGTGGCAGCTTGGACAAGTGCTTGAACCTCCCAGTGTCCCAGACAAATCTCCAAGACTACAAATTGCTAAATAGTTACTGATCTGCAATGGTGTATTTCCCCCACCAATGAAATGGGAGAGCAGAAAAGCATTTCACAGACTTGTTACTACTTCTTCTTACTATACCATCAAGGCAAATGACATTTTTCAAAAGCCAGTTAAGAGTGGCTGACTGACTGATACCAAATGAAAGTAAGAGAGCAAGCATGAGCTATAGATTACAAAACAATGTTTTAGGAACCTTGAGGGGATATCTAGTAAACACCCTCAGGGAACCTGACCTGACCTTTCTTTCTCTTCTTTCATTCATTCTTTCTTTCTTTCCTTGTTTCCTCCTTTTTATACACATGTGTATACATATATACACATACATGTATATGAATATATATATATGTGCATATATGTATTCTACAAAATCATGTCAACCCTGAAATTCACACTTTCTTAGTACTCTCTGCCCCTGGGGTCCCTCCCTCCCTCTTGTTAAAAAAAAAAGTAGAGGGGCATACAGCAGAGCACTCCTCCCAGTTCTTCAATTTAAGGAGAGCAGCCCAGGACAGCCGGCCACCTCATCATTTCTCACCTAGCTATACTCTGCTGGACTTCATGATCCCATGTCCCTCCCCTCCCACTCCCTGTCCTTACCCCCTCCTCAATTTCTTCTGTGTGTTGTCTCCCTCCATTAGATTATGAGCAAATTAATGACAGGAACCGTCTTTTGCCTTTCTATTTACTATTTGTATGCAGATAGATAGATAGACAAGAACACATATACACACACATGTGTATGTATACATTTGTATAAATATAGATATCTGTGTATATACATATGTATATATGTATTATACATATATATATGTATATATATATATACACGCACACACACACACACAGAAAAGAGAGAGGGGAGAGAAGAGAGAGAGAGAGAAAGAAAGAAAAAGAGAGAGAGAGGAAGAGAGAGAGAGAGAAGAGAGACACAGACAGAGAGAGAGTAAGAGAGGAAAGGAGAGACAGAGAGAAGAGAGACAGAGACAGAGAGACAGAGAGAGAGGGAGGGAGAGAGAGAGAGAGAGAAGCAGGGGGAGGGAACCTGCTCTGGAACTATTTTCTCCTACTGGCACGAGCAGGTCCGGTCAGGTTCCCTGAGGGTGTTTACTAGATATCCCCTCAAGGTTCCTAAAACATTGTTTTGTAATCTATAGCTCATGCTTGCTCTCTTACTTTCATTTGATATCAATCAGTGGGCCATTCTTAACTGGCTTTTGAAAAATGTCATTTGCCTTGATGGTATAGTAAGAAGAACTAGAAACAAGTCTGTGAAATGCTTTTCTGCTCTCCCATAGCACACACACATTAAAGGGAACAGTGGGCTCAACCTTGGTCATTCCTAACTCCTGATTGCTGGAAATCTCTTTCTTCCCTTTCTAGAGTTTTCATATTGCATTTAGGCATGCTCTAGCTCCCCACTGGGCTCCTTGCAGCAATCTTCTACAACCTGAGTGTATCTAGGTTGTCCTTATTTCTCAATGCAAACATTGCTGCCAGCCACTGCTGTCATGGAGAGGCTGCTAGAATGCTGATGAAAAGTCTAAATCCTACAACTTTCCAAAGTCCACAAGACCCTCCTGTGCTAAAAGGAAAGAAAGAAGACAAGTAATTTGCTCTCATGCTTGAGTTCCAAACTAACTTGCTATTTGATATGAAGCCCACAGTGTGACTGGGCAAATATTATGCTCTTGCTTGGTTGATTGATTCAATATAGTTCTTCTCACTCGATAAAGTTATCAGCTAGAATTCATTATAAAAAGTGATTTGGGGTGATTGACTTCATCAATCCCCAACCTTACATATACATATATGTTTATCTATGATATAGGTAAATTTGGTCAACGTGCTATGTATGCCTTTATCCACAGCATTGATAAAAAAAAATAATAATAATACAACACATAGGAAGCTTATTTTAACATTGTATCAGCAATGCAGTATTCACAATGCCTACAGTAACTATAAATATGCTGATATGGTTATTAATCACAAAATGTAACAGGCTCTCTACATAAGAAATATAGCTAGAGCACTCATTTAAATACCAGAAAACTGAGTCCCAAAACCAGAAAGTCAAAGCCAACACAGTAGTTGTGAAGTTGGCACATGTAGTTAAAGTAGTAAACACCCACATTCTCAAGCCTTCAAACAGGACAAGCTACCTCAGGCAGAGATCCTCATCTCCTCACGCAGGCAACTGCTCAGCATCCAGGCAGCTCGTTCACAGTAGCTCCACCTCCACCCCCCCCTCCACCCCCCTGGCAGTTCCTGCCCCAGGCAGTCCTCAGCAGGAGTCCTTAGCAGAGATTCGGCGGGCTCAAAGCAAAAGGAGTTCGCAACCGCAGCCACTGCCTCTGCTGTCCTTCCAGTCAACACCGCATGGAGACTAGCTTGGTTCTGGCGTTCTCTTGCTCTACCCCTTCCTGCTACGTCAGCAAGCTCAAGGGGCGTGGAAGATCTTCAAATCCCAGTATCCTTACAAACACCCACATAAATTCTGTGTCGCTCCAACAGGATAGATCATAGTACATCCATGTATCTCATCCTGTGAAATTTTGCCCATCTCATAAATCCCAAGGGTTCTCTCTGGTGGCTCAGGAAGAGAGAGAGAGACAGAGAGAAGGAGAGAGAGACAGAGAGAGAGATACAGAGACAGCGAGACAAAGAGAGGGACAGAGACAGAGAGTTTTGCCTCAATCTCTTAACATCATGTGGCTCCATCATGGGTCACCTATTGGCTATCCTTCCCTTTTTGCCACAAGACAACCTCACTCCCTTGTGTCTATGGATCTTGCCAATGACATCCTTTAAGTTAGTGATTTCAAAGTCCATTAGAACCAGGACCACTAAACTGTAAATAAGATCTCTGTGGCTGCATATTGACTTATTGACATGTTAACGTTATCTTCACTTTACTGTATTGTTAGTTATTTTGTTAAATATTTCCCAAATATATTTTCATCTGATGGAGGCTGCACTTGGGAGAGCTGTAGGCCGTGTTTTTAACACCCCTGCCTTAAGTCATTTCTCCTCTATAGCCCACAAAACATAGGAAGCACTCAATAAATTTCTGCACCCTGATTAACTGAACAATGTCTATTAGCAAACATGACTCCCTTCTGCCTGTCTATACCATGCATCTCATTAAACTATTTAAAATCCATATCTGCTTTGTGCATGCTAAATAATGAGAGTCCAAATAGAAATTTTAAATTCAGGATACTAAATAAAAGAAAAAAAAACCCACTAAATAGCTCCCATGATCCTAATTATTTGATCCATTAGTCACGGTTCTTTTTGACCCTTCAGATTCTAAAGCAAAAGCAAAGGATAAAGGATTTGGGGGGAAATTGAGACAGAATGAAATAAAAAGAAACAAAGAAACCTGGGCAATGACTACTGAGTGACGTTTTAACAAACACATGGGGTAAAGATCAGACAGAGGGGCTTTTTGTGCTACTAGCTTCAATAACTCACTCTGAAAGAAAATTAATATTACCAGATTTTCTTATGGTAGAAAAACAGGCAGCCTTGTGCAGCATTTATGAATATTCTACTTTATTATGTCTTATTACTCATATTACAATGCTGGACAGATGTTCACCAGCTGACAACACAACTCTGTGAGAACTGCAAGTTTCTATAGAATACCTGGGATGGCAGGGCACTTGAAAATGACTCCTGAGTTCATGAGTCCATTAGCAAATGAGGAGAAAATGTTCTGCTTCTCTCTCTCATTTACTCTGGCATTTGACTTTTTTATTTTGTTTTTTTTTTTGCCTTTATATACATATACCCAATCTATATTTTATAGCCACGTTATACTGGAGAATTTTTCTAGTAATCATTAAAACTGTAAAAGAAAAATAGTAATGAAAAAATATATATATGCATTTACCATAGATATGTGTGTATGTATGTTTATGTGGATACATTGGGTCACCATTCAACTAGTGGACAAAATTATGACATTCCTGGTTTCTAACATGTAAAATGACAGATGATTAAGATCTCTTTGGTTTTTAAATTTTAGAGTCAAGATAACTGATCTTTGTTTCTATTTAAGTAAACATAATTTTACGAACTTCTACTATATTCTTGGGGAAGTGGGGATTCCATAGGTATATGAAGAGAATTGTTCCATTGCAAAAGCAATGCTATTCATCTCTCTTTATTTTGTCATAATCATGATTAAAGTGAAATTAGTAAAGTGGGCGTCTAGGTGGCAGTGGCTAGAGTGTGGGATTTGGAGTTAAGAAAGCCAGAGTTTGGATTCTGCTTCAGACATTTCCTAGACAAATCACTTCACCTCTCTGTGCCTCCATTTCTCCATCCGTATATTGGAGATTACCTACTTCACAGGGTTATGGTGAATGGGTTAAGATGTAAAGCACTTTACCACTATATAAAAGCTACCTATTAGTATTATTTTGGTCATCTTAGAATTTTAGTAAGCAACCACACTCAGCAGATCAAAAGTAAACACTACCCTCAGTTATCCCTTTCATGTTTTACTTTGGTAGGATCCTCATTCTCCTTGTCGTGCTCCTCCTGGAGAGATAGGATTGTGCCTACTCTTCACCCCAAGCAGGTCTATTTCCCACTTTGTAAGTCTTCAACTAGAGGCTAGAAGATAAGAGTCTGTTGTTTAGGAGAGTCTATGAAGGCACAGGTTGGAAAAGAAGGCCTTCAGCTTTGAGACTATCTGATCTGATGAATGGAGCATTCCCATTGACATAAACCCAGATCACACAAACTTGAAAGAAATAGGATCTTTTGGAGTGCTGAGTAGAGTTTGGTCTTTCTCTTGAAAATGGGTTCCTCCACTCCCTTGAAACTGGAGGTGTATCCCTGGGCTTTGAACTTTGCTTACTACATGAAAGAGCCATCAATCCAGGCTGATGGCACATGCCTAGGCAGAAAGAAAATATGTCATCATTTGATTCAGTCCAGTCAGTGAATTGGATTTCACAGTCACCAGTAGTGACCCGATAACTGTCGATTTTAATTTAGTCTTGGAAATGAATGCAACTCACCTTGAGGTGTACAAAGGGCCAATACTGAGGGATCATTAGGCCCTATAGAATGATTGGGGCAGTTAGGTGATGACATAGTGTATAGAACACTGGGCATGGAGTCAGAGATTCATCTTCCTGAGTTCAAATCTGGCTTCAGACACTTACTGGCTGTGTGACCCTGAGCAAGTGACTTAAGACGGTTTGTCTCAGTTTCTTCATCTGTAAAATGAACTAGAGAGGAAATGGCAAACTGCTCCAGCATTTTTGCTAAGAAAACCCCAAATGGGGTCAGGAAAAGACAGACATGACTGAAAATGACTGAACAACAATAACGTAAAATTATAGAAAAACTTGGAGTCAAAAAAGGGGGAAGAGGAAAGAGAATAAACATTGTTTAAGCACCTAGTGTGTGCCAGACATTGTGTCAAAGCTTTATAGATATTATCTCCCTTGATTCTCCCAACTCTGGGAGGTCAATACTCTCATTACACCATTTTGCAGTCTATGCAGACAGAGACAAGAGAGACTGGAGTTTGAACCCAAGCTCTCTTATTAGGCCATTTGCTTGTCACTTAATCACTTGTCTATAAAATAGGCTTTATATTTCCAATATTTCCAGCTATGTTTCTACCCAGGCTGACAGCTCCATTCTTTTCCCCAGTGGAAAACTGGGCTTTACTCTTGTAACTTTCTTGACTTGGATAGTCCTAGTTTGGCCCTCCCTTGCTCTGTTCCAGGCCTCCCTAGCACTTCAAAAAAATCTCCGGTCATGCATCTCCCATGTGTTATCTTCTCGCATTATAATGGAAGGACTTTGAGCACTAGAATTGCGTATCATGCTGTCTAACAGCACAGTTTCAGGCACATAGGAAACACTTAAATACTCCATCTTTCTGGCGTCCCTCTTATATGTGGACGCCTCCAAAGCTACCCCAAGTTCAGTGCACCCTAAGAGTCAGTTGCCGCACAAATCCATAGCTCTTGAGCCTCTACCTATGTATTTACTTTTACTATTCAACGAATAAGTTCAAGGAAAAAGACACCTACTCAAATAGTACAACAAATGAAGCAAAAAATAGATCCTGCCCCACACAAACATAGGGTGCACTGTCCCCTGGGTTATCACTCCACTAATGCAGAGCGCATGTGCCCTGGCAGCATGTGCAGCCAGAGGATCCTCATGGAAGAAATGCACATAGGGAACATGCATGGCCAAATAGTACCTGCACAAGAGGGCACAAACCTGTATCCTGAATGCCCATGGCACACATGTGAAGGGCACACATGTAAGAACATACAAGGCTAGGGAGACAAGCTTCTAACATTATAGAAGAACCAAGGTCTTCTGATGCTATTGCAATGATTTCTGCTAGCCTTCCTTTCTCCATTCTGTCTCTGCCATCTCTGCTGTGTATCTCTACTGGTCTTATGGTTGAAGAGTTACTCTCTGCTATCATCAGCTGGGTTTTAGTTATTTTAGCATCTTCAAGGCATTCTACTATTTTCCGCTACCATCTAATTAGGGACAATGGCTAGAAAGTTTCTCCATCACAAGGAAGCTCTTTTAGGAAATAGTCAAAGACTGTAACCAAATTTATGTCTCCTTTCATTGACTGGAAAAAGTAAACACATAGGTAGAGGCTCAAGAGCTATGGATTTGTGCAGCAACTGACTCATAGGGTGCACTGAACTTTGGGTAGCTTTTGAGGGGTCCATATGTAAGAGGGATGCCAGAAAAATGGACTATTTATTTAGTGTTTCCTATGTGCCAGAAAGTAAATAAAAGCCATCAAAATGTTCCAGGCTAAGCCTATCTATTTTTTTTTTTACCAGTTTCTCCTCAAGTGAACTTGAGGGCCTTGGTCTCAGACAGTTGTCTGACTTGAGACTAGAAAATTCCTTTTCATTCCTGTTAAATACTGGATTATGAGTATGTGTTCCCTGAAACCATTTCAAGGACTCCACCCACCAAAAAGCCCACAGATTTTTGGGGAAGGGGCTGGGGTGATGAGGTGTCCCTCACTACTGAGAAACTCTCTGACTGGTATGCAAAGAAGGAGGTAAATAGAAAAGGTTAGATAGAGAAGGCAGAGTCTCCCTGATCAGTTCTGCTTTTGTTATACATACCTGCAGATGACTTTTGCACAGCATTTCCTCAACACAAAACCTCCCTGTAACCTTGTTAATATAGCAAGAAGATTTCATTTTTGTATATTAGTGAAAATCTCAGTGCTTATTTAGAAGAAAACAATGTTACTTAGTGAAGCAAGAAAACATTAGGCTCATTCTTTCACAAGCATCAAAGGAAATCTAGTCAGGTGGCTAACCAAAAAAAAAAAAAAACACAAAAAAAAACCATTAAATAGAAGCAAACATTATAAACTCATCAAAAAATTTATAAAATATCTATAACATCAGAAAACATTGTTCTGACAAAGAAATCTAGACTTCCAGCACATCACAACACATCTGCTAGTAATTATTACAAAGATTTTATTCCCTAATTTTGAATAATGATTGTGTTCCTACCTTTTAGACTACACAGACATACATTGTACATGACATTAATGTTACATTTGGTTCTCATTATATGCATTTCTCATTAACAACTAATTAGTCTTGATTTTTCCCCTTAAATTAAGTAGCATTAAAAGAAACAGACCTTTAAAAATTGTTAGCAGCAGTCATAGATTGGAGCCAATATTAAAGAAACAAGTACTATTGGCCTGTGATTACCTCTCAGTTTAGTATTTTAAAAAGACCACATGATCAGAGGGTTGAAATTGATAAGAAAAAAATAAATTAAATACTGAATTTAACACCATTTTTCCTTTAAGAAAAAAAATGTGATATAATACAAATAGAACAGAAGCTTGATTTTATTAGCTTTTGGCCATTAAAATGCTCCCCCCCCCCCTTTTCCTATCTTCTCAGGTAGAGAGTTGAACACTGCCTGTTTTCTGAATAAATGTTTAAAACATAAGATATTACATCAAAATGAAAAAAATGAAAATCAAACATTTAAAGCATACTTTTTGGTTCATTTCAAACAGCAACTGCCACATGACAAAATCCTGGAGAAGACAGATAGTGATCAACCCCCATGCCAAGTGTGACAGAATTATAGAAAATTATGTTTCTACTTCTTCTCCACTTTATAAGCTACAAATGTTATGCATCACCTCTGCAAAAGAAGAGCTATGAGATTCAGGAGTTCTTGAACGCCTATGGCTGACCACACTCTATTCAGAGATATCAGGTAATATCTATGATTCCAGGTCTAGTCCATTAATAATTTTTTAATGCTTCTTAGAGTTGCCTTAATTACTTCTGACTAGAAACATATTACTTTTTATTGCCTACACTGCCAGCAACAGTGCATCATGGGAAGAGGATGCCTAGAGCTGTTAAGATTCCCTGCAGTGTGAGAAGGTGGACATTCTGCGTGTCCCCAGTTTTACCCTGCCCGTCAAGGGTTCACAGTAAAACAGTCCTGACATTGACCTCTCAAAGACCTAACAGCTGAAACAGCCTTAACAAGGTATTAACACTGCAACGTGCTCCATAAATGATTACCAGCTGCAGAACGCAGAAGGGGGGTGGAGAGGAGAGGGGAAGAGGGAGAGAGAAAAACCGAAGGAAAGGATGAGTCCATTTCACAGCTGGAAGGTACAGAGGAGCCACCAGGCAATGCAGAATGCAGATTTGGGTCAGAGCTTGCTTGGCCCTGATTTGGGGAAGGTGGGGGGGGATGTTCTGTTTTGTTTTCTTGTGTGTTTTGTTTTAATTCATAGAACAGTAGCCTAAAACAAAACCACGGATCAAATATGGTAGCAAATTTAAAAGTGACTGGCTGATTTCATTTCTGCCTTATTTTGGAGTAGGAGAAACTGAAAATAATTTTCAAAAATTTCCTTCTTTGTCACTGAATTTACTTGGAATTCTTTCCTAAGAAAAGCTTGGAAACAAGAGATGTGCACAGACATAAAAACAAAGATCAGGAGTAAAATATGCTTGGGAAAGTATTTGTCTATATATATATATGTATATATATGTATATGTGTATGTATATATTTATAGCTATAAACATCTAAACTTTATTTAAGGACAAATTTTAAAAGGGTATGCCCAGCAGAGAACAAAAGAAAACTCACAAGGAAGCAAAGAAAAGATGGGCAGTTCTCAATACAATGAGTATTACTTATCATACAGGTTTCCTTGAAATGAAAATTTATTGTTACACATTTAGAATCCTTTCTTATGTTCTGCTATGCACATGACATGCTTTTTTTTTTCTAACTTTCTATTTAAGTTTGAATATTTAAGTTTATGATGTGTTTTTTTTTTGTTTTCTCTCTTCCGTATCTGTGTTCTGGCATTTGAGTCTAAAATTTAAAAAAAAGAAAGAAAGAAAGAAAGAAAGGTTTGGTATCTACCTAAAGACCCCAACTTCAGCTCGGTCAGACCACATCCGGGGCACTGTGCTCTATTCTTGGGGGCAGATGAGGATGCAAGACAAGCAGGACAGAGTCCACAGGAGGGCAACCAGGATTCTGAAGGGCCTCAAGACCATAACAATGAAGACTAAGTGAAAGAAATAAAGATGGATAACCTCTAAAAGAAGAGTTTGGAAACAAAAAATAGCTTTGCTCAAGAGTTTGAGAGCAAGAACTAGAGACGATTGGTGGAAGATGCAAAGATGCAAATGCAAGGCTGATGACCTGATGTTGATCAGGGAAATCTTCCTAACAATTAGATCTGTACTAGAATTTATAGACTGCTTTAAGGTTTACAAAGAGATAAATCAATATATAATACGTGTATTTATATGTAAAATCTTATATCGTGTGTATATATGTATATGTATGTATATATACATATATGTATGTGTGCGTATATGTGTATATACATATGTCTGCATGTGCACATAAATCTTATTTTATCCTAACCGTATTATCATTTTGTTCTGTACGTTTGTAGATGACATCCTTTTCAGGCCCAGGTTAGACTAAGCGGTCTTTAAACTCCCCTTGTATTCTGAGATTCTGTGATACCATGGAGGGGGGGTAGAGGGGAAGAAAAATGCTTGAAGGAATAGCTTGGTGGAAAGGTCACTGGTTTGGGGGGTCAAAGGACCTGGATTCTTCTGTTCCAAGGTCAGTGACTCCTGATCTGTATAATCTGAATCCAGGTTTTACTACTTCTAATGTGCATAACTGTGGGTAAGTCTCAACCTCCTGTGGACTCAGTTTTCTTATTTGTAGACTAAGTCATTCAGTCAACAAGCAATTATTAAGTACTAACTATATACCAGGCACCATGGTAAGTACTGTGGATAAAAATAAAAGCAAAACCAGTCCTAACCCCAGGTAATTAACTGGGTAGCTACAAGCAGTCTCAGAGGGTGAGGCACTAGCAGCAGGAAGAAGCAGGAAATGCCTCCAACAGAAGGTGAGTCCTGAAGAAAGGCAGAGGGAAACTAGGGGCAGAGGTGAGGAGGAAGAGTAGACCAGGCATGGAGGAGTCAGTGCAAAGGTATCAAGTCAGAATACAGTCTAAGAAGAATGGAGAGGTAGGTAGGACGGCATCATATAGAAAGGGCCAAACAAGACTTTCTAATTATGTCAATGGAGTTTAGTGAATGTGTGGGAAGGGACGCACATGGTGAGAATCGTGGAAAATCATTGGCAGCTGGGTGGAGTAGGGGATGAAAGTGGGAGAGACTTGAGACAATGACCAAATCAGTTATTTCGATAGTCTCAATAAAAGTACATGTGTAGTATTTATTATATTGTTTTTTAAAAATATGTAAACAGTATGAAATGGAAATTCATGGATTTATATGGAATCCTCTCTTTATGTTGTGCTGTGTACATGAAAATGTGCTTTTTTTGTCTTTTTGTATTGAAAAATTCAAAATGAATTTTAAAATATTTTAAGTGATGAGAGCTTACACTAGGGTAGTAGCTGTATGATTGGAGAAAAGCAGACATATCCAGGACAGAAGTTTTCTGATCATAAGAACTTCTCTGTACCAGTGGCATTTTTAACCAATATATCTTGAAATTCACTTTTGTTGCTGTTGAGTCATTTTAGGCATGTCCTACTCATCATGACCCCATTTGGGGTTTTCTTGGCAAAGATAATGGAGTGGTTTGCCATTTCCTTCTCCAGCTCATTTTTTCCAGATGAGGAAACTGAGGCAAGCAAGGTTAAGTGACTTGCTCAGGGTCAAACAGTTGGTAAGTGGCTGAGATTAGATTTAAATTCAAGAAAATTAGTCTTCCTGGTTCTACGCCCAGTGCTCTATCCACTGCACCACAAATTCACTAGATGAAGGTAATATTACCATGATCCCAGTGGGGACACATTTCACAAGAAGCCCCTGTGAATATAGAGAAACTAAGGCACAGAGTTTAAAGGCCATCTATCATGGAATATAATAATATATATATATGAAATATAATATATATATAATATAAAGGCTCCAAGTGGAGTATCAAACTGCTTATATTGCCTATAATTAGAACATGTGATCTTTTTTCCAAGGGTAGGCACTAGTCTGTTATCAAGCACAGCTGTGATGCCACTGTGTCCAAGCTCACCCTTGCCCCAGTCGATTTTATTAGCAAATACCTACACATACCTCAATTGTAAATCAGTCTGTATCATGTGTATGCGTGTAGACTTATGGCTCACTCTAAAGTTCTGACTTCTCAATTGTTTTTCTTTGCCACGCTCCTGGTCTCTTGTTTTTCATGTGCGTCCAGTCCTGGTTCACTGGAATTCAGAGAGCACTGGACTGTTGGCTCCCCTGATGAGAGATGCCAAGGCTGGCTGCTCCTAACGTGCAAAGGGCAGCTAGTCTTGGGCTCGCTGATGAGGTCATAGGGAGCCACACTGACAACTCTGCTCTATGGGCACCTGGGGAAGGCAGCAAGGCAAGGCTAGGGCTAGATCAGTGACTGTGCACCCTTAGTGGAAAGAGGCCAAGAGGTGCTTCCTGGCGACTGCCTCTTGGTCCTGCCAACTATCCCTGCAGTGAAAATACTGACCCCTAGACGTAGACCCATATGCATGTAGACTGAAGGCAAGGAAGGAAAGGTGGGCATAATTAAATCATAGCTCCCAGCTATGTCGGCTTATGCTGCATAGGGCACTTCAGGGTTAGGGGTGGGTAGGGAAAAAAAAGTATTGTATTGCCTCCCTGAGCAGTGTGAGGTCAGAAAAGTCCTACATGAAGATTTAAAATATGTCAATCTGTGTCTGAGTTCCCTCGCAATGCTTCAAATTGATATAGCTCTGTAGAAATAATATATGGGATAATAATGAAAATTGAATAGAATAGCTCCTCTTACTAAGAAACCCAGGATTCAAGCCTTAGCTTCCTGTTATTCAAAAGACTAAAAGCTCTAGGCTAGGAACTCTCTAAAGACAAGAGGAAATAGTTGGATGAAATCAGTAATAAGAGCCTTGAATGGTTGAAAGAAAAGGATGAGACAGAGTCTGTTGCTACATCAAACGCGAACATCTGGTCAATTTGGTGGGGAAAAAATCAATCAGGCCAGTTGTTTGATGACATGTAGTCGAAACAAACAAACTAATTGACTTTTTTTTTTAACTTTCTAACATTTGCACTGGTGTCAAGTAGCCTCGATCTAGGTGCTAATGATCTGAAAGAGTCATTGGAAAGAAACGAGCAAAAAGGGAAAAGAAGAGTAAACAGCAGAATTATTTAAGAAAGCTGGATGGAGAGAGACATGATTGTGCAGGAAGCTCAATAATGAAGAGAGGAAAAACACGAAAGAGTCAAAGGACAGCGTGGTAGAGGAGAAGAAATAGTAATGGAAAGAAATGGTGAGATGAAGTTCCTGTCAGGGTCGTTGTGTCAGGGAGCTGCAAAGCACTGAAAATGAGAACCAGAAAGGGGAAGGAGAGGAAAGCAAACAGGAGAAAAGACAGATGCATGGAAGGAAAAAGTAAAAAATTAAAGGATAAGTAATCAAAAGAGAGAAAAATGAAAAAAAATCAAAGTAAAAAATACCTACAATTATTAAATGAGATCACAACCCAATAAGCACGTTTTTTTTTTTATGAATCAAAAAATTTACACATAACGATGACTCTCAAACAAGGGGGAAATGGCACCAAAGCATTTTCATTTGTCCTTGAAAAAAAAATCTATGAATGAGTCTGTGTGTATGATGTACGTAGCCTGATATTGACAAAAGTAACTTGGATGGTAATTCTTTTGAATACACTTAATTTAAGCTTTTAAATGCCAAATCACAGTGAAAAAAGCTATTTTAGAAGGATTTTTACATTTTTAGAGTTGATGACAGAACATGCCATCATTTTAGGAGCTGTTACACCTTAAGTAAAAATCTCCAAATGAAAAGTCCCCTGCAAAGTTAAATTCACAAACTTTCTAGACCCAGTGCCTACTTTTAAGTACATAAAATAAGCAAACAAAAATGAATATTTTTAAATATTAAATTTTAAAATATATTTGTGGAGTCAAATCAACTAGTTTGTGTTTGTTTTTATTCAATTTTATTTTTTTCAGTTCTATAACAAATATGTATAGTAAACCAAAACAAATTCCTGCAACGGCCACGTCCAAAAAAAGTCTCCATCTGCACTCTGAACCCATCCCCTTACTATCAGGAGAGGAGAAGCCTGTTTCATCAAGCATACTCTGGAATTAGGGCTGATTATTGTTCAAAAACATTCCCAGCTCTCAAGGAGCTCACAGTCTAATTAAGTCATTGATAGTATTTCTTTTCATGCCAAAAAGCTAAAAAGTTGAATCAACCAAGTTCAGCACAAATATCAGAAGTTCTCATGGGTGAATTTCAACTCTTATCTTTTAAAAATGTAGTGCTTTGGAGAATCCAGGAACTTTGACTATCGAAGTTTATTACAGGACATTTGGTTTTTCTTTCTTTCTCAACTGGGGGGATGAGATAGGAGGGTGAGAAGAGGAATTTTTGTTAGAAAAAAAAATAAAATTTAATTTGTTTAAAAAAGTATTCCTTGTTGGGGGGGGGGGGGGGAAATGAGCATTGCAAAAAAAAAAAAAAAAAAAAAAAAAAAAAAAAAAAAAACCAGGAAAATGCTTAATCTTAGTCTTACAGTGACATCTAGCGTTCAACAACTATGAACGGAAAAAGTCTCTTTTTCTTAATTGTGTGTAGAAATGAATTTGCTTCACTGGGGAAGGGGAAAACACATTCCAATGACATAAATTCTCTCACCTTTGTGCAAATCTGAGGAAAGTTTCCTTGACTATAGTCATGCCAGCCTGAATTGTTTCTATGGGTCATTTTGTTTTGTTTGTTTTTTAGATATCACACATTTATACCGCATTTAACTTCATATCCATCATCATCTATTTGTCTCATTTCAATGGAAAAATTCTACAAGGTCAGTTATTGTATTAATATTTTCCTACATGTATAGCAAGAATATAGTTGAGTGGGAGCTCAAATGATGGAATCCAGCTCTTAGGAGAGAAAACAGTACCCTATTCTGACACCTCTCCAGCCTGCAAGTATGCAAGTCTGAGTGTTAGTAATCTCACCCTGTCACTCAAAGTCCACAATTTACAATAGCCCACTTCTCCAACTATGCCAACATGCAAATCTACTGTCCTAGACAAGCTCATCACTCACACTAGATCCTTTTTTAGTGACTTCACTTACAATATCTGCCCATTTTTAATGACCTCTGCCCCCTCTTCCTTAATTATCTTAGTCCTCATTTTCCTTAAAGAGCCAAGTGAGTCCTACCATGCCCCTGACTGCACACTGGTATGCGCCATTTTACTAAGGTCTCTTAGACTAAGGGACTGTCTTTTTGCCTTCCTTTGTATCCCCAATGTTGAATATAATTCCTGGCACTGATTGATTTGTCCAAACTACTGTTTATACCTCTTATTTGTCACTAGTACGTTACATTGTTTTGTTATCTTTCTTCTTACATATATGTTCTATCATCCCACCTCCGACATAAACTACCAGTGTGACCTTGAGCACCGAGGGCACGCAAGTACCAAAAGCTGTTTCCTCATCTCTAAAATGAAGCAGTTGTACCAGATAACCCCTGAGATCCTTTCTGGTTCTCCATCTATGCTGCACAGACGGAGTCTAAGCTTCTCAAAGGTAGACACTACATGTTATTACAGCACCTGATCTAATCCAGGGTTGTTATAAGGATAATCTGAGATGATATTTGCAACGTGCCCTGAAAAATATTAAAGCCTTACAGAAATGCTAGCTGTTGCCATTATTATCATTTAAATATTATTAGTATTATTAACATTATTATTAGCATTAAAACAAAAGCCCATGCTCTGTTCATAGGAGGAGATCCATATTGATTGAAGATAATGTAGATTAAATGATGAAGAATGAATAAGACTACTTACCTAGAACATTCTCTGAATTCCTAAGGCTCTATAGCAGCGGCTTTCAACCTGCGGATTGCAACCCCTTTGGGGGTCGAACTACCCTTTCACAGGGGTCAGAGGGGTCACCTAAGACCATCAGAAAACACATATTTCCGATGATCTTAGGAACCCAGACACTACTCCTCTATCCGTCTCCAGGTGGGTCCGCCCACAAGCAGATATGCCCACATACGAGTATTAAAGGGTCACGGCATTAGGAAGATTGAGAACCACTGCTTACAGGGAATTAATCTAATGTAATCTAATCACAGCTGTAGAAGTCTTTTTGTTGTTGTTGTTATTTTCCGTGTAAAACAATTTCTTACTGAATCATGTTGCTTAGTGTTAAACTGAAGGCTTTATGTGCCAAAGTGACATGATAGTTTAAGAGACTAAAAACGGCATCAAAAAAAAATAAAAACTGGTTGGGAGTAGAAGAAGTCTTTGAGAAGTCTTTGAATCAAATATCTATGATAAGGGTATTCTATCTAAGACATATGAGCAGCTAACAGAACTATGAGACCAAAAGCCATTCCCCAGAAGATAAATGGTCAAAAGATAAGAACAAACATTTCTCAAGAGAAAAATTACAAATAATTAATAATCATGCTCTGAATCACTGATGCTAGGAGAAACGCAAATCAAAATAGATCTGAATTTCACCTCACATCCTGCAAATTGACAAAGATGACAAAAGATGTAAATAGTAAATGTTGGAGTGGTTGTAGAAAGACTAATGCATTGTTGGCAGAGCTGTACATTGGTCCAACCATACTGGGAAGTATTTTGGAATTATACAAAGTACCTCAAATATCCATACTCTGGAACCTAAAGATTCCACTACTAGGTATACTACCAAGAAAGTAAACAAGAAAAAGAAAGACCTCAAAGGCACCAAAATATTTAAGTAGCATTTTTTGTGGCAGCAAAAACTGGATACAAAGATGATGCCAATTGATTGGAGGAATAGCTAAACAAATTGAGGTACATGACCGTAGGATCAGAAATTTTGAAATGGAAGGGGCCTCAGAGGTCATCTAGTCTGATCCCACTTAGGTTACAGATGAGTTAAATGACTTTGTCAAGGTCACACAAGAAGTAAACAATAACCAGGATTAGAGTTGTGTGACACTAAAAACAGTATTCTTCCCACCGTACATGTTGGGATCTTTTGAATGGAATGGAATATTAATGTAAGAAAAGTTGAACATGATGAATACAAAGAAACATAGAAAATGTTATACCAACTAAGGAAAAGTGAAATAAGAACATTCACTCTTGCCTCCAAATCCAATCTGTTGTCAGAGTTCTTCAATTTTGCCTTTGTGACCTGTCTCATATATGCCCTCTTCTCTCCTCTCAACCTGCCATGCCCCTGGGGCATCACTTCATGCCTAGACTATTGCAGTAGCCAGCTGGCTGATCTCCAGTCCACCCTTCATTCAAACTATGAAAGTGGTTTTCCTAAAGCAAAATTTGACCATGTCACTCTCCTATGTAATAAAAATCTAATGGCTAAGGTTATAAAGGGCTTTGAACCTGAGCAGAGGATTTTTTATTTGATCTTGGAGATGATAGAAAACCACTAGAGTTTACTGAATAGGAGGGATATATGGTTAGACCTGTACCTTGGGAAGATCCCTTTGACAGATGAGAGGAAAATGAACTGGGATAAGGAGGAACTTACGGCAGGCAGACCAACAAACTAGCTACTGCAGTAGTCCAGGAATGAGATGAACAAGTACTGAACCATAGTGGTGGCAGGTTAAGAGGAGAGGAGTCATATGTAAAAGGTAAATTTGATAAACCTAAACAACTGATTGGAAATTAGATTGGGCAGTAAGGAAGTTGCAAGCCTTGGGGGGTTGAGAGGATGGTGGTGTCCTCAACAATAATAGGGCATTTAGAAAGGAGGGATGGTTTGGGAGTTAACATTAATGAGTTCACTTTTGGACATGTTGTGTTTCAGAAGCCCATAGGACTTCCTGTTTGAGATGTATTAATGGGCAGGTGTAGATGAGAGACTGGAGGTTGGCAGAGATATCTATTAGGGCTAGATAAGTATATTTGAGAATCATCAGCATAAAGATGATCATTGAATCCATGAACTGATGACACCAAGGAAAATAATATAGCAGAAGAAGGAAAAGGGGCCCAAGACAGAGTCCTGTGGAACACCTAAAGTTGGCAGACATGACCAGTTAAAGGCTCAGCAAAGGAGATTGAGAAGAAGCAGTCAGGGAGGTAAGAGAACTAAGAAATAACAGTTTTCTGAAAACCTAATGAGAAGAGAGCATCCAAGAAAACAGAACAATGAACAGCGTATTGACGCTGTAGAAAGAACAAAGGAAATGAGGATTGAGAAAAAAACAGTGGATATGACAATTAAGAGATCAATAGTGATGACATTCACTACTCTAAGATGTCCATTTCGCCAGAAGAAATGGGCTTGTTTCTGTTGATGGCAAGTAAACAGCCTTTTCTCAGCTCTAGAGTATTGCATTTCATTCAAGTACCTAAACATAGCAAGAAGATGAATGTGTTCTTTTATTAACTTTGTATTAAAGTTTTCAATCATATTGCATAGGTGGATCCCTCTGCTGCTTACTTGTAAAATGCAAAACCATCACTGATTGGATATACATCAATAAAAATAAGTTTATACATTTTCATATGATTTAAATATCATGTTTAAATTTGCAATAGTCAACAAGAAGAAATATTAGTATCCCTAAATTTAAAGGAAATATGATACAAAATAAACTCTAGTAGCCTAGATTAATTTATTCCCTACCAGATTTCATGATTAATGGCTTTGAAAAAAAGGCAATGGTGAAAATGACAATTACTGACCCATATTCCTGCTTCTCCATCCGTGCAAAATACATAACAAGAAGAATCTACATATACACACACACACATATCCTAGACATCCTTTATAAAGGCATGAGAATAGAATAAGCAGTTTGTACAACTAATATTCTGCAGCAAACCATCTGACCAAAAGGTCCAGATAATACAAAACTCCGTTGCACTCATTGTCTGTTAACTTTAAAATGAGAATACACATGGCATGTTAGACAGTGAAGAAGATCTGGGTTCAAGTCCTGCCTCTAACACATAGTGATTATATGAAGACAGGGAAATCATTTGATCATTCAGTGGCCCCCAGCGGGATCTCTCTAAAAGTTCTAAATTGCAGAAACTGCATTTTAAAAAAAATTTTTGTTTAAATAGAGCATTGCCTTGAAGGCTTACCTCCAAGGGTGTGTTTCCTCTGCTATGTTCAAAATCATACAAGATTCCACAATCAACCAAAAAAATTTATTGTCTACCACATCCCAAGAATTGGGGTAAATGCTAGAGATACAAAGAAAGATAAAAAATAGTTTCCGCCCCTGCAGGTCAATAAATTCTAATGGAATGAAAATGTAAAGAACTAGATTGATATGATATGATATGATATGATATGATATGATATGATATGATATGATATGATATGATAGATATAATGTGATGTGATGTGATATAGAGAGAATACATAGAAATTTCATTGAGGAAGGGACAAAAAAATAAGCTTTCTGCAGAAGGTGAGATTTGGGCTAAGACTTGAAGGAAACTAAGTGGCAGAGATGGGATAGGAAAGTAGTCCAGGAAAGGAAACGGGAAATGGAGTGGCACATTTGAGGAACAGAAAGTTGGTCAGTGAAGCCGAACTGTAGAGTATGTGAAGAGTAAGCATTACACAAAAGTAGAAGTAAGAAAGGACCAGGTTATAAAGAATTTTAAATATCAAATGAAAAAAATTTGGAGGTAATTTGGAGTCACTGGAGTTTACTGGAGTCACTGGAGTCGGGGAGGAGTGACACAGATGGGCCTCGCTTTAGGAAAATCAAATTGGCAAGTGGGTAAAAGTTGGATTGGAATGGGGACAGACTTAAGGTAAAGAGGCTGATACAAAGTCTGTGGCATAGCCCAAGTAATAAGAGAGTGATAAGGGCCTAAACTCAGGTGATATTAGCAGGGAGAATAGAAAGACTCCTTGAAAGAGATAACAACTCAAACTTTCTTTCATGAGCCTACAAGTATTAGTATCAAGCAAAAAACAGCATTGCCTTGTTCATGAAGGATGTCCAGGCTAATGTCCAAATAAATGAGGATCATGAATCATATGGATCATCAGCTCCTCCAGATGCTCTTGTTTTCAAATGACATCGTGCTGATTGCTTATTGCTGAGCCTTCTAAATGAGGTACATAATTGTTCAAAAAAGTCTTGTCTTACCATCCACACAGGAAGAATAAGAAGGATGAAATGCCTAGCATCCAAAGTATGCGTATACATCTATTTGGGAAAATGGCAATATACAATCACCTGGACCCAGAACAAAAAAGGAGGAAGAGAACAGTCCAAATTGCATTTGAGAACATGTGTAGTGCTTTTAATGACTCCAAGTTTCTCTCTACAACAAAAGTCTATCTTATTGATAACAAAATGCTATTCATTCGTTTCAGTCATGTCCAAATCTTTGTGACCCCATTTGAGGTTTTCTTGGAAAAGATAATGGGGTGTTTTGTCATTCCTTTCTCCAGCTCATTTTACAGATGAGGAAAATTACAAGGGAAACACCAGGATCACACAGCTAATAAGTATCTGAGGCCAGATTTAAACTTAGATCTTCCTTACTCCAGCCCTGGCACTCTATCCACTGTATTACCCAGCTGCCCTAACATCAAAATGATTCTACATGTATGCTAGTCATAGAATATAACAGTCTCTGAAAATTTCAAATTGTAAATCACCCAATGGCATTGGAGAACTGTTTGGCAGTCATCATTGAAGCAAGTACCCACATCAAGAAGATAATGGAGCTTTCCTGATGTGTGAAACTTTAAAGGGTCCCCATTTTCTCAAAGAAGCATTCCCTAAAGAAAAAAAATAAGACTTTCTCCTCCAATTAACATATATATCATACATAAGGTCATATATTTAGAACAAGAAAGGATATCAAAGATCGTATCCGTAATTATGTCTAAGTGTCAATGTTCACATCAGGGAAAAAACAATGAATTCATTTCTGCTTATATTTAACTATAGTAAAAGATAATCATTTGTTATTAAAATTGAAGCCTGTGCCTTGCTTACAGGGAACAGGGTATTAAAATGTTGACTAGACCTAAGTTCTGGAGGCAAGCTCAATATGCATAAAATTCAAGCTTACTTGTGAAATTTTAAGCCCATTATCACTCTCTTATAGACCTGAATGGCATCAAAGATATCCAAAAGCTTAGTCACAACATAAGTGGCACAGTTATACTCCATATATACTTCTGAAATATTGGCTCTAATTGATATGGAGTAATTTGCAAAGAGTCTACTGTGTCAGTAACTGTCCTACGTCAAGTGTAAATGTTCTGCTCACACCTTTAAACACCAAAATTTGCCCTATGGGTTCTCAACCAATTAGATCAATTTTTTGCTCTTTATTTTCTCCTCACTGAGTTCAGCGTGTTTATATTGAAAACAACATTGTCAAACCCAGTCCAACCATAAGGAAAATTATTTTTAAAAATACAATATTGTGTGTGACCGTATCTTTAAGTAAAGTTGTCCTTCAGTGAGCTGTGAACATCTCTTATTAAATAGTACCAACATCACAGCAATAGACGGGTTAATTTTCCAAGAAGAATCTCAATATCCATCATACTGCCACATTTGGCCTTGCTGTGCCATATGACAAACCTGCTGCAGTTTAATATCCAAAATCTCAGTCAGTTTGTATTGTGTAGACCTTGGATAGACAGTAGTAAGACAAGCATTGAATTCATGTCATTTCATTTCCTCTCCTACCGGCCCTGACAGATATGGGTCCCCAAACTAAGAGATAGCTCTCAGCAAAGCAGGAATGATAATGTTCTGAATCTCTTTAATCTGATAGGATTTATTTTTCTTCACACAGGACTTTTATGATGATAAAGAAACAAAATTATCCTAAGACATTCAGGCCTAACTTCTAAAAATGAGGTATGATTTTAAAAGTAGCATCAGAACATTAGGTCATGTTTTTTTACTTCTTAGGAATGAAAATGACTCTGTTTTCCAAACGTCAACATTAAGGAGCTACACAGAAAGCACCTTCCCCATCCTAGGCACCCAGCACATCACAATATAAGAAATTTATTGTATTCAGCATATAATGTGACACTCAGCTATTTGCATTTTTAGAATTTTGGGCAAAAATGTTTTTTTCCTATTTCACACTAATGCATTTTCCAAGCTCAACTTTTGGTTTGCTTTATTTAGTAGTTGTTTGAACCTAAGAAGCAAAGAAAAACTATTGTGTAGCAAAAGGATTCAAACTACCTGTGAGGCACAATGAAAAGAAAAAAATACATAAGTGGGGTGAAACTACTGCCAGAAGGCCTTTGTCCAGTACACACTGTGTTGTCCACCCTTCTTTAGGATAGAGCATGAAGGAATAGTAGTGACAAGGAGTCATTAAGCCTCTTCCCCAACCAAAACATGGCTCCTTGGTTATGTCGTGTATAGGACATCATCAGCCTCCAGAGTCCCAGAATTTTGTCCCTCAGGCAGGCTGAGGAAGCAATAACTAACCCTTCCTTATTTTGCAATTCTCTATGAATACAAAATGGGAAGTTTTATTTCTCCAAATATCCCCTAGACGTGACAGAGAAAAAAAGCATTAATAAAAAGAACTAATAAATTTCATCATATTCTCCCTGTCCTCCTCCCCGTTTCTCCCTCCCTCACCTCCTTTATAATCCCCTCTCCTCTTCCCTTCCATCTCCTCTCTTCTTCTTCTTCTTCTTCTTCTTCCTCTTCTTCTTCTTCTTCTTCTTCTTCTTCTTCTTCTTCTTCTTCTTCTTCTTCTTCTTCTTCTTCTTCTTCTTCTTCTTCTTCTTCTTCTTCTCTCTCCTCTTCCCTTCCCTTCTCTACCCACACACAATTTTTCTTTCTTTTAACAATGTTTAATGTTTTGCTTTGTTTTCCCAGTCATGGGTCAACTTCCTAGTGATAAGCACCTGAGCTAGCCTGGTTCTGAAACAGCAGAAAGCCATTATGCTAACGAATGTGAGGCTCTGTAAGTCTCTACCAAAATGGAAAGGTTTTAAGTATGGTTCTGGCAATGGATTTTATCTATTTTCTAGTCAAGCTAAGTATGGGAAAGTTTATCACCAGAATATTTTCTTATAAGTAGTTAATCATTTATCCAGCTACCCAAGAATCTGATTTTGTGTGTGTGTGTGTGTGTGTGTGTGTGTGTGTGTGTGTGTGTGTGTGTATCCCTAGCCCAGTACCTGGAACTTGTAGGTACATAATAATACTAATTGATTAATATTACAATATTAAAGAAAAGTTGAGGGACAGTTTCAGGAATCAAAGGTGAAAGAGGCACCAGTTTTTCAAGTATGTGAAAGCCATGAAATTCTACTAGGACTCTGGCTCCATCAGGACACTTCCAGGCTATCTCTGTGACATGCAGCTGTATGCCTAACCTCCAATTCCATTTCTGAAAGTAGTAATCAATTAAGTGCTACCATTCCTAGGAAAGGCACCAGTCATTTGCCCTATGGCTCCAATGACCATTCTCTCTTTCAGTCCAAAACATCCCTCTCTAGCCACCTCTCCTTAATATGTAATGCTTTCCCTGGTTGTAATATAAGCTCCTTGATGATATAAGCCTTTTGATCCTAATAGATCTGCCTTGTTTTCATTAACAACTGCTTGAAATGTAGGGTCAAGGCTTTCTTTTTTTAACTCATGAGTGTCAGGCAGGTCTTAAATTCTCCCTCATCCTTCAAGGTCAATTGTTTTGGGTTGTTTTTTTTTAATATCTGAGGGTTATTTTCAGTATTTTGATTTTGTTCTAAAATTTCTTGCTGTCTCATGGAATCATTGATTTCTATTTGTTCTATTCTCATTTTGAGGGAGTTCATTTCCTAGGTAAGGTTTACTACTTTGTCTTCTAAGTTGCTTGTTTTCCTTGTAATTCTTCCTCCAGATCTTTTCTTTTTAGTTTTTACCTTTCAGTTCATTTCTTCTGGTGATCCATGCAGTCCTTATGGAAAATCCATTTTTCCCTTTGAGTTTCTGCTTGTAATTTAAGTTTTTCCTTTAATTTATTCATCTCTCCAGTTTTGATTCCTAAATTGAGACGTTGTGTCAGGTCCAGAATCCATCCCCTGCTGTGTTTTGGAGTGGGGTGCTCAGTCCTGCTTGATTTTGCCCCTTGGGTTCCTACAGTGACCTCTATTTTCTAGGGGGGGGTCACAGCATTACACCTTTAAGACCTCTCTGGCATCTTAGGGACCTAGGGTTGGCCAATACCACTCTGATTGCTACCTAGGTGCTATTCCCTGGAACTTTTAGTCTCCACTGGGGCTTTCTTGGGGAGCTATCCATGCTTGCCACCTCTAGACACAGAGTCTTCCAAGTTACAATGCCCCATCTCTGGTCTCACTTGTGCTTTCCTGGAAGCATCCCCTATCCTGCTTCTCTTGGGCTTTTGCCTGATTTTTTATGCATTTGGGGGTAGTAAATATCACTTAAACCATAGCCTCTCATTGTGGAGGAAGGTAGGAAATAAGCATTTATAGGGTAGCTACTATATGATAGGCAGTGTGCTAAACACTTCTATAACTATCTCATTTCATCTCATTTGGATCTTATCTTTGGATTTCTTAATCATTAGTTGGTCTGTACAATCTTTGGGGTTTTTCTGGAGCAGGCAGGTAGAAGCTCTGCTTCCCATGTAGGCACCATCTTGATAGAAAGGCTATAGCTGTTAACTAGCCATATGACCTTCAACAAGTCACTTAAGGCTCTCCAGGTTTCAATTTTCTCATCTGTAAAATTAGAGTTAGAGTAATTAATCTCTGCAGTCCCTTCTTAAGGTAGCTAGGTGGCACAATGGACAGAGAGTGGGGCCTAAAGTCAGAAGACTCATCTTGCTGAGTTCAAATCTGGCCTCAGATACTTACTAGCTGTGTAACCCCGGGCAAGTCACTTAACCCTGTTTACCTCAGTTTCCTCATCTGTAAAATGAGCTGGAGAAGGAAAAGACAAACCACTTCAGTATCTTTGCCAAGAAAACACCAAATGGAGTCACAAAAGGTTGAACACAACTGATACGACTCAACAATAACGACAGACCCTTCTTAAGATTCTCTGACTTTGTGGCATTAGTCTTATATTGTAGCATTCAGGTCATATACTGGTGTTTGCTCAGAATCCCTTTTGACTTCTGCAAAATTTTAACCATCTTGTGCCTTTATTGTTTTTTTATACAGTAGCCATGTCTCTTTCTCCATTTCTTATTGTGCAATTATATTGATAGAGTGTGGAGAGAGAGAGGAGAAAGAGAGAAAGAGAGAGAGAGAGAGAGAGAGAGAGAGAGAGAGAGAGAGAGAGAGAGAGAGAGAGAGAAAATGACTACCAATTTCCCCCACAAATTGAAACTAGTAAATGTTCACACATTTAAAGGATCAAACTGAGTGAAGTCTTTATATCCCAGAAACTATACAAACTCTAAGGGTTTCACACTAATGTCAGAAGTTAATCAGAATAAAACAAATAACAAAATTATATATTCCCTCTTCCAGTCAAGAGCATAGAGTTATTAACTTAATAAAAATGCAGAAGTGGTTTCTTATGAAAAATCTATATGCTGACAAAAAAAATCTAGCCGCAAAGATCAGAAACATTTATCAGAGGGGCTCATGTTCCTGATAAATATTTAAGTGTGTGAGGCAAAACCATTGAGAACAGTAAATACTTTATAGCAGGCACTTTGTCAAAACTATAAGTGGCTCTGCCTTAGAATTTTACATCATCCCTGAATTTACAGTCATTTGATAAGTGGCATAGGACAAGAATTACTTCTTTCTAAATCTAAACTAGGTAATAAATCTACCATCAGGATTCTTCTTATTGTCTGTTATCGTCTGATGACAATACCTTTTACCTTCATTGTCTTGGCAGAAATATGACATGTAAAATTGTAATGTCACATCACTCACTGTGATTTAACACTATCCAGCCCATAGCATTTTAATCAATCAAAATTGTCACTTTTTAGTATAATGATTTTGTGGTGAATTCCCAGTGTTTAATATAATAGATAGTCTTATCTACTGGTTGATTTACTGTTTCGTTCCAAAGTCTAACAACTCAGAAGGCCATTCTTACTCTTGGACATCTTTGAAATTAGCAAACAAGAATCATTTGAGGTGTTAAAAATGCTAACTTCCACTACACATGGGAAACCACAAAAAATATTTAAAGTGATAATAGGTAAAGCCACTTGTAATTACACAAGCCAGTTCTATGAAATAAAGACCTAGAAGCACCTGTGGCTCTTTCTCTGTGCATTCACAAATGGCCGTGGCATCTGTAACCCTCTTACAAGGACTGCTGGGTATGTGAGCTTGCTTTTAAAACCACCGATCAAAATAGCAGATGTTCCACGTAAAGAACTTCTCATTTTGTTCAAATAAATAAACAAATGTACATATTTTACAATCTTATTGGTTATAACCATGAAAAAAAATTCATTTATTAGACATTTTTAAGAGACTACTTGGAATTTCCTAACATTCTTCAAAATTACGAGGGGTTTGGATTAAGTGATCCAAGATAAATCCCAATTTCGTTATCATCACCCATAATCACTACAATAAACCATCAGGGAACAGAGCAGACAACAAAACTTTATTACTTGGGATTCTTTTTTGTGGGATATTAAAAAGCCTGTGATTATTCATGCTGGAAACTGTAATCTTACATCAGCAGACACTGGAGCAAAATGTGTTAGTATGACCAAATGATGTATTCTCAGTTCAGAATAGTATGACTTGCTTAATTAAGGCTCAATACATTTTGAATGACCGAGGAACAACTATTTTTTTGTACTATAAATCAATAAAGGCAAAGATGGCTAAATATATATATATATATATATATATATACATACATACATATATATTATTGGTAAAGTGATTTAAATAACCACTTGAAATAATCAAATATAGTAAATAATTCATTATCACTTGAGGTAATTAAAAATAAATGTTTTGGTTTCTTGAAGAAATAACTTCAAAGTGGTTTGCCAAAGCATAAATATCAAATATAATTATGAAATGTTAACCCCCATTGCTAACATCTGAGTTGATATAATTCTCTGTTAGCAGTGTGAGGCCCCACTAATACTGTTGCTATTTCAAGAAGCTGCTCCAATACCCGATCAGCTATCTCCCCATCGCTGCTCCTGCCAGTGTTATCCTAGGCCAGTCACTTGGAAGATTGCCTGACTTTGGGGGATTTGAGTATATTTGCCACAAGGCCTAACTTTCTGGTCTCAGCAGCCTCACCTGGCAGAGAAATGGGAAAAAAATGAGAGAATCATAGAAGAATGCCAGTAGAGAATAGGGCAATGCCACAGGGTGAGAGAAACTGGCATGCAGAAAGATCTGGGGCTGAGACTGACAAGATAAGACAAATTGTTCGGCTAATAGCCAAAGGTTTATAAGCAAAAAGTAGAAGTTTTCACCTTGAGATTAAAAACCTTCTATTCCCTGAACATTTAGTATTTATTAATCACCTGCTATATTCTAAGTGATGAGGATATCAAAAAAGGCAAAAGACAGTCCCTGCTCTCAAGAGACTTAGAGGAAGACTGCTAGAAAGACAAAGAACACTTACTTCTAGTAAAAAGGATAGCTGAGGGGCAGCTAGGTGGTACAGTGAATAGAGCACCAGCCCCTGGAGTAAGGAGGACCTGAGTTCAAATCCAGCCTGAGACACTTAACACTTACTAGCCGTGTGACCTTGGGCAAGTCACTTAACCCCAATTGCTCTGCCCTCCAAAAAGGAAGAAAAAAAAAAGGATAGCTGAATAGCTCAAACATACTGGTTGAAAGTCCACTACATACATATGAAAAGCCCAGATCCCTCACTAAAGAAATAAGGAACACAACCTCTATTTCCCCAAAAATTGATACTTGTAGAGAGTGCGCAGCATATACATGCATAAAAATGATTTTAAAAAAATGTGTTGTGTTAATAAGTACACATGACTAGAAAGCAAACTGAATGCACACTTGAGGAAGGAAACATTTATTAAGCACCTACTATGTTCCAGTTACTTCCTAAATGCTTTTACAAATAACTCGTAACAACTATGAAAGGCAGGTGGTATTATTATTCCCATTTTTCCTCTGTAATGGTAATGGGAATTTGAAGATCTTCCCTGCCCCTTAATAAGCCTAAGGGAACTGGAAGACCTTCCCTGCTTTAAAAATAAACTCTGCTTCCAGTAGGCTGGATGTAATCACATGGAGCCTGCGGTGGGAGAAGTTTGCTGAAGGGTAGAGTAGAGCCCACAGGAAGCTGGGAGTCAGAGCAATCTAGATGGTTGGGAGGAGAGGAAGGGAACAGATAGGCTTGTGAATAAATATTGGTCTTGTGTTGGTCTGTGGGAAGGCTAAAGGATGCTGTGGCTCTCTGTGCTGTTACAGTTTATTAACTTCTCTGCTACTATGATGGAATCAGCTTACTGGTTTTAGGATTTGGTTTTCTGGTATCTGAATAAATGTTTTGCTTCTATCTTCTATATGGAGTCTATTATATTTTGTAATCGAGCACCATGCAGGTATATTTATTGTGACTGTTGGCACTGTGAATATTGCATTAGTGCTACATCCTCCCAAATGGCCATGGCATCTGTAACCCTCTTACAAGGACTGTGGGGTACATGATTTTACTTCTAAATCCATGGATCAAATAAATTTGGGAGGAAACTGAGGCAAACAGGATTTAAGTGACTTGCCTAGGTTCAGCATCTAGGGTCACATTTGAACTCAGATACTAACTTCAGGGCCAGAACACTATTCACTGCACTACTGATTTGCCTCTAGATGAGAGAACAAAGAATAAAATCAAAATTATATGATTTTGAATAAAGAAGGCTTCCTATAGAGAAAAGGAGAGTAGGGGCTTAGGGAAATTGAGGGTAGAGATTTAATGTGGAATTCAAGCAGATCAAGGACATGGATAAATTTCCACACAGATCTGGGGAGGGGCAAGTGTGCCAACATGGGAATGAGCAAGTTTTGTGATGAGGACCAACCATGGGTACAGGCTAACAAGGAGAAACCACAAAGAGTCCATTGCCTTTATTTTAATGGAGAGTTCCTTCCTCTTTCCCTATCAAAAATTCTGAGAACAAGAGTAAATAACAGCCAAGTTCATCTCCCCTTTGACTATCAGTCTTGAGAGATCACGTTGCCATGGAGATCCCAGAGTAGCAGCTCTACAGATAACACAGTTCAGAGGAAACCAGTCACCTCACAAGATGGGGCAAGCACCCGCCCATGAGCCTGCAGGGGACTGACTGCAGTAAACAGGGAGAGCTCTGCCAGTCTTGACCCTCAGTCATCTACATTAATGTGGCACTGGGACGGACTAATGCTGGCCTTCTCTTCTTACTAACTAGCTCCTTCAGGCCCTGGGGATTTGGGCTCCAGTTACAGCTCTTGACCCCTCCTCCTTCAGCTTCATGGTCTGAATCCATTTTTGCACACTACTTCTGCCCAGTTTTCCTAGGAATTTCCAGGCTGTTGCATTCTCCTGCTAAATAAATTGATTTCAATCAGCAGCAAGGAGTCCACTCAGCCATAGTTTATGATGGGATGTAGGTGACATAGGAAATATGTCAAGGGACTTGGAGTCAGTAAAAATCTGAGTTCAAATCCTGCCTCAAACACCTCACTTTGCTGTCTGACAGGTAACCACCCCTAGCTAATGGTCTTAGGGGGATTCCTATGGAAACCCCAAGTGGTTTTTACGTATGGCACCTCAGCCATACATCTGCTAACTAACAAACCCATCAGCCCCAGCAGATAAGGTTCTCTGTTGTGCAACAGCCCCAGTATCTCCTGGCCCATAGCCTAACATAAAAGCCAGCTGACTCAAACGAAAATTTTGTGCATCCCTTGGCAGATCTAAGTTCAATAAGAACAGGACAGAATATAGCCTGCAGTGACTGACCTTACTAGGATTCACCAAATACATCCAAAACCAAGCACATCTTTCCCCTTAAGTACATCCATCTTCTTAATTTCCTCATTCTTGTGAAAGTCACTACCACCCACCCAATAACCAGGCTCAAAACCTCAGCATCATTTTTAACCCCATATTTACACTCACTCCATATATCCAGTCAATTGTCAAATCTCGTTCTCACTATCTTACCTCTCACTTATACCTCCTTCTCTCCATTCACATAGCCACCACCACAGGATGGTCCCTCATTAGAGGGCTGAACTATTTCAATGGCCTTCTGGCTGGTATTTCTTCCTCAAGTCTTTCCCCACTCAAAACACTAGGCTGCCAAAACGATTTTCCTAAAGTACAGATCTTATTTGTAAAAAAATATTTATCGCATCTCTTTTCGTAATAGCTAAGAATTGTAAATTAAGGGGATCCCCATTAACTGGGGAATGGCTGCACAAGTTGCAGCATGTGATTGTGATAGATTATGATTGTGCTATAAAAAATGACAAGCAAGACGATTTCAGAAAAACCTGGAAAGATTTACATGAACTAATACAGAGTGAAGAGAGCAGAACCAGAGGAACGTTGTACACAGTAACAGCAGAACTGTGAATAACTTGGCAATTCTCAGCAATACAATGCCCCAGGGCAATCCCAAAGGACTCATGATGAAAAATTCTATCTGCCTCCAGAGAAAGAACTGAGGGAATCTGAACACAGATCAAGGCATAATACTCTTTACTTTCATATTTTTACCATTTGAATTTTCTTCCACAAAAATTATTACTATGGAAATGTTTTACATGATTGCACATGTATAAAATATATTACAAAATTGCTTACCATCATGAAGAGTGGGAAGGGGAAGAAAGAAGGGACTGAATTTGGAATGCAAAACTTTTTAAAAAATGAATGTTAAAAATTCTTTTTACATGTAATTGGGGGGAAATAAAATATTTTTTTTAAATAAATAAAAATAAAGTACAGGTTTGTATCACCTCCCTACTCAATAAACTCTGGTGGTTCCCAATTAATTCTAGGATAAAATATAAATCTCCTTTTTTGGCATTTAAAGCCCTTCAAAACTTGGCCTCTTTTTATCTTTCCAGTCTTCTTACATGTTACTTTCTTCCATGAACTCCATAGGCAGCTAGATGGCACAGTGGATAAAGTGCCAGGACTGCAGTCAGGAAGACTCATCTTTCCGAATCCAAATCTGACCTCAGATACTCACTAGCTGTGTGATCCTGGGCAAGTCATTTTACCCTGTTTTCCTCAGTTTCCTCATCTGTAAAATGAACTGGAGAAGAAAATGACAAATCACTCCAGCATCTTTGCCAAAAAGACCTCAAATAAGATCATGAAGAGTCAGACATGACTGAAAAATGACAGAATAAACAAATGTATTCTACAAGTCAGCTACATTGACCTTCTGGTTGCTCCTTGTATACATGGCACCATCTCTTGACTGGGCCTTTGCATTGTCCACCATGACAGTGATGTTCTCTCTCCTCACTTCTGACTCTCAGTTCCCGGCTTCCTTCAAAATTCAGCTCAAACCCCATCTCCCTCAGGAGGCTTTTCCTAGCTACCATGCCTCCTAACACTACCTTCAGTAACAGATATATGTGCATATACATATATACACAATACACATATATTTTGTACACACATTTGTACATTGTCTCCATGACTAGAATGTAAGAGTTTCTTGAGAACAGGGACAGCATTTCTACCTTTCTTTGTATATCTAGCACTTAGCACAGTGCCTGGCACATAAGTGCTAATAAATGCTTGTTAACTGACTGACAAGTATTACAAAAGAGACAGTCTTCCACCTGTACCTTCTCACACACTACACCAGTGGTTCTCAACCTTCCTAATGCTGGGACCCTTAAACACTCATATGTGGGTGCATCTGCATGTGGGCAGACCTACCTGGAGACAGATAGAGGAGTGGCGTCTTGGTTCCTAAAACCATTGGAAATATGTGTTTTCTGATGGTCTTAGGTGACCCCTGTGAAAGGGTCATTCGACCCCCAAAGGGGTTGCAACCCACACGTTGAGAATCACTGTACTACACTCTTTCAGTCTCAGAACTTTATTCTCTATAAGGCTTGGTGCATGAGAACCACGAAGCTCAAGGGGTGAGAGAGAGAGAGAGAGACCTGACCCACACTGATATCCTACTGTATCACAGAGGGAGCATGCATTGTAGAATGTGGGAGTGGGGGTGTGAAATCAGGGGATGCCAAGCTGAGGCTCCCAGGTAGTAAGAAGATATTATGGTCTATTAGATTGAGAGGCTCACTCTCCCCACCCACGCTCCCATTCCCAACTTCTAGAACAACATTGTTCCCAGAAGTTATGTTCACAAAGCTGGGGAATCTACATCCCGTTTCAGGTTCAGGAGAGGGATGGAATGAGTGGCAGATGATGCTTTAGACCCTTCATGAACATCTCAGGGTTTAGTGGAACATCTGGCACTGTAGGTGTTTAATAATTCTTCTCTTCCTTGAAGTTTGACTACAGAGTTATGCCATTTCTGTCACAAATTTCCCCCATGATTTTCCAGATATCCATAAACTTGTTCTTTTATTGCCTAGGGAATACCAGGTAGTAGTTTAGCTCAATGACATTGTGATGTTTCTTTGCAATTGCTCCCTTTTTAAAAAACTGTCTTCCAGTCACTGAACCAGAACTAGCTGTTGATAATGTTGGAGAAATGTCCATCTGAATAGAAGGAGCTGGAATTCCTCAGATGGAGAAGAGGCAAAAAGGGGAGTTTATTGTACCTCCCAAATGTGGTGACAATATTGCAATGAGAGGGAACCATATCGACCAAGGCCCTACAATGACTTCAGTATCAACATGCAGGAGAATAGTTGTGCATTTTTCAGTATTGACTGCTCCCAGATCTACATAGGCATTCAAAGAATTTTTTATGGATTCTTGTAACATGGAGGAAGGATTAGACATGCTCTGTTTGGCCTCAGGGACAGAACCAGAAGCAATGTGTAGAAGTTCCAAGAAGGCCAATTTAAGTGCCATGTCAAGAAAAACTGACAATTTGCGCTGTCCAGCAGCAGAATAGGAGGTCTTTGGAGGTGGTGAGGCTCTCCTTCCATGGAGGCTGAAAAACCACTTCTCATGTATGGTTTGGACTAGATGAACACCTAAGTCCCTTTCAGTTCTCAAATACTGTGATCCAGTGACAAAAATGAATGAACACGAATGCTGGTTACCCCTGCCCCTCTGACATCATTTATATCTTGCCATACTCCTTTGGCACAGGAATAAAGGGCATCTTACCCAAGCTGGCATCTCCATCTCCTGACAACATTCAATCCTGCGCATACTTTTTTCTCATACGGTAAATACTAGACGAGTAGAATTACACAATTTCAAGAAAAGTCTTGCTGGCAATTAAAACAGTATTCGAGGTGCCATCACTAGAATGAGAACCAGAATCACAGTACCCTGAGTACATCCAACACACTAGAAAATTAAGCCAGCAGCAGATAAGGTGGCCACTTTTTTTTCTACTGGTTTAACTTTTTCCTTATGGATTCTTCAGGACACCACAAGCTGCAAACAGATGCATTGTCTGAGAAGGTGAAGAATCCCTGCTGCTCCATATGGAGAAGCTGTGGAGATGGACAAATACATGAAAACAACTCTGGAGAAGCCGTGGAGCTGGACAAACACATGAAAACAACTCTGTTTTTGTGTTATTTACCTGTTATACTTTAAGTACTTCAGGCTACAACTTGTGAGTTATTGCCACATATCATATCAAATCAAGTTCCCTAATTGTTGTCATGGTTCAGACATGCCCTGCTTAAAATCCACCAGATTAATGTTCAGCTCCCAATTGCCTATGATTCTCAATCTAGGAACTGATCACTTAGGAGCAAAGAGTAGTTAGAAAAA
>CM053580.1:236777200-236830008 GCA_028627135.1 Pseudochirops cupreus | reverse complement strand
CAAGTTCCCTAATTGTTGTCATGGTTCAGACATGCCCTGCTTAAAATCCACCAGATTAATGTTCAGCTCCCAATTGCCTATGATTCTCAATCTAGGAACTGATCACTTAGGAGCAAAGAGTAGTTAGAAAAATACCCTGTTGCCTCTCCTAACACCAGGGTCATTGATCCAACCTTCTCCCACAGTAGAGTTCTCCTACAAAAAAAAGTCTTCATCATTCCCCAAACTATGGTTTTAAGCTCACTTTTATCTCCTAATCACTCCCTACAAAGCATTGCCAGCAGAAAATGAGAAGCTGGATATGGGGTGGAATTAGCTTCAAAAAACATTACCAGGAATCAGAAAGTCCTATGAGAGATGAGAGGGTAAGCATAAGGCCTCAGGGGAAGAAGTCTTTGTAGTTCTAAGTGTGTTCTAAGCCCCTCAAAAAATAATAACTTATGTTAACATAGTGTGCATTTCGCAAGTCTTTTCATACATAATCATGTTATCTCAAAGATGCTGGGGCTTCTATCATTTGGTCCCTTTCTGGTCTGTTGGCCTATGGGCTGCAATTACTCACCTTGGCTTAAAACCACACCTGTTTCTGTATAGAATCTCTGTTCTAGCTTGCCCACAAAACTGGGCTTACATCAACCAGACTTCACCCAGTCTCAATACTGGTAGAACAGTAAAAATAAATTCTTACCACCCTAAAATACAGTGATTTCTTCCCATCCTTACCTGAATAGAAAGGACATGAGCATTGGCCCGCTCTGTTAAGACACATGGATTGGCATAGCCCTGATTCAATTTAGTGATTCAGTTTAATTCAACTAGCACATTTAAGCTTGCACTATGAACTAGGCCCTGTGCTAGGGTGTGAAAAATAGCACCTTTGGGTGCTAGTTACTAGATGCTCAGAATACAAAGACAAAGGAATAGAGTTCCTGCTCTCGAGGGGCTTACCCAGGTCCAAGCCCCACGGGTAAGGGAGAGTCAGAGGAGGCAGAAGAGTGACCACTGCCCCTTATAGAGACGGTCACTGCCATGGAGAACAATGGGGGAGGCACAAGTATATGTTTTCCATCTGAGGCAAACAGAAATGAAGCTAGAAGGTGTGGCTGGCCTTGTAAGGCTGGGCATTAAACATCATTGAGAATACAGAGCTATGAATTAAGAAAATTGCTTTGACCTCTTGCTGCTTGCATAAATATTGAATATATGTGGAGAGGGGAGTGAGTATGTACGAACATATGTGTATGCACATACATGGGGCAGCTAGCTGGCACCGAGTGCTGGTCCTGGAGTCAGGAAAACTCATCTTCCTGAGCTCAAATCTGGCCTCAGACACTTACTAGCTATGTGACCCTGGGCAAGTCACTTAATCCAGTTTGTCGCAGTTCCTTATCTGTAAAACAAGCTAGAGAAGTAAAGGACAAGCGACTCCAGTATCTTTGCCAAGAAAACCTCAAACAGGGTCACGGAAAGTCAGACACAACTGAAAAGTCACTGAACAACACATGCACGTATAGACATTGATGTCAGTGTCAATATTTGTATATGGGCATGCCTATGGCTACAGGATTTGGGCCTCTTCTACTTCGTCTTGAACCTTATATAATTATATTTACACGCTATCCATACAAAATAAATATCTATATCACATATGCAAAATAAATACTTGTATTATGCAAAAGTAAATATATAATCTATTCAGATATACTATTTTACACACATGTACATACACAAAATGAATATGTAAATAGAAGACAACGGGAAGAGAGACACTAAAGACCTAGAGATATTAGGAAGTTTCATGTGGAAGGTGAAATGAGCTGAGCTTTCAAGGAATGTAAAGAGTCTAAGACAGCGGTCCTCAACCTGTGGGTCGCAACTCCTTTGGGAGTCCAACGACCCTTTCACAGGGGTCTCCTAAGACCATCAGAAAACACATATTTCCAATGGTCTTAGGAACCGAGACACCGCTCCTCTATCTGTCTCCAAGCAGGTCTGCCCACATGCAGATACACCCACATATGAGTATTAAAGGGTCACGCCATTAGGAGGAAGGAAAAAGCCACTAGAATAGCCTTGTGACTGTATTTTATGATTACTTTATTCTAGAAGATAGTTGGAAGGTAACTAGTGCCAAAAAGCTTCACTCCCTCCCTCCCCAAAATGAAATTGATTGTATTTTAATAGAAAAAAAATGACTGGTTGCCAATGAGGCAATTGTTTCAGAATTAGCTCTATGTGGGAAACAGTAAGATTATTAACTAATCATTTCTGTGTTAGAGAAAGGATTAAGATGACTAGATAAAGATACTATAATAAATAACAAGAATCTTAAGCTAAGCTTTTAAAACCAGCTTTTTAAACGCTACTGCGAAAAATGTTATAGCCCCCATTTAAAGACGGAACACTGGTAAGTGTAAGCAGCAGAAAAGGCTGATTAGCAAAGTCTCAAACCCTCTTTTTTCTTATGCTTCACATAAATTGCCTCTTCAAATAATAGTCTCCACCTTTAATAAGAGACCATTAGTGGCCATTAAGAAACACTGCTTCACAAGGAGGTCGGAATTTCATGAGTCTTAAATGTCACACCAGGGAGCCACAAAGCCAGTCAACATTTTCATATGGAAACACCTGTACTCGAGGAATAAGGCATGACAAATTAAGACTGACTTTCTGAATTGCAATATAAACTAAATGAAGAATAATGCATGAATTTGCTTATTTGGTCTTTCTGACTATTGGTCCTCAGCCATAATAGTCTTAAATACTATATAAGCAGCACTGTCTTCAACACCAAGCAGATAAAAAATTCATTACATTGACAAAAATAATATAGCTGGTCATTTGAGTCGTTCAAATTAAGACTGTCAGGCTATTGTTCCATGCTGTGATACAAAGCTCTCATCTCATTTTTCTCCCTCGTCATATAGACTTTCTTTGAAGGACTATTTGTTTTCAAAGTTTTCCTCAGAATGTTTAATAAAGAAAGTGGATAGCTATAAGACCAACAACAATAAGAATATGCATGTGTTGTAAGCCCTTCATATATAGCACAAGGGGTGCTGAAGCAACAGGACCTTGATCCTAAATGCCATGAGCCGGAATCTCTTGATCTACAAATCCCGGCTTGTTCTAACCAATTAAACTCAAAGTTGCCAAAAGAGAAGTAAATTTCTCAGAGTTAATTTAATTAGGATGATTATGAGAGGCATTTTTCATAGTGATGTTTAATTCAGTGTTTACGTAAGTAAGCACTAGTGATTAAATTTTTACTGCAGCATCTTTTAGTACATCAGTAGCAGCCACCAGAAACCCAAGTAGATCACCACCAGTACTCAGAAGCCTATATTTTACCCCCCAGAAAATTGTAGCAATGATATATATAGAAAATAAAGGCCTTTGAAAGCCATTTTCCTGGGCTTCGGTATTTTCAAAAACATTAACTCAAAAGCCAGAAAAAAATTCCAAAAATTTTTCTTATTCATTCTGTGCCATCCTGATCAGTATACTTTTAATACAATTAGTAGTTACTAAACTTTTACTTTTTTGAACCAACATCAATACTTTTTCTCTACCTGTAGCTCCCTTCAAATCTATGGCTGGCTTCATGCGTCTTCTTTCAGCAAGCACTGTGCGCACATGTTAATATCAATATATGTATATGGGCACAAGTATGGCTTGGTTAGGATGACTATAAGATTGGGCCTCTTTCATTTCTTCATCTTGAACCATGTATAATTATATTTGCATGCTATACATACAAAATAAATACAGATCACTCATATTCAAAATAAATGCATATATTTAGGTAAAATTATTACCATTTGCTCTGCCCTAGAGTAGACAGGATGGCTATATAAAGAAAACTTCCATTGGTCCCCAAGAATTTAGAGGGAGCTTTGTAACAAATTATGAATTACTGAATGAAGTATTACCTCCCTGAGCGTCAGTGTATTGGATGATGCTTTACACACAAGATGATTCCTTTAATGCTATCTTTATTCAATGTTCCGTGGTGGCTCATTTCTCCTTCCTATCGACATTGGGGTTGATTAGATCAAATGTTCATCTTTGAATCCTACTTCATAATTTTCTGGCTCTAAATCTGAGCTCTGACCTTCATTTGCTATACCAGACAATGCAATTATTACCCTAAAATGCAATCAATGTACATTTCATTATTTAAAATGATAAAAAAAAAGTTTAAAAGTTCCTTGGTTATGCTGAAAAATTGCAAACAGTAATTTTCACACGTGAAAGAAATAGTTTATAATTGATTTCATTGCAATAAAATTCTTTTACTCTGTTGGTCTAACCTCAAAAGGAATTTTGTGATACAAAATTATTTCATTTACATAGATGTACTGTCACTTTGGGGGCTTGTCCTTTTCACCTTATTTTGTCAAAAAGCATTAGCACCTTTTCTATTTATTGGAGATGGATTTGTGCAACACAAAACTTGCCAAAACACTCAGTGGTGTCAAGAAATGAAGCCAACAACATGCTCCAAGTTACATTACTGTGAAAGAAGTTCAGTATAAATAATTATGTCACATGGTGGCATTATTTGACCCAGGTACATCTATATATGTGGTATATAACAAAATTTTACTGTATTAGTTGGTAAGTATTGATACAGGTAAAAAGTCCTCAGCATGGAATGGATAGTAAGGTGGTTCTTCCTTGCTAGAACTAAGGGTAGACCTTTCACTCTGGCCAAATATTCAACCTGCTTCCTAATTAAGCACAGAGAGGTTCACCAAAAAATGGCCACTAGGTGATCATTTTTATGGCACTGGCAATCCATGAAACAACAAAAAAAATTTTTAATGGTCCAGCTTACACAGTAATGGTGGCAGATAGAAAAGAAGGATATAGTTCAAAAAAACATTGAGTTTTTAGACCACTTACAGTCATTTTATTAATCGTACTGTCTGTACTCTGCTGTTGTTCAATAATTTCAAGTATGTCCAACTCTTTGTAAGCCCATTTGGGATTTTCTTGGCAAAGACACTGAAGTGGTTTGGGATTCCCTTCTCCAGCTTATTTTACAGATGAGGAAACTGAGGCAAAGAGGGTTAAGTAACTTGCTCAGGGTCACACAATTAGTAAGGGTCTGAGGCCAGATTTGAACGCAGGAAGACTCCAGGTCTAGCACTATCCACTGTGCCATCTAACGGTCCCATTTTTTTTTGTTTTGGGGTTTGCTTGCTTTTTTAGTGTTGTTTCCTATTATCTGTCTCCTCAAAGACTTTCCTTGAGTTAAATATTTTTGTCTTCTAAATTTTTCTTAAATATTTTTGAGAGACCTGCTTTGTGATTTTTATCTGTTTTTAATTTATGGTATAAAGCAAATAATTCCATAGCACAGTATAATAAAAAAAGAGAATTGCCCCTGAAGCTGCAAATCGATTATGTACACCTTGCTATATCTTTGAAATATATAATAAAGTTATCCTGTAATTATTTTTCTTTTTTTCCTCTTTTTCTCTTTCCCCTCACCCTAAAGTTGGGTGCCATTAGACACAAATAGGGGTCCGTATACATACACACACATAAGTAAGATAATTCTACACATATTTATATTTATCAGTTCTTTTTCTGGATACAGATAGCTTCTTTCTTCATATGTCCTTTATAGTTCATTTAGATTTGGGGTTTTTCCCCCCCAGTTCATTTATTTATTTATTTTTAGTTTTCAACATTCATTTCCACAAGATTTTGAGTTACAAATTTTCTCCCTGTCTTTCCCCTACCCCCCACCCCAAGATAGCAAGCTTACTGAATAGGCCTTCCCCCAATCTGCTTCTCTTATATCCTCCCCCATCCTCCCCACTAACTTTCTAGTAGGGCAAAATGAATTTCTATACCCCAGTGCTTGTATATCTTATTTCCCAGTTACATGTAAAAAATAATTTCTTTAACATTTGTTTTTAAAACTTTGATTTCCAGATTCTTTCCCTTCTTCCTTCCTCACCCAATCCCACTGGGAAGACAAGCAATTCAATATAGGTTGTACATGTGTAGCTATGCAAAACGTTTCTATAGTAGTTATATTGTGAAAGACTAACTGTATTTCCCTCTACCCTACCCCACCCCACACTTATTCTTTCTTATTTCTACTTTGACCCTGTCCCTTTTCAAAAGTGTTTGCTTCTAACTACCTTCTCCTCCAATCTGCCCTCCTTTCTGTCATCTCCCCTCTTATCTCCTTTCCCCCTACTTTCCTGTAGGGTAAGATACCCAATTGAGTGTGTATGTTATTCCCTCCTCAAGCCAAATTCAATGACAGTAAGTTTGACCCATTCCCTTTCACCTTCCTGTACTTCCCCTCCATTGTAACAGTTTTCTGTTGCCTCTTTTATGTGAGATAATTTACTCCATTTTATCTCTCTCTTTCTCCTTCTCCCAATATATTCCTCTCTCACCTCTTAATTTTATTTTGTAGATATCATCCCTTCATATTCAACTGATTCTGTGTCCTCTATGTATACATGTACACATATATATGTATACACATACACCCTCCTATACATACATATATACATATGTATATAAATATATACATATATATTCCCTTCAACTATCCTGATACTTAGAAAAGTCTCATGAGTTACAATTATTGTTTTTCCATGTATGAAGGTAAATAGCTCAACTTTAATAAGTTCCTTATGATTTCTTTTTCCTATTTACCTTCTCATGCTTCTTGTATTTGAAAGTCAAATTTTCTGTTCAGCTCTGGTTTTTTCATCAAGAATACTTGAAAGTTCTCTATTTCATTGAATGACCATATTTTTCCCTTGTAGCATTATACTCAATTTTGCTGGGTAAGTGATTCTTGGTTTTAATCTTAGCTCCTTTGACCTCCAGAATAACATATTCTAAACCCTTTGATCCCTTAATGTAGAAGCTGCTAGATCTTGCATTACCCTGATTGTGTTTCCACAATACTCAAACTGTTTCTTCCTGACAGCTTGTAATATTTTCTCCTTGATCTGGGAACTCTGGAATTTGGCTATGATATTCCTAGGAGTTTTCTTTTGGGGATCTTTTTCAAGAGGTGATCGGTGAATTCTTTCAATTTCTATTTTGCCCTCTGGTTCTAGAATATCAGGGCAATTTTCCTTGAGAATTTCTTGAAGGATCATTTCTAGGTTCTTTTTTTGATCATGGCTTTTGGGTAGTCCAATAATTTTTAAACCTTCTCTCCTGGATCTATTTTCCAGGTCAGTGGTTTTTCCAGTGAGATATTTCACATTGCCTTCTATTTTTTTCATTTGTTTGGATCTGTTACATAGTATCTTGATTTCTCATAACGTCATTAGCTTCCATTTGCTCCAATCTAATTCTGAAGGAATTATTCTCTTCAGTGAGTTTTTGAAATTCTCTTTCCCTCTGGCCAAATCTGCTTTTTAAGGCATTTTTCTCTTCATTGACTTTTTGTGCCTCTTTTGCCATTTGAGTTACTCTATTTTTTAAGGTGTTATTTTCTTCAGGCTGTGGACTTGCTTTTCATGATTTTCTTGCATCATTCTCATTTCTCTTCCCAATTTTTCCTCCACTTCTCTTACTTGATTTTCAAATCCTTCTTGAGCTTCTCTATGGCCTGTAACCATATTTTTCTTGGAAGCTTTTGATGCAGGAGTTTTGACTTTGTTGTCTTCTTCTGGTTCCATGTTTTGATCCTTTTTGTCCCCAAAAAAGGATTCTATGGTCTGATTGTGCTTCCTCTGCTTCACTCTCCTGAAGTCTGCTCTGGCTGGTCTGTGTCACTGTTCGGGCCACCCCAGGGCTGGATCAACATGATTCACACAGGACTGCACTTGGCTCTCAGCCCAGTGTGATAGACCCTTCCTGTCAGCCTGCCAGGCTGCTGTCAGCAGGAGATTTGCTTCTCTCTGTCACTTTGTGGGTTCTGTAGCTCTAAAATTTGTGCAGAGTAATATTTTACAGGTATTGGAGGTGGTTGGTGTGGGAGCCTAAGCAGGTTCCTGCTTGTCCCAATTTGGGTATTTATAATAGTCAAAATGACTTATTTACTCAGTCATTTTTGAAACAATATTGCTGTTTGTTATGTTATGTTATGTTATGTTATGTTATGTTATGTTATGTTATGTTATGCTGAACATATCCAATGTTCTCTTTGTTCTCCTCATTTTGCTCTTCATTATTTTGTGCAAGTCTACCGTTTTTAGAACTCTAAGTGGAAGATTTTTGTGTAGTTCAGATACCTAATTCTCTCCAGGCTCTCCCTTGGCTAGAGCTAGCTTACTCACCACACCCGTGTCCATGCTTCCAGGTAAAAAGATTTCATTGCCCAGAGGGAGTGACCAAGTACAACTCACTCTGAATCATAGAGATAACCCTGGTAGGGAGGGGAGAGAGACATATGTCTACTATTTACAACTCCTGCTCCTGAGCCCCCATAAGTGTGTTTCCAATTTAAATGGATAAGCCAAAATGATACCTTTAACTCTTAATCTTGAAAGTTATTGGACATAATACAAAGCAATAGTAATTATTAAAAAAAAAAACAATTCCTTTCCTCTCATAAACTGGGATCATACCATCTTACCAATGCACATAATGTCTACAGGGTAGAATGGACACAAACTTAAATAAACTTAGCAATAAAGCATGTGATTAGGGAAACCCACATGCCAAGGGTAACTAATGACTTTAGATGGTCCCTTAGGGAACATTCTGCACCATGTATCACCTACTGAACAAAGGGGGCTTCTCTGCTACTCTCTTGCCTCTGAAGCAATATTAAGTTATTTTATCAAACAGCGCCCATGACCTACAGCCTTCAAAAGGTCTTAAGTTAGCTCCTTTAGCTAAGTGTTGAGTCAGTGTTAAACTTAGTAAGTTCCCTTAAGTCTGGGTTTTGTAAAACCATGCAAGTTGGCTTTCTGGCAGTGGGGCATTTCCCTCTTTTGAACCATAGAGGGCAGTAAAGGGTAATGTAGATGAGCCTCTGAGGCAAGCTACAGACGGTAAAGAAAGCAACATAGCCTTTCCCCACTTAGCTCATCAAGCAGTGGACCATTCTACCTTCTCCAATTAGGCCCCAAAATCAGAGCTTTCCCCCCATCAGATAATCTCCTTGCTTCAATTACAGAACTTCTGTCTCCAGTTACTAATTTCATCTAGGTTATGCTGAGATCTCTTAACTCTTGTTAATCTGGTTTCTGATATCTCAGTTTATTATACCTTTTTATTCCCCAGTTTTGCTCCAGGTTTCTCAATTGGCATACCTGCCTCAAATCAAGATCTCCTCATACGTAGGGACCTACCTCTCTTAGGTTGAGGAACCCAAAATCCACACTTCTTTCATACACAATGCAAATAATCAATGTACAATTTTCACACAGTCCCCAAACAGTTCTCTGATTCAGAACAATAAATTTCATTTTAAAATTCATTCTAAAAACAAGGATGTATAAATTTGCTGCTGGAACAACAATGCATGGCAACTATCAGTCTGCATTTTTTTTTCCATCATTGAGGCATCCCCTTCAGAACTATCCATGTTCTCCTCCTCCAACTGCTTTTCTCGGTGTTTATCACACAAATGGCCCTTTGGTGTCCTTTTCGTCTACACATAACGTGGGGGGGGGGGGAAGGGAGATGAATAACCTTACTTTTGTCAAACAATCAACAAACTTTTTTTGTTGGTTTTTTTTGTCAAACAGCAACAAACTTCAATTACCAGAGTAATTGAAGTAAATGAATGTTGAGATTCTCAATAAAAGGAAAAATTAAAAATAAGGGATGCAAAAAGGCTGTAGCTAAGTAGAGCAACTCATAGGTTGTCCTTGGAGAAGTGAATCGAGGCAAGGAATAAAGCTGGTTTTACTGTGCATTCCACAACAATTATATGTATCTATGTATGTATATATAGATATATACAATTTATGCTAAAATATAGTCAATTTAATTTTTTGTGATACTGTTCATTGCTTTCATGAAAAATGCCCTATATCCAAAATTGAAAAAGAGAAGACTGGGTTACATTGATTCTACAGCTCTTAAACTGTTTCCTAATGCAAAAGGCCAATCTTTTAACCCCAATATTCTGCTAGACTGCTAGTTAGGGAATGTTCCAGTCTCAGGACAACTTAAGGGTATGTTTTTGGTGGAAATGGACTGTAGAATTCTGTTGCTTATGGTTTCTTCAACAGGAATCATGAAAATCTGTGGTATCAAACTCAAATAGAAAAGGATCCCTTTGGGTAGCATATTGACTTAGAAAACCACAATTTATCCATGTTTTATTATATTTTTATTTATTTTGTTAAATATTTCCCAATTGTATTTTAATCAAGTTTCTAATGTAATGTAGAGTGGAGCCTATAGGCCTAGAATATGACATCTCTGGTACGAAAGATACCATGCAGGTTAATACTAAATGTTATATACACTAATAAATACTGAAACCAAATACTAAAAGACTCAAAGAAACATCCCAGCACAATGGACAGATTCTGAGTTGGATATACAGAAGAACATGGGCAAGATTCCAACAGGTTCATAAGGTATAGAAGGATTTCAATCTTTACTAGCACAGAGAGTACCCACACTGATTAGATCACAACGCAATCCACGCAAGATGACACTGCAGTATATGACCCAAAAGATGGTTGTCTCAGGTAGAAATGTCCTTACGTGCTTATTTACATCAAAAATTGTCACCAAAAATAGTCAAAGTATAGGGGTTTATGCCATTTATAAAAGATAAATGTACTTTTACATCTGCTTAATGAACTTTTTCAAAAGAGGATAGCTATGTAAGTAGATAATTGGAGATAAAATGGTACAAAAAAAAAGTCTCACGTATTATTAGCAAGGCATTCCAATTCTTGGTTATATGAAAGTGTGAAAATATTATCATAAAGGAAAATGTCGGTTAATTAGTTATTGCTGCCTAGCTATAAGAAAAACGTTAGCTATGGAATATATATATATCTGCAAAAAATTTTCACGTAATTGACTTCATTTCATAACAATCAAGAAACATGAGGATTTGTCTAACTAGTGGAATGGATTTACAGTTTTGACAAATGTATACTATTCTTTCTTTCCTCTCCTAATGACGAAACAACTACAAGAGAATTAACTATACAAGGAAACAAGTTGCTTTCATAACGCAAAATGAAGTAGACGGAGCTATGAAAGTTCATTTCATATCTTGCACATGTTTGGAACCTGTATAATCTAAGGGATAGAGAACCAGGCCTGGAGTCAGTCTTCATCAGTTCAAATCTGGCCTCAGACACTTACTAGCCGTGTGACCCTAAACAAGTCTTTTAACCCTGTTTGCCTCAGTTTCCTCATTTGTAAAATGAGCTGGAGAAGGAAACACTCTAGTATCTTTGCTAAAAAGAAAAAGGGGGGGAGGTCATGAAGAGTCAGACAGGACTGAAAGACTAAAAAACAACAATCTAAGCCCAACTTTTAAATGTAATTCATGTGACTTGCATCCATATATCCTTCTCTCCCCAGAAGAGCTTCCCTTTTATGGACAATTATTGATAAATCCTAAAATTTAGAGCAGGAAAGGACCTTGAAGGTCAGCTAGACAAACACTCTCATTTTACAGATAAGGAAATGAAGACCCTAAGGAATAAAGTGACTGCTCTGAAATCACACAGGCAAGAGGGAATGGAGACAGGTTTCCAAAGAGGGTTCTTCAGTTGAAATCACTCCAAACACGGTGCTGTTTCAGTCACATGGAAGTGTTACCCGCTTTTCTTGATTGTCTAGACTTTTGAAATGGAGAAAGCCCCAAGGTGGCAGAGGCAGTAAAGCAGAGCACAGACCTCTGAAGACCCAGGTTGGCTTCCTTGTTGTGAGACACTGGGCAAATCACACTCTTTCTTCTGCCTTCTTGACACTCTGATTAGTAATGATGATGTTGACCAGTGGTTCTCAACCTTCCTAATGCCACAACCCTTTAATACAGCTCCTCATGTTGTGGTGACCCCCAACCATAAAATTATTTTTGTTGCTACTTCATCACTGTAATTTTGCTACTGTTATAAATTGTAATGTAAATATCTGATATGGAGGATGTATTTTCATTGTTACAAATTGAACAGAACCCACAGGTTGAGAACCGCTGATCTTGACCATATACAAATGATAAGCAACTTTAAAATGCACTGACACCATGATTAGTTATTAAAACACGACTTATCTTTCAAGTACACAAGTAATAAGCTTCACTGTTAAAGCCCTCAACTGACCCAGCCATTCTGTAAAACAATTTGGAACTATGCTCCAAAAGTGTTATGCTGTGCATACCCTTTGATTCAGCACTAATACTAGGCCTGTAGTGCTGTAGTGGATAGAGCTCTGGACCTGGAGTGAAGAAGACTCATCTTCTTGGGTTTAAATCTGGCCTCAGACATTTACTAGCTGTATGACCATGGGCAAGTCACTTAACCTTGTTTGTCCCAGTTTCCTCTTCTGTCAAATGAGCTAGAGAAGGAAATGGCAAACCATTGTAGTAGTGTTCTTGCCAAGAAAATCCTAAATGGGGTCATGAAGAGTCAGACTTGACTGAAACAACTGAACAACAAAAACTAGGCCTATTCCCCAAAAAGATCAAAGAAAAAGGAAAAGAACAATACACAAACATTTGTAGCAGATCTTTTTGTGGTGCCAAAAGTTGGAAGCTAAGGCTCTGTCCTCCTAATTGGAGCATAGCTAAATACATTATGGCATATGAATGTAATGGGATTTTATTGTGCCATAAGAAATTATGAAGTCAACAGTTTTAAAGGAAACAGGAAAGACTTCTATGAACCAAATGCAGAGTGAAAGGAGCAGAAAGGGAAGAACAATTTATATGACAGCAATGTTGTAATAAAACAACAACTTTGAACGACTTCAGAACTCTGATCACTGCAATGATAAATCAGGAATCCAAAAGACTAAAGATAAAACATACCTCTCGCTTCCTGCCGGAAAGATGATGAATTTAAAATGAAGAGAGAGACATATGTTTTCAGGAACGGGCAATGTGGGAATTTGTTTTACTGGACTAAGCATGTTTACAATGAGGGATTTCTTTTTTGTTTTTGTCTTTGTCTTTTCAATTCAATAGTGGGGTGGTTAGTGGGAATGACAGATGAAAAATGCATGTAAAAATAAATATTTATTAAAAGGAGGAAGATACACAAAGAAACGTGAAGATGAAGAAAACCTTCTGACTAGAGAAATCAAAGTTGGTTTTACAGAGCAAAAAAACACACCTGTACTGTGCCCTGAAGCAACACTTCAGCTGATGGAGATTGGGGGCAGGGAGAGGTTATTGAGGACCCCATTCCAGGCTGCTGGATGGTGTGAGCAAAGGCAGTGACATACAGAGCTGGTGGAGGGAAGGGAGAGGGAATGAGACACTCTCAGAGAAAATGTTAAATGTTAAAAACATAACAAAGAAGAGAAAACAGTTTACAGAATACAAAGCACTCTACTCAGGAACAAGAGAAAGCAAGCATGATGTGGACATTTCATTCTAGGGAATCAGTGCACAGTTTTACTAGTGTCATGTCTTCAACAGGGCCAACCAGAGAGAAAGGAGGAAAGGGAAGCGCTGAAAGCCCCTGGGCAAGGGGGCAGATGAACCTGCAAGAACTATCAAAGCAAGGGAATCTAAACTAAAGACCACTACTAGTCCTAGTAGTTGGTAAATGATCCTGTGCCATGGCCTTAGATCAACGGTTCTCAACCTGTGGGTTATGTTCAATTTATAACAATGAAAACATATCCTGCATATCAGATATTTACATTATGATTCATAACAATAGCAAAATTACAGTTATGAAGTAGCAACGAAAAAAATTTTATGGTTGGGGGGTCTCCACAACATGAGGAACTGTATTAAAGGGTTGTGGCATTAGGAAGGTTGAGAACCACTGTACTAACTGATCAAAACAATGACCCACCCCAATTCTAAAGGATTCGTGATGAAAACATGCTACCTCTACCTCCAGATAGAGAGCTGCTTGACTCAGAATACTAATGGAAGCATATTTTCTTCAATTCTTTCTTTTTCTTGCTTTTTCATTGGGGGGGGGGGTGGCATGGCTAATATGAACATTTGTTTCACATGATTATGAGAGAGAGACAGAGACAGAGAGTGAGAGAGAAAGAGAGACAGAGACAGAGACAGAGAGAACGCTAGAGTCAACCATGTTACATTTGCGAGGAGGAAAGCACTGAAAAAGAAACTCCTTGCATTTGCTGTGACAATTGTCACATTTCCTTAAAATATTTCCTGGTTCAAACAGCTTGGCGGTTAAGGTCAAAAGCTGGGGGTTGGGGGTAGGGGGAATTCCTGATCCTGACAAACAATATTTCATTTTCTTTTTCTTCCATCATACTATACTTCCATGACATTTTTATAACCTCATTATGTAATGGTAATTTTTTTATAGTGTGTTTTGTTTGCTTCCTTACAGTTCCCTGCTGAAGCCTGGGATGGGTCAGGGCAAGAGCAGGGGGAACGTTTTTCTAGCATTGGCTTTGATGTGTAATTTGGGGAGTTTATGGTGCTGAGGAAGAGGCGAAGGTTGTAGTGGGCTGGTGTTTTTAATCTTCGTACTTGGCTATCAAGGGCATTTGCTTGCATCTTCTGGGAAATATTGTAACAACAATAATACTTCAAATTATGTTGTCAGAAACATAAAAACAATTTTTATAACTGTGGTAACTATGCACAAGCCAGATCATATTTTGTCTAATCATAATAAAGAGATCTAAACATGCCCTGATTTGTCAGTATTTGTGTTATTTCTCCATGGCATGACTATCACAAACTCCCCAAAGGAAATTTGAATGCCACAGTGGTTGGAGCACTGTGAGAAGCAATGGAGAGGAAACAAACTGATTCAGGTCCCACCTGGAGAGTTGCTTTTCACATCTCGTTAGCAACTGGGTAGCTCACAGAACTACAAACTTTTACAAATGGAAAGAAAAGAAGATACTTAAGACCTGTAAAATTCATTTTGAGCAGCCCTAAATTGGTGTTAATGCTAAAGTTATTAAATATCAGAAGGCACAGCCTGAAGAAGTCATCCCTTTACAATCTTCACTGTCAAAATTAAAATCATTTTTTACTTTGGGGACTAAACCGGATGAGAAAAAATAAACAGTAAAAGTGCCCTCTCTCCAAACACTGTTAAAAATTACAAAGACTTAGATCTGGCGGGGTTATTAGAGATTATCTCACTCGTCCTTCTCTGGCCAGGAAGGTTTCAACTAAACCATTCAGTCCTGGGAACCTCTAAAACAAAGATAGAGAATGAGACAGGATTCATGGGAATAGGAAGCTTGATGTAATGCAGAGACACATCACCTGTATTCTAGTGAGCTTAGGCAAGAGAGTTCATTTCTATGAGCCTCAGATTTCTCATCTGTAGAACGGGAATAAGAAGGCTTATATTCTCTATTTCATAGAATAGTTATAAACATTAATATACTACACTTCTGACAGTGTTAAATGCCTTCTATGAAAACTGACATTGTCAAGTGATTGACATTATACACATACATACACACACACACACACACATATACACACACTGATATCTTTCACTATAGAGTAATGAAGTGATAAATCAAGGACTTCATCTAAATAACAAGAGAAGAAATATTAAAATGGATACATTTATACCTTATTGAATATTAAAAACAAAGGAATGGGCATATATCTAGAAAAAAAATCCCAGTAAAAGTCAGATATGCAGTGGACCAGGTAGGTGTCAGTAAAAATGAATGTCCCTGGAACTGAACATAAATAAGCATACTCAGGTATTGTACTAATTCTGACATTGACCTTATAATAATTAAAAATTGACTCTTGCAACATAATACAGCTGTGCAATCACATTTAAACTTAATCATTTCACAGAGAGGAAAGTTGTGCAAAAAGGTCACAAACACTTTAATTTCATGACAGTAAATTTACTCTTTATTCCCAAAGTGAAAATGTCTAATTTCCAAAAGAGCAAACCAATAATTACTTATCATAAAAATATCTTAGTCAATATCTAATTTCTCTATATTGATTACTGTTTGAGACATTTAAAATATACCCTCAAGCAAGAATATATGTTTATGATACTATTCTCCCCACTGATGTTTGTAAGTATTACAGGTATTGATTTAAGAGGGCCCCCAAATGCCAAACTTTATGGTAATCTTTAAAAAAAAAAAAGATGTTTGTCTATTTCTAAACAAAAAAATTTAATTGGGAAATATTTGAATTTTAGTCTTATTAAAGATTGTTGTGCATTATGATAGTGATTTCTGTCATCAAATATATTAATAAAAATGTCTTGATTAAACTGTGCATTATGAATTCTGATCTCTCAATAGCATAACAGCAGAAGGAATAGGAACCACTGGAAGAAATAAAAAGCTCTGGAAATAATTAATGAAACAAAATCTTTTCTTTACTTCATGAGGTTCTCTTTCCAAGAAGAAAGACTGGGGTATTATTTTCCCTTAACTTTCATTCTGTGAAACTTACGGCACTTTGTAATAAAATAAAAATAATGTTTCATCAGTGTGTTACTGGGAGCACCAAAGCAATTTACAAACTTTAGATCATTAAGTCTATGAGCATCATTGTAAGGAAGGTATTAATATAGCTATTCTCTCTTGAGTTCAATGCACTTTATGTAACGTGAAGTTCATTAACTATTTCGATATTTTTGTGAGGTGGGAGAAAGAACTCAAAGGCTTACCAGAATCACAAAATCTCAGTTATTTGAGACCTTAGATGTACTATATTGCACCTGAATAGGAACACACTCTACATCGTGACCCACAAGTGGTAAGCAAGTCTTTCCATGAAGACCTCCAGAGAGAAAGAATTCACTACTTCCTGAAGCAGCCCATGCTGATTTTCCTTACTTTAAACAGAAATTTGCCTTTGTACAACTGACACTTATTAAACTTAGCTCTGCCCTTAAAGCCAAGCAGAACAAGTCTAATATTTCATCTTCATGAAGCAGAGCAAAAAATAGTTATCATTCACCTACCACCACCACTCTCCAGATATTAGTCTTCTACCCTTCCTCTACATTACTCTTAAATGTGTGGCACCTAGGTGGCGCAGTAAATAGAGCACCAACCCTGGAGTCAGGAGGACCTGAGTTCAAATCAGACTTCAGACACTTGGCACACTTACTAGCTGTGTGACCTTGGGCAAGTCACTTAACCCCAACTGCCCTGCCTTTCGCCCTCCAAAAAAAAAAAATACTCTCAAATGATCATCAGATGCTATGGTCTCCAGTCATTTCGTCATTCTAATTGCCTCTTTTTCTGGATAAATTCTGATTTTTCAATGTCCTCAAAATGTGGTGCCTATACCTGACCATCTGTAGTGACAACCACACTGTCATACCCAGGATGGCTGCTAGCACAGGTTCTTAGATCTGCTTTACTAGGAAAGATTGTTTAAGAGGTCAACAATATTTTTTTTAATAACATTCACTTAATTCAGGGGAAAAGTCAGCACCCCGAACTTCAGAGAAAACACAAACAGAGAAATAAAGACCAGGAGACAGGGTTCTGGCTGCCTGAATCAACTATACCTTTGTACACATCCCTGGATCTAGACAGCCTTTATATCTGAGCAGGCCAGGAGCTCTGAACATACAGCACTCAGAATCTTGACCAGGAAATCAGAAGATCCTTCTCATAAGCACACCCCCAAAGTAAAATACCAACTCAGAGCACACATACACTTCTCAGAGCCAGAAGGCATCACAACCCTTCTGACTCAGTGTCTAATTAGAAATTACTAAAGGTGTGAAAGCCTTCCTACCAGCAAGCATCTCTTAATGGGTTCCAAGTGAAGCCCATTAAATAAACTGGAGGGGAAGATATTAAATCCCATTAACATTACACCATCAGAAGTGGCCTTAGTAGGACAGAGTATAATAGTACTCTAACCTCCTTATTTTGCATTATGTATGCCTCTAAGGATACAACCTAAGATCATGTTAGCTTTTTTTGACTGCTAGGTCATGCTATTGAGCATGAGGTCCACAAAATCTCCCAGGCGGGTCCTTTTCATCTGAGCTGGTCATCCAGCCATTATTGCTTTTCATATATGCTTGATTTTAACTCAAATGTGAAACTTTGCATTTAATTTTATTATGATTAATATTTTTAGATTATTTAGTTATTATGCTAATTTTCATTTTTTCAAATGGTGTCTGCAATTGAGCTTGACTTTGATTATTGGCAAAATTCCAAGATGTGTTATTAAACTACTGGTTGGGAAACATTCATTAAAAGGAAGAAGTGATCATAAAGAACCATCATGAAATCATCAAGAGTAAGTCATTGCAGAAGAACCTTACTTTCTTTTTGCTAAGGTTATTAAACTTATTGAAATGCTATGGATATATTTTGCCTAGACTTTTAAGAAACTGTTCATGAAGTCCCTTGTGCTATCATTGTGGAATGATAGATGTGGGCTAGAGGATGGTATTGTTGTATGGATTTGAAACTAGCTTAATGGTTTGTGTCAATTTGGAAGAAGGTCTTTACTGAGGAGTTCAATAGATCTGTTCTTGGACTGCTGTCATTTAATATTCTTATCAATAGCCTGAATGTCAAAAAAGCAGGGGAGAGGAAGGACCTATTTGTACAAAATTATTGATAGCAGCTCTTTTTGTGGTGGCAAAGAATTGGGAAATAAAGGGTTGTCCATCAATTGGAGAACAGCTGAATAAGTTTCAATACATGATTGTGATGGAATACTATTGTGCTATAAGAAATGATGAGCAGGATGATTTCAAAAAAACCTGGAAAGGCTTACATCAATTGATACAGAGTGAAGTGAGAAGAACCTGGAGAACACTGTACATAATGACAGCAATAGTGTATGATGAGCAACTGTAAATGACTTAACAACCCACGGCAATACAATGATCTAAGACAATCCAAAAGTACGCTGGTTGAAAAAAATGCTATCCACCTCCAGAGAAGGAACTAGGGAATCTGAACGCAGATCAAAGCATAGTAATTTTCACTTTATTCTTTTCTGGATGTTTCAGGTTTTTTTTGGTCTGTGTCTTCTTTCACAACATAACAAATGTGGAAATATGTTTTGTATGATTGCACATGTATAATCTATGTAAAACTGCTTACCATCTCAGGAAAGGGCAGAGAGGGACAGACAGAAATTGGAACTTGGATTTTTTTTAAATATATGTTAAGGTTGTTTTTAAATTAATTGGCAGGAAAATAAAATATTACTTTTAAATAGCTTGAATTAAATTATAGGTAGCACTCTTTTTTAATGTTAATTGATATTTGAGAAAAAAAGTACTAAGCATTGAACATTTTTTGTTTTATTTTCAATCATTTTTCAGTTATGTCCAATTCTTTGTGACCCTATTTGGGCTATTCTTGGCAAAGATGCTAGAGTGATTTGTCATTTCCTTATCCAGCTTATTTTATAAATGAGGAACTGAGGCAAACAAGGGTTAAGTGACTTGACCAGGGTCACATAGCTAGTAAGTATCTGTGGTTGGATATGAACTTAGAAAGATGAGTCTTTGTAAAGCCAAGCACAAGCAGCTTTCCAGAGAACTGCGCTGTGAACAAGTATAGTGAACTCTCTATTTATTCAGCAGTAAATTAGAGCAAAACATTGATAGAAACCAAAGTACAGCATTCACAATGTTATGACATAACAACTTATCACTTAAGTGGCCACATAGTTTTCACCAAAGTGGTCACCTAGTTTTAAACAAAAGATATCATTCAGTAAGAACTTGACTCAAGCAAGCCTCCTTAATGGACACAAAGTACAAAGGTCAAAGTTCTCCACCCCTAGGTCACATTGTCTTAATCTCTCAGTCAAAAAGTCTTCTTTCTTCTTAATTGGAGATTAGTTTCCAATTATCCTTAATTCAATCATCCTGAACAGATACAGGATACAGAGTACAAACTCCTCCCACCCCTAGGCCACAGTAAATCATGATCTTCTTGGTTTGCATTAAATACCCGAGGAAAGGTTTTTTAGTCTTCACTTGAGGCTGGCTCTCATATTCCATGGTTCCTCTTCCATGGTCTCCACTCCTACCTGAACCCACCCAACTGTCACCTGGGTTCAAAGACAGGCAGCTCTTAACTCCTCATCCAGCTCCCATTCCATATTGAAGCTCACAGTGTCCAGTTCACCTCAAGTCCTTCACAGTTTCTGTTCCTAGGAAGACAAAGCTTAACAGAGCCACAATAACATTCATACACATAGCTGGCACCATCATGAATTCACTTTCTGCCTGTGAAATCAACATAAACCCACAAATAAGGTCTGAGAAATCAACACAAATCATCAGTATAGTCCCAAGACCTCTGAAAACATCAGTAAGACCCTCCTCCAGGAATTCTGTAAACATACAACAAGAAAATTCTCTTTTAGGGCTTCTGAACCAGTAGTAAGGTCCCAGGGCTTCTGTGACAACAGCAACATCCTCTATCAGCAGATGAATCTGACAAAGTAAGATCAAAACAGACAAAGTATTGGCACCACAGCCATGCTTCCTCCCAGTTTCCTCTCTCTCAGCCTAGACTTCTCTGTGCGTGTGTGTGTGTGTGTGTGTGTGTGTGTGTGTGTGTGTGTATGCGTGGTCATTAAGCTCCTCCCTGTTCCACCCCTTCCTGTTGCATCAGCAACAGCAGTTCACAAGTTCTGTTTCTTAACAAAAGACTTGATACAATCATGGGAAAGAAACTTGAATTGAAACAAGGTGCTAAATAATTAAATAGCTGAAACAATGTGTTAACTGTCTTTGCTTGCAATTAGTCTTCCTAAATTAAAGATATCTATAAGCACATGAAAAAATGTTCTAAATCACTACTGATTAGAGAAATGCAAATCAAAACAACTCTGAGGTACCACCAGTCAGATTGGCTAAGATGACAAAACAGGAAAATGATAAATGCTGGAGAGGATGTGGAAAAATTGGAATACTAATGCATTGTTGGTGGAGTTGTGAATTGATTCAACCATTCTGGAGAGCAATTTGGAACTATGCCCAAAGGGCTATAAAAATGTGCATACCCTTTGGCCCAGTAATACCACTTCTAGAGCTGTAGCCCAAAGAGATCACAGAAGTAGGAGAAAGACCAGTATGTACAAAAATATGTATGGCAGCTCTTTTTGTGGTGGCAAAGAATTGAAAATCAAGGGGATGCCCATCAATTGGGGAATGGCTAAACAAGTTGTGGTATATGAATGGAATGGAATACAAATGAGGAGCAGATGAACTTCATAATAACCTGGAAAGACTTATATAAATTGATGCTGAGTGAGGAGAGTGGAATCAGAAGAACTTTGTACACAATTACAGACACAATGAATGTGTGATAGCTAACTTTGATAGACAGGGCTCCTTTCAGCAATGCAAGGTTAGAAGATAACTCCAAAAGACTCATGATGGAAAGGAATATCCTCATCCAGAGAAAGAACTACAGAGTCTGAATGCAGATTGAAGCAAACTACTTGCTCTCTCTCTTTTGTGTTTTGTTTTGTCTCTTCTTTCTCATTGTTCACTCCATTGGTTATAATCCTTCTTTACAACCTGACTAATGTTTAATGTGAAGGTATTTGTAGATCCTATATTTGATTGCATGCTGCCATGAAGGGGCGGGGGGAAGAGAGGGATAGAGAAAAATTTAGAAACTCAAGGGACTATGAAATTTAATGTTGTAAACTAAAAGTAAATAAATAAATTTGAAAAGAAAAAAAAAGATGAGTCTTCCTAATTCCAAGCTTAACACTCTATACATTGTGCCACCTAGCAACCCCAGGCACTAACATAATAAACATCAAATCATATTACAAATCATGTAATAGATCATATTTTTAAGACTTCCCATTATTGATGTGGGTGATACCCATGAGTCAGCTATCTATGTACAGTCAAGACCATAGTCTTGTCAGCAAAGATGATAATTCATAAGAATTGAGAAGAATAATGAGGAATAGATACATCATATAAACAATTTAACCTCGAACTATTTAAATAATTTTTAATGTGAGAAATAATATCATTAGCAACCACAATTTCATCCAAAAGTTTAATCAATGTAAATTAATTCCATAACAAGGATACCAAAAGATCCCAGATAGCATTATAATCAACAAACACTTTACTTACCCAATGGAAAAAGACACCTAACACTAGGTTCGAATATAAGTTCATTTTTAAAAATCTTATGGAGAATGGACAAGTATAAATAAATTTTCTCATCAAACAGAGAGAATTGGTTTATGGTAAAACCAGTTTAAAGAAAGTTTGACGATCTCCAAATAAGCAAAGTCATCCGAAGGGCATTCAGGAATGACGATGAAAAGTTGACTACAAACAAAAGAAAAATGGAAAATATTTGTAAAAATTATTATAACAAACTTTTTTTCCCATTAAAGTCAATGAAACCACCATATGTATACTCTGAAATCACGGGCCAAAATGCACTCATAGAGGATGTAAAAACAACACTACACAGAACAAAAACAGGAGAAGCAGAAGGTTGGATGTAATATGTGTGTGTATGTGTGTGTGTGTGTGTGTGTGTGTGTGTGTGTGCGTACATATACAGAGAGAGAGAGAGAGGAGACACATACTATAAGTGAGGGAATTGTAAGAGTGGTGAGGGAAGGGAAATATCAAATGCATGAAAAAGAAACTTGAACATCACAAGTACTGCAAAAAGTAAACAAAAGATAGTAATTACTGACTTTTATGCTTATTCTTCCATTGCTAAAAAAAAATCTTTATAAGTCAAATATGCACAAATTGAGAGCATCTTCATTGAGGATTACTACTAGAGAACAAGAGAATTTTTGTGAGCAGTATTCAATAATGGACAACATCTTTGCCATTTCATAATTAAACTAAAAGATGTATAGAATAGAAGATTCCATCATGCTTGTTTAGAAAAAAGGTTTTGATTTACAAGACAAAATGCTGCTTTAAAGACTTTTCCAACAAAGTGTCTCTCATCCACACAACAAAATCATTCAAGGTTCCTTGGAAGTTAAAGCAATTGAGATAAATCAATTCAACCACCCTCTGTTAGTAAACATCAGGCAAAACATATAACAAGAGAATGCATGATCATGACAGGTATTCACTATTGTGATAGAGGAGACCTAGTACAAAGTCCCCATCACAGAAAGAATCCCAATAGATAGTGAGGTCCTCCAGATGTCCGTATCTGTGAATGACATAATGCCAATTTCATCAAACCCTGGAACTTTGCAGAACTCTTAGCAGAAAAATAGGAAAAGAACCCATATGTTCTAAAATGTTTATAGAAGCTCTTTTTGTGGTGGCAAACAACTGGAAATTTCAGGGATGCCCATCGATTGGGGAATGGCTGGACAAGTTGTGGTATGGGATTTGTGAAGGAACACTACTGTGCTATAAGGAACGATGAGCTCAATGATCTTAAAAAATACAAGGACAGACTTGCATGTAATAACAAAGAGCAAAATGAACAGAACTAAGAGAACATTGTATACAGTAATAGCAATATTGTTTTAAGAATGACTTTGAGTGACAAGTCATTTTGACTTATAAATACCCAACTTAACAATAAAGGACATATGAAGAAAGACACTATCTGCATCCAGAGGAAGAAAAATAGAAGTATGTGTAGAATAGTGTGTCTGATGGTGGCCATCTCCAGGGAAGGTGAAGGGGAGAAAGGGAAAAAAGAAAAAAAGAAATGTATATGTTAATTTTATTATATATTTAAAAGGAAGAGCAAGATGTACATATGTGCAGTTTCATGTGTAATCATCTTTTTTATTATACTGTTATGGAAATGTTTGCTTTATTCCATAAATTAAAAATAAAATAATTTTTTTCAAAAGAACTTATTGGCAAGGAACCCTAATTACTCAAAGGACTTAGGCCTGACCAATCCCTCAAAAAAGACCAAGTTGATGAAGAATTTCAGATGTAGTTGGATGTATGGAGCTTTTCCATTATAATGCATAAAAATAAAAACAAAATTCATCAGGAACATCAGGGGGAAGGGCATGAAGGTGGGAAAGCATGGGGTGTGCTTGCAGAACCATGAATGATCTAGTTTGGCTGGAACATAGAGTATATGAAGAAGAAATAAACGGAGAGAGATTATTTGGGGTCATGCTTTAGAGTACCTGGAATTCCCATGAAAGAGTCCAGATACAACGAGGAGTCAATGAAGGGTTTTTACTTCTTTGACTTTGGTGATTTATCAAGACTGCTATGGGTAAGGAGGTCCCACAACCTCTAAACATGAATTCTTCTCAACATCCCATTTGATGTCAGCCTAGTAAAATACTCAGGATCTTATCAGTAATAAAGCACTTTTCAGATTAAAGTTCAATAGAACAAAGACACAGAAATGGAAATATCTGTTGTTTATCTTTCTTTCTCAAAGAGGACCATGATATCAAGAAGGTGATGTCATGACTTGCAAGTGAATTGGATTTAGTGAGGCAGCACTGTGCAAAATCACCATCCTCACTCTTTTCTCCAGAGCCATTTGGGTCCAGTGGCAAAACAGATCAGGATGACTAGAGATGGCCCTGGATACAGTGGGAGACCTTGACCTTCTTAAGTTATGGTCTCTCCCAGGTCTCGGTTTGTCTGAGGCAACACCCACTCAATTATTAAAGTTAGGTAAACAATGAGACAAAGAATGGCCTCTTTTACCTAGCCAAAAAAAAAAAAAATCAATCAATCTGAGAGGGGAAGACCCTCAGGGTTTCTGGTCAAAACAGAAACCATTGCTATTTACAGTCACTCTGAGCCATCCAAGCCCAAAACAATACAGATATATATATACATATATATATATATACATATATATATATATATATATACACATATGTATGCATAGATAAATATACATATATGCATATGTAGGTTTCTGTGAAAGACAGGAGATGGATTTATTTGACAAACATATGCAAAGCTAGAACATATATTGACCCTTTTGCAGAAATGACTAGCTTTATATAAATAGATGAACCTATCACAACAGTTTTGATTAAATGAGACTATACTTTTCAGAATTACTCACTAAAAAGTCCACCTACACATATATATGAATGAAAGATGTAATTTGCATTATACTTAGAAAATTCTGATTTCAGCTGATGCCAGGCAGAAGAGCTATGAATCATAGGACAGCAGAGAGGCCTCAAGAAATCCTTCTTATGTGGCAAGAGCAAAGAAATAGATCCTTTTAGGGCAGCTACCCAAGAGAGGAGAGGAAACACATATAAATGTGTCTGTTTTACTCTTTCTATCTCTACTGGTATGATCAGAGGCCAAGTGTAAGAGAACCTAAAAACAACACTTGTCTTCCCATTTCTAGAAGAGAATCCTTCACCCCTGTCAGGAGTTGAGGGACATACTTCACCATCAGTCCTCTGGAATAGTATTTGGTCATTGTACTGGTCAGAGTCCTTAAGTCTTTCAAAGTTGATCTGTACAACCGTTGCTGTGATCATATACATTGTTCTGCTGTTTCTGTTCACTTCGCTCCACAAAAATAAAATTTAATTTAAAATAAAAAAGGAAATAGGCTTCTAGAAATAAGCCAACTACTCTATAAGCCAGTCCTCAGTTACTCGTTAAAATCAGGGTGGGACAGAGAGGCTAGGTGACACAGTAAATAGAGCATCGGCCATGGAGTCAGGGGGACTGAGTTCAAATGCGGCCTCAGACACTTAACACACACACAAAAAAAAACTAGCCACGTGACCTTGGGCAAGTTACTCAACCCAAGTTGCCCTACCTTCCCCCTCCAATAAGCATAAATAAATAAGTAAATAAAATCAGGGTGGGAAATTGCATCCTCTGCAGTTCATGCCAGAACCACAGTACCTTTCATTTAGGGTTACTGCCCCTTATAGGATACAGGTAATTAGAGACAAAGGAAGCCCATTCTCCCATTTCTTTGATCTAGATGCACAATTCAGAGTGTCATTCTTTCTTTGGTCACTTGGTTCTGGAAAAAGCTAATAACCATATGGGCACTCCTCCAAAGAGCCCGAATTTAACAAGCAGTCAATCAATAATCACAATATTGCCACATTAAATAAATGAGCAGACAAGCACCGAGCATTAGGAAGATTGATCTGACAGCATGTATAGGACAGATTGGCGTAAAGAGAGACTAAAGGCATGGAGATCAATGAGGAGCCCATTGCAATAGTCCAGGCAAAAGTTAATGTGGGACTAAACTTGATTGATAACAGTAAAAATGCAAAGGATACGCTTAATAGCAGAAATATGGAGGAGGAAGAATCCATTGCACTTGAGGACTGCTCAAATGTGAGAAATAATGGAAAATAAAACCTGGAAGTGATGCTGGTTTATTTCTAGTATATATAGCTGGAAGAATGGTGGTGTCACGAACTAAAGTAGGAAAGTCATATGGAGTTGGTTTAGAAGGGAAATTTGTTGCATTCGATTTTCAACATATTGAGTTTAAGTCATCTTTAGTTCATAAAGGAAAAAAAAATCCAGAAGACAACTGGACACTCAGGAGAGGAAACTGGGAGAGATGTGAGGCCTAGAGATACAGATCTGAAAGTCTTCTGCATAAAATTAGTAGTTGAAGCCATTAAGAATGGATGAGATGAAAACAAAGGAATAGGTTTAGAGAAAGAGGGAAATATAAACATTTAGGAATGAGTTATCATCAGCTTTCACCATTCTGCTCATCTGCTAGTTCTGTCCTCTCAAATGACTTTGAATTTATTTGAGATTATTGTCTTAATATTTATTCTGCATATATTCAAAAAATAGGTCAAGGGGGGTGAAGACTGAGAAGACCCTGTTAGATTTCCCATTTATGAAGATAAATGAAATGCCCAATGAAAGAACAGTTTCAGAGAAATCATTGACTCAGAAGCCAGATCACAAGGAGTTGAGGAGTGAAGACCAGAAGTTGTGAAAAGAGTCCACCAAGAGATTTAGTGAAGGAAAAAAGAAAATATAGTAGATAAGAATAAGGGGAAAAAATGTTAATATACAGAAAACCTGAGCATGTTTGTCAGGAGAACAAAAGGAGTCAGTAGAAAAGGAAAAATTGTGGATGAAAGAGAAAAAGAGGACAAGGTCTCAGAGGAAATCACAGGGTCATGGGTTTAGAGTTAGAAGGAACCCCAGAGTTCAATTCCCTTATTTCCCAGATAAGGAAACATCCATTAAATCCAGGGAGGAACTGTCCATGGTCACGCAGATACTCTATCAGAGTTAGGATTAGAACTCAAGTTCTCTGATTCTGGAGCCTAAGTTTTTCTGCTACCTTGGTCCAAACATACAGGTAGAGAGCCTTTCCTTTAGCAAGAAGAGTAGACATCAGAGACAGAAGCAAGAAAGGAAGGGCAGTAATTTTAAAAAAAAACAGCTTTTAAAGGATAAGAAGGGATCTGAGAAAAGTCAAATGCATGGCCTTAATCTATTAAGGAAAAGTAATAGCACAATCATCTTCTGAGAGTAAGGAGACCTAGGAATTGAAAATTGAAGTAGAAAAAGCTTGAAACTAATGCCAAACAGAATTTAATATGGCGTCAAAAAATATTAAAAATGTGATTTCCAAGCAATGGTAAAGGGACAACACAAATTAAATAGGCAGGATGACTCAGGTTGGATAATTTGAATGATTTCCTCCAGCTACCCCAGAACTAGGAGTTAAAATGCATTTGACATTTAGCTTTGCCAAAAGACTGGGGATTGTTCAAAAGAAGAGCTGGCAAGAGCAAAGATTCTAGTATTAAGCAACTAGAATGGTTGAATGTGGGATTCAAACTGGGAAGGAAGACAAGTGAAGTAAGACCTGGTGGGAGGAAGTCAGGTCATGAGAGTTGGGATCAAAGAACTAGTGATTAGGTGAAGGGAAGGAGAATGTACAGCAGAAATGAAGAAATGAAGAAAAATAAAGACATAATACTATAAAAGTGGAATTTGAGTTCAACATACTGGTGATAGAACAATTCAAAGTGAGGATGAGAAAGAAGACATACATGTTCCAGTGGTTGCCTGGGGAGGAGGTAGAGATCACTGAAACTGAGATGGTAGGAAATTGTGATACCAGGGAGTTAGAAGGATCATCAAAATGTGGCTATTAAGATCCTTGAGGATGTCGACAAGGTATAATTTATAAAATAAGATTGAACCAGGCATTGAAGTCACTGAAGAAGAAGGGAGTATGTGCTGGTTTCACAAAAAACTACAGAAAGAATGAGAAGAGGATATTGTAATCACATTACATGAACCTCAACCGAGGAAAAAATGAAGAACAAAATAATAGCAAGGAGCTGACAAGTGTGGTAATCTACTTCCTGGCCCTGTGAGCTGCGAACAATGGAAGAAGGAGCTACTATTGGAGATGCTTTCCAGTGATCTGGTGCTGTCAGGAGAAAGTCAGGTGTCACTGGTTTGAATATCCAGTTCAAACTCTACTTGGTAACTGAGCACCTTGTCTACAATATGGCACCCAAGTGGTTTTTTTCCAGCTTCGTAAGCCACTATTCCTCTCTTCCGTTCGATTGCTCACTGTTCCTCCAATATACTCCATTTTTTTTCTGCTCCTAGAATTTTCCTTATGTCACTCCCTCTGTATAGAACAACTTTCTCCCAGATAATAATAACAATTAATGATGGCATTTACGTAGATTTTTACAGTTTATAAAGTGTTTTGCAGTTATCATTTCATTTTATCATCACAATAACCTTAAGAGGTAGATGCTATTATTATACTATTATTACCCCCATTTTACAGATGAGGAAAGTGAGGCCGAGGTTAAATAACTTGCCCAGGGTCATACAATTAGTAAACGTCTGAAGTTGAAACTGAACTCCAGTCTTCTTGACTCCTTTCTTACTTTTCCAAGTCTTATCTTCAGCAAATGTTTCTAATGCTACCTACTTCAGGTGTCCTTCCCTGATTATTCCAGTTGGAAGTGATCTTTCCTTCCCACAATCCTTTATTTTGACCATTCATATGGTTCTTATAGTCCACCTCATTTTGAAGTTATTTTTGCACAGGTCATGTCTCCTAAATTGGAAGTTCTATAAAGTTAGAGATTTTGCCATATGTACCTTTATACTCCTCACTTTGCCTAATACATGCAATGCCTTGTACACAGTAAGAGTTCAATATTTATTAAATGTAATGTTGTTCTGTTCTGAGTTAGCAAAGCGTTGTGCTGGAATGAGCACCTGTTTTGGAGTCAGTAGAGCTGGATTTGAATCTTACCTCAAACTGAGTGACATTGGGTAAATAATTGTATATTTCTGGGTATAGGTTTCCTTATATGGAAAATAAGAATGTTGGACTAGAGAATGTCTGAGGTCCTTTCTGGCTCTACATCTCATGATTCTACAGATTCTGTCATGAGGCAAAAGCCAAAATAATTTCCATTAAAACTACCAAATTCAAACTACCAAGTTAACAAAGTAAACCCTTCTTACCTGGACTTTCATACCTGTTTAAAGTCTAAAATATTCAAATGAGACAAAGCAGGGAGCATTTATTACATGCTTCTATGTGCCGGGCTAAGCACTGAAGACACAAAGAAAGGCAAAAGACAGTCCCTGCCCTGGAGGAGCTTACAATCTAATGGGGAAAATAACATGCAAGCATATACAATCTGATATTTTTCAGTTACATTCCTTACTATACTATCTCTCTTAAATAATTTTTAAATATGTTTTTTTCGAGGAAAGTAAGTGATGCTTAATAAACCAAATAATCTCCAGTTCAATCAAAATTATGCAAAATTTTATTTTAATTAATTAATTGAAAAATTAGATGTTTGAAAGATCACCTCTTTGGTAAAAGTGACAAAAACATGGAAGATACCTTCAGGTGACAGGTACTATTAAAAGGCAACTAAGTTTGCAAACCAAATAAGCTTTTAGGGTCCAACTATTCAAAATATCTATGACTACAAAGCACTATGAAAACTGGAAATGTTCACTGATAACAAAAACTGAAGAATATACACAAATTTTATGTTTTAAAAAGATTCATAAAAGTTTTAAAAACAAATGTTAAAAATTGTTTTACATGCAACTGGGAAATAATATATATACACAATGGGGTGTAGAAATCCATCTTGTCCTATAAGAAAGTAAAGGGGGATGGAGAGGATATAAAAGAGGTCAGATTGGAGGAAGTGGTATTCAGTATGTTTGCCATCTTGAGGTGGGAGTAGGGGAGAGATGGAGAGAAAATCTGTAACTCAAAATCTTGTAGAAATGAATGTTAAAAACTAAATAAATAAATTATATTTTTTTTAAAAAAAGATTCATAAGGGGCAACTATGTGGCATACTGGATGGAGCACTGGCCCTGGGAGTCATGAGGACCTGAGTTCAAATCTAGCCTCAGATACTTGACACACTTACTAGCTGTGTGACCCTGGGCAAGTCACTTAACCCTGATTGCCTCACACCCAAATATATGTGTGTATGTGTATATATACATATATGTGTATGTATATATACATATATGTCATATATGTGTATATGTGAGTATACATATACTTAAATTACATTTAATAAATATATTAATTAATATATTATGTTTTAACTATTTATATATGTATATTATATATAATCATAATAAAAATCCTACTTTCAGGGAGTTTCTATCAATAGAAATGTTATTCTAGTTCACTTTAGAATTCAATCTTTCAGAGTATAAAGAGAAATTCATTTCCACTGCCTTCTGCATTTAAGTTTTGCATTTAGGTTTTGGGGATTTTTGCAACTGCTTCCTATAGGATTTCTATAGGATTTCCTTTCTTTGAAATCCTGTAGCTGAACTCATTTTTTAGCATCCTTAGTATGTCTTAATGAGGTAATTTCTTATATAAAGTACTTCTTATTAAGGTTAATGAGGAAAGGCATTTCCCATAATTATACATCAAAAAACAACTGATAAGATATTTGCTCTTAATTTTCCAAGAGAACATTTTTTTCTTTATTTAAATTTTTTAAAATTTATTTATTTACTTTTAGTTTACAACATTCAGTTCCACAATCCCTTGAGTTTCAAATTTTCTCCCCCTCCTCCTCTTCCCCCCTGCCCCATGGCAGCATACAATCAAATATAGGTTCTACAAATACCTTCCCATTAAACATTAGTCAAGCTGTAAAGAAGGGTTATAACTAATGGAGTGAACAATGAGAAAGAAGAAACTAAACAAAACACAAAAGAGAGAGAGCAAATAGTTCATTTCAATCTGCCTTCAGACTCTGTAGTTCTTTCTCTGCATGTGGATATCCCTTTCCATCATGAGTCTTTTGGAGTTGTCTTATAGCCTTGCATTGCTTAGAGGAGCCCAGTCTATCAAAGTTAGTTGTCACACATATGAGGTGTCTATGATTGTGTACAAAGTTCCAAGGGAACATATTTGTTGTAAGACAGCCATAAGAATAATTTGTAAGACAGCCATAAGAAATTTCACAAAGGCAAGATGGGCTCAATACCCAAACATTCAAACAGACCTTTGATTTCATAGATTCAGAAATTACCTCCAATAATGCAAATTGTAACCCATCCATGTCTATCCATCCTCTGCATCTCATCATGGCATCCCACACATTTGCCTCCGGGAGTCTATCCACTGTGCTGGAGGCCTTCCTCAATTTCTCCTGACATCATAAAAATCCCAGTGTCTATCATCCCTCATCCTAGTCACAGGATCAGCCCAACCTCTCTTCCTAACATACATTTCTCTTTTAACATATTTTACCATCACTTTTCAGAAGAACTTTTTCAAAGTTCTTTGACTACTCAAATCCACATATTCAAACCCACCCATCACGTGCCTTCCATTTGCCCTCTGTACGATATTCATTTTCAGCTCTTCAAACATTGCCATCCTTCACAGTTGTACATCAAACTAGAATGAAGGTAGACTACAACACAAAACTATCACAATAAGTGGATGAATGTATATGAATTATATTTAAATATTGGAAGAAACTTTAAAGATCACCTAATCCAACCTCCTTGTTTTACAAATGAGGAAATCAAAGACCAGAAGGGGTTCACTGAGTTAACCCATATCAAACAGAAAGGTACTATCAGAGCAAGGACCAGAACTCAGCTCTCCCAAATCCCTGCTCACCATTCTTTCCTCTAAACCAGACTTTCAAATATTTGTCAAAAACAATGAAGTGCATCAAATCTTCACTGAACCCATATCATGTGGGTTAATGTGGTCCCTTTCCCTATCAAGGATATCCCCCTCCCTTTCCTGAATTAAAAGGCAAACCAGCTGCACCTTTGCGCCCTTATAGAGAATCCTGGGGCAAACAACCAAGAGGAAGCAAAAACAAAGTAGAGTGACTTTTCTTCAGTCTTATTACCTGATTTACACTTAGACTTAGACTTTGGTCATGAGAGTCAGGAATTAATTCCATGCCTTGGAAAACACACATGGGCAGACTCAGGGCTCAAAAGCAGGAAAGTAAAAATAGAAAAACTCTCATCTTTACACTATTACTGAAATTGAGTATAATAATTTCTTGAGGAGTGGCCAAAAATTTTATGTTTTGAAAAGATTCCTATTCACGGTGGCAAACTATTTGAAATTGAAGGAATGCCCATCATTTAAGGAAAAGCTAAACATATCATGTCTCATTGTTCATCCTTCCTTTTTGAAAAGAACCAATCACAACATGAGGTGACATGTATGAACTGGATTTTAGTGAGTCAGAGTTGTAAAAGTCATCAGTCTCACTCTCTTCCAGAGTCACTGGAGTCTAATGAAAAGGCAAAAGTTGAGATAACTGGTGATGGCCAGGGATACAATGGATGACCTTGGAGTCTTCAATGTCTGACCAAGCTCTAAATGCTTCACAGTGCTGCTTCAGCTGCCTTCATGGCTGTTGGAATAAATTCTTCTCATCTGCCCTTTCGGCTGGAGGAAATCTTTTATTTGCTTGGGGTAGACACCCCCTAACTCACCAACGGTTTTGAGGCCTGTCAGTTACCCTCAACCTGGTTTAGCCCATCTACCAAGATGGTTTTGCTATGGTGTGGCCACTAAATGTGCTATAGCTTCTCGGAGTCACAGGTGAGAATTGAATGGCAAGTAGAAACCAAAGGTAGATCAGCAGCCCTGAAAAGAACTCAGCAAGTCTCCACACAAGAGGTGCTAGTCCTCCCTGAATACCCCAAGTTGTAGTTTATGATTATGATGGAATACTATTGTGACATAAGAGATATCCACATCCTGAGAAAGAACTGCAGAGTCTGCATGCAGATGGAAGCAAACCACTTGCTCTCATTCTTTTTCTTGTTTTGTTTTGTTTTGTTTCCTTGTTCCCATTGTTCATTCCATTGGTTATAATCCTTCTTTACCACCTGACTAATGTTTAATGTGAAGGTACTTGTAAATCCTATATCTGACTGCACGACACCATGGGGGGGATGGAGAGGGGAGAGGGAGGGAGAGAAAATTTGAAACTCAAGGGATTGTGGAACTGAATGATGTAAACTAAAAGTAAATAAATTAACTTTTTTTTTAAATGTTTTTATAATTTTTTTATTTTTAAACTAAAAAAAACAAGTAATGCTTGTTGATGGTTTTAGGTAGATGCTTCTTATAATTTTGAGGAAAAATCCATTTATGCCTATGCTTTCAAGTGTTTGTGTTGTATTTGTTAAAAGCTTTTTATGCATCTATGGATAGATGTGTGACTTTGTTATTGATACAATTACTTATGTTAACAGTTTTCTTTTTGTTAAACCATCGCCACATTCCTGGTATAAATCCCTCTTGGTCACAATGTACAATATTTGTAATATATTGCTGTAGTATTTTATTTTAGGATTTTTGATATTTTAGGATTTTTGCATCCATATTTATTAATGAAATCAGGCTATAATTTTCTTTCTCTGTTTTTGCTCTTCCTGGTTTAGGTGTCAATACCATAGTTGTTTCATAAAAGGAGTTTCGTAGGCCTCCTTTGCTTATTATTCCAACTAATTTAATATTAGAATTAGTTTACCTTTCAATGTTTGATAAAGTTCACTTGCAAATCCATATGGTTCTGATTCTTTTTTCTTAGGAACCTTATTTGTGGCCTATTCAATTTCCTTTCTTAAAACTGGTTTATTTAGATATTCTATTTCCTCTTCTGTTAATCTAGGCAGTTTATGTTTTTTATATATTCTTCCATTTCACTTAAATTATTAAATTATTGGCATATAATTGGACAAATTAACTCCTTACAATTACTTGTTTTCATCTTCATTAGGGGAATATTCACCCTTTTTTTTCTTTTTAATGCTAGTGAATTGGTTTTCTTCTTTTTAATCATATTTATTTTATCGGGGTTTTTCTTTCTCTTTTTTGCTATTGGGATTTTTTTCATAAAGGCAACTCTTAGTTTTATTTATTAATTCACTAGTTTTCTTACACTCAATTTTAGTAAACTCAACCTTTAATTTTAAGACTTTCAATTTGGTGTTTGAGGATTTTTAATATGTTCTTGTCTAATTTTTTTAAATTGTATACCACATTAATTAGCCTGGTCTTTTTCTTTTTTTACTGATACAAGCATTTAGAGATATAAATTTTCCTCTGATTACTGCTTATGCTACATCCCAAAGGTTTTGATTTATTGTCTCATTATTGTCATTCTCTAATGAAATTATTGATTGTTTCTACAGTTTGTCCTTTAAACTATTCATTCTTTAAGATTAGGTTGTTTAGTCTCCAATTAGTTTTTCATCTGTGTTTCTATGGTCCTTTATTGAATGTAATTTTTATTTCATTGTGATCTGAAAAGGATATATTTAATATTTCTGCTTTTCTACATTGAACTATACAGTTTTTATGACTTAATATGTGGTCAATTTTTGTAACAGTACAATGTACCACGGAGAAAAAGGCATATTCATTTCTATTCTTGTTCAGTTCTTTCAAGATATCTATCATATCTAGCTTATCTGAAAATTCTATTCACCTAGTTAATTTCTTCTTTATTTTTTGGTTAGATTTATCTGATTCTGAAAGGGAAAGTTTAAAGTTCCCCATCATTACAGTGTAACTATCTATTTCTACCTGTAATTCATTTTTCCTTTAAAAATTTAGATGCTATAGCATTTGATGCACAGAGCTTTAGTACTGCTATTACTTCATTGTTCTATGGTACTTTTTATCGTAATGCAGTTTCTCTATTTGTCTCTTTTAATTAAATCTATTTTAGCTTTAACTTTGTCTGAGATCTTGATTGCTACTCTGTTTTTTTTTACATCAGCTGAATCATAATTCTGCTCTAGCCCTTTATTTTAATTTTGTGTGTATCTCTCATTTTAAAATGTGTTTCTTGTAAACAACATATTGTTGGATTCTGATTTTTAATCCATTCTGCTATCTGTTTCTATTTTATGGGTGAATTCATCCCATTCACATTCAGAGTTGGAATTACTAGTTATGTATTTCCTTCCATCCTGTTTTTCCTCACGCCTCTCTTTTTACCCTATCCCTCCTTACAAGTCTAATTTACTTCTAAACACTGCCTCCCTATTCTGCCTCCTTTTAAAGAATCCCTTATCTTCTCCCCTTAACCTATTGTTTCTTAATATACTCTTAGAGTTCCTCATTTATCCTCTCTTCCCACCCTCCTACTTTTAATCTATACACCCTTCTAAAAGACTTTTCCTTATCCTGTCCACTCGCCCTCCTATTTCTTTATAAAGTTAGAAAACTTTTATACCTTTCTAGATGTTTGTTCTCCCCTCTTTAACCCAGTTCCAATGACAATAAGTTTCCAACACTACAACTCTCCAACCCCACCTGCTTCCACCGTCACAGTCCTTCCATCCATGCTTCATCTGTATGAGATGATTGCTCCACTTTGCCCCTCCCTATGCTCCAAGACAATTCCAAGGGATTTATGATGAAAAATGCTATCCACCTCCAGAAAAAGAACTGGTAAAGTTCGAATGCAGATCAAAGCGTATTCTTTTTGACTTCATTTGTTGTTGTTGTTGTTTTCTGGTCTGTGTTTTCTTTCACAACATGACTAATAGGAAAATATGTTTTGCTTGACTGCACACATACAACCTGTATCAAATTGTTTGCCTTCTCAGTGAGGCAGGAGGGAAAGAACAGAGAGAGAGAATTTTGAACTCAAATTTTAAAAAATATTTAAAATTGTTTTTATAAGTAATTGGAAAAAAATATTAAAAATTTAAAAAGACAAATGCTCTAATCAATACAGTGATCCAAGAAAATTCCAAAGGACTAACTCACGATGAAAAATATTATCCACCTCCAGAGAGAGAAATGATGAAGTCTGAGTGCAGATGGAAGAATAATTTTTTCCACTTTGTTTTTCTTGCTTTTCATTTTGCAACATGGCTAATAACAAAATATGTTTTGCATGATTTCACATACATAATTGATATCAATTGCCTGCCTTCTCAGTGGGTACAGGAGGGAGGGAAATCAGAACTTAAAATTGTTTTTAAATGAATGTTTAAAAAATAAATAATGAATGGAAACATTAAAAAATTTTTATAACAAAAATTCTACTTTTAGACATTTTCCCTTCTCTTATAGTACTGCTCTCTTTTTTGTGATCTTTCAAATATCACTGACTGACTCATCGTATCACAACTGTTCTTTCAGAACCCAAGGACTCAACTTTTTATCTAGACCAGGTGATGAGTTCATCAGGCGGTAGTAAATGCTCCCTTTTTTATCTTCTTTCTTATCTTAGGAATCAACTCTCTATCAGCCATTTTTGTTCTATCATTTCCAGCGTAGAAGTAATTCTCCTTGGCAGAGAAAACACAAACAAATAAAAATTGAGTGATTGCCTCTTCTCTATGGTCAGTGATTATTGTCCCATATACCCCCTCCCCCAAAGCAAAGACCTATACCTTCCTGGATTTTCCTTATATACCCAGTATATGTAAGAGGAAAAAAAACACTTTGTTCTATACTTTGCTTCCCTGGCCAGCCTCAGTTCCCTCTGAGCTTTAGCAATGCTGGTCCTATTTTTATGTGATCATTTCACATTCTTACATTCAATCCTCTGTTACCTGTCTTTGCTATTCATCCTTTATACATTTTGTTTTGAAGTCTAAGAAGGTTGATGAATTCCCTGTGCATCTATATCAGCCATTTCAGACAACTCCCATCTTTCTGTCTCCTTGGAATTGTTCCCCTTTGTGTCTTCAGAATTTCATTCTTGAACATCTCCCATCCTTCCTGGTCTCACCTCTCCTGCAACCCTTTATTCTTCTGTCAGAGGACAATACTGAAATTGAAGGCTAAATAACTTGCCAAAAGTCACAGAGATAATCCTCTCCTGGCTCTGACATTTCATGGGTGACGGAGTTTCTGCAACAAGGAGCTGATGCAGTCGCATAGCAGCAAGAGACAGGTGCTTATGCATGGACTGAGGAGAGATCCTGAAATCAGTCAATTATCAATAAACATTTATTAAGTACCTACTATGTGCCGGGCACTGTGCTAAGCAGTAGAGATGCAAAATTTGAAAAAAAAAATACCAACAGTACCTTCCCTCAAGGAGCTCACAATCTAGTGGGGGAAGGCAACACACAAAAGAAAGCTGAAAAGCAGCAGGAGATGGAGGGCATGGTGAAGAAGTCCATCATAGAAGTCCCTCAGAGTGCAGTCAAGTCAGAAATGACAAAACACCCGAGCTCGGCTCTCTCCTTAAATAGAAAGTGAACTTTCCCAAATAGGTGAACTTTATCCATTACTTCATAGATAATATCAAGTTCAAGAATTCACCTAATATGAGAATATGGGAACTAGCCTCCTAGACTGATAAGATTTCCTCAACAGCATGTTCTTGGAGAAAGAAAAGGGATATCAGTATGGCCCCTACAGCTGGAAGACTGAATGGGGAAGATCTGGGCCTTGCAAACTCCTCCTGGTTATTGCCGTGACCTCTTTGGACAGCAAACATCTGGGATCCATGTGGAGTGCTTGCTCAGCAATCTGTGAACTGTCTTCACTCTCCAGGACCAGGCTCATTGGCTGCTTGAGTGCTTTAAGGGATTTATATTTGTTGCATCATCTGCATTTTCTGTAGGGTGAAATAAAGGCAGCTCCGTGGCCAATACCCATATTGTACAAGTTCCAGTGGGGGAATTGAAGGCTCTGTCATCTCCTTTTGGGAGAAACCTACACACAATCCTAAACTTTACTCTTGCTGGAGTAAAATTGCAGGGTGGAAACTATGAGAAAAAGTTAGAAACTGACCCTTTGGGATCAGCCCTTGGGATTAATCCTGATCCACATGAACCCAGAGTCTTTGGTGGATTTTCAGAGGTTACACAAAATTTCATCACAGCAAAACTGTGTGAATATCCTATGCTTATATATAATATGATAACAAAAAAATAGAAAGCGGTTTACCCATAGAAGCATTTCTAGCAATTCCTTCCTTTTTTTTCTGGTTTCTTCCTCGCTCGCATTTTTGCCTCATCTGATTTTGGCTAGCCTAAGGTACATTTAAAGTTTTCTCATGATATGAAGGTAAGCTATGATGATTAAATCAAATAGATACTTCCTCACCCATCCTTAAAATTTGGTGATCCAATAGCAAGAGCTATGACCAAAAATAGCACTATTTTTCACTAGCAACACTTACACAGTGATATCTTAGTATATAAATATATTGGCGAAAAGGAAAGAAAGGATTTACAGCATTTGCAGATTCTAAGAAAGCAACACTAACTCCTAAATTTTAGATGGCGTATTGAACCTGATTTGTTAAGAAACAGGCCATGGGACTTTTCATAATTGCAAAAGCTCTAGACCTCAGGGTTTTGTGTCATTTGAAAGACTTTTCAAGAAAAAGTCTCATAACAAAAAAAGTCTTGCTTCTGGGTACAATTAAGTGATTATTTTTACTGCCAAAAACAAAAAAAATAGCCTGTGTAATTAGCAAAATCTATTTTTCTCTTGGAAGTGTATATCAATATTAATTAGGTCTTGTGCTCTGATTGAAAACACTTTAAATGTCAAAAATGGCCAGGAGAAAACTTCCAAGATGTCTTCATAATTTATCTCTCCCTCCAACCCTATAGGGAACACCAGACTCAAAGAAGAGTCAAAATGACAGGGGGCCCAAAGGCAATGGAAGGACATACAGTAAATGGTGGAAATAGGCTACAGCATATTACTTAAAAGCAAATAGGGGTATAACAGACTTGATCTAGGATAGGGGTGGGGAACCTGTGGCCTCGAGACCACATGTGGCCCTAGAGATCCTCAAGTGCGGCCCTTTGATTGATCCAAATGTCGCAGAACAAATTAAGGGACTTTTGTTCTGTGACGTTTGGATTCAATCAAAGGGCCACACTTGAGGATCTAGAGGGCCACATGTGGCCTCGAGGTCATAGGTCCCACACCCCTGATCTAGGACATGTGTGGCCTGAATAAAAAAGGCCAGTTGGATAGCAATATAGAAAGATGACCAAGAGTTCAGATAGTACACTGGCACATCAGAGAAAGTAAAAGAATGAGAAGAAAGGCTCCATTGTGTTGGCCAGATACTCTAAGGAAGATGTATACGACTTGCACAAGGTATGGAGAGATTTTGACTTTCATTAACACAACAGAGGGAGCATCCACATTGATGAAAACATGGCTCCTCCAAAGGAATAAAATACTTTCTACCACATAGGCTTGTGTGATATAATACCTGAGGTACTCCAGAAAAAAAAAATAGTTTTCTAAACATAGCCTTCCTCTAACTGCCTCAGTTCTAAAAATATACTCTCTTCTTGTTTGTTAACTCCCCCTCCACCCCACATGCTCCTCAACATTAGCTATTCCATAACAAGTACAAGAACTTCCATCTCTCATTTAACCTTATCAGTACCCTCTGTGTGAGCGACATCAGTGGTGGAAACATAATGTGATGCATCGGAGTAAGCCTCTACCCCATTCCTCTAAAACAGAAGTGAGAGTCTCTTCTGCAATGAGTCTCAGCTCTGTTGTGTGGGAGACACCCCTTGTCCGTCACTGAAGAACAGAAGGAATGGCCGTTTTCTCATGTGGCATAAACAGGATTCTGGAGTAGGACGGTATTTCTTGCCCTAGTCATTGATCCCCTTTCTCCTCTGCCAGGCCTAAAAATCCTTCTCCCTCCAAATCTTCCAAAACACTTTGCAAATAAGACAACAGCAGCCTGAGAGGCTAAAACGCTATATAAGATTAAATGGTGTTGTGGTTTTTTTAAATAATAAAATAACATCCCACAAATGCCACTTTGCTTTACTGGTTTTTCTTGAGCAGCAAAAGGCTGTTTTGCCCATTGATCATATCAACACCAGTGACGGGAATTAACTTCAAGTAGATGGCAAAGAAGTCATGTGAAGTGCTGAAGGTAAAAGAAAGACCTTCCCAATGCTCTAAGATCCCACAGAAACCAATGGTAGGATAATTCCAAGGAAAATACCCTGAAGCTCTTCTTTCTTGAAGTACATGATTGTGGGTTCCCTTGAGACAAACCCCCCTGAAAAGTCATGAGAGTACTGGATTGAGAGTCAGAGGACCTGGATTCAAGTCCTGACTCTGTCACTTACCACCTCTGTTACCTTGGAGAAGTCTCTCTGAGTAATCTCTCCAAGCCTAAATTTTGATGCTGTTCAGTCATTTTCAGTTGTGTCTGACTCTTAACGACCCCATTTGGGGTTTTGGAGTGGTTTGCCATTTCCTTCTCCAGCTCATTTTCCAGATGAGGAAACTAAGGCAAACAGGGTTAAGTGATTTGCCAAGGTCATACATTTGGAATGAAGAAAATTAGTCTTCCTCACCCAGGACCAGGACTCTATCCACTGCACTACCTAGCTGCCCTGAGCCGGAATTTTCTCATCTGGGAAATTAGGTAATTGAAGTAGATGACTTCTAAGATCCCTTTGAGAAGCACTAAAATCTATGATCCTATGACCTCTCCTTACCCCCTGCCCTGTCCTATGTTCTTATGACTATGAAGAATGGCAATGAACCTCCCCCAAAAACTTATATCTTAGCCTTTATAATGAATTCGGTTTTAATAGCATAAAAGTACCAAAGGAGAGGATGTTAAAATATAAGTGCAACTTACTATTCACTTTAGATAGGCATCTGTAGCATTTATTTTCTGTAGCATTTATTTCAAAATATCAACAATTTTTCAGTTACCGCTCTAGCAAATTTATGTGCCTCATTATACAGTAATTCTGCTTAATTTGGGGGATTAGAAACTAGAGTTATTAGCTTTTGCACTGCTGCAACCTACAAAGAAAGGAAAATGTAAATGATCATCTCATATTTCACACATATTCAGTATGTTATTAACAGGACATATTATAGTCACCAATTGGCCAGTCTCCTTGAAACTGGTCATTTTCAGAAGGGTGACCTATTCTCAATTGTGCGAGTTTAAATAAATCATGACATGATCCTGGGAACTTGGCAAGTACACCAGTGATTTTACATCTGGCATCACACACCAGCTGCATGTTGAGGGAATGAAAAGATTTTCGATTTCTTTACCTTGCCTCATTAGTCATTATGTGGGGATGCATGCATTACCAGGCATATGCAAGCTATGGCTCTCCATATGGAGAGAAATTTAGCAATGTCATAAAACCTGAGCAGAACTTGCTGTAGTCCAGACATTTCCAAAAATTATATGATTAATTTATTGAAAAGTTCATCTATAATTTAATAGATTTTATTTGTCTGTAGAATTAGAAATTTAATATGTGATTGTGGAACCTGTTGCAAGGGTTTCTAAGGCAGAGTTAACTTTAGTCACTGTCACAAGTAAAGTGTATGCACAATATGGCACCCATCTTCAAGTCATCATATAGATGGAAACAGTGGTTTCTTTGCCAAATCAATGTCCAACACATTTTTCACTTCATTCTGGATAACTTACTTGAAAATTCCTACTTGATGTAACTGATGACTTTTGAAGTTATTAAGGAGATTTTTTTTTAAATAATATTACTAGGGTTACTTCTCTCAAATTTTGATATTATATGTGGAACTTTATGAATTTGATTTTTTAAAATCTATTAAATTTTAAAATAGAGGCAGTGTGGTGTACAAAGGCCACATACATAGAGGTCTGGCCTTTGAGTTAAAAGTACCGCAGTGCAGGTCTTGCCTCTAATATACTGACTTTGTGACCCCGGTCAAGTCACTCAACTTCTCAATCCCCAATCAACTTTCTAAGACTATTAATTAAAGAAGAGTTATGTGCCTACATTGGTAGGGTGAGTTTTCTTACTAGTAGTTCCTCACATTGATGAAATCATAGGTTCAGACAAAAAAAATTACTAAATAAAAATATTTCAACTGTATTAGCTTATATTGTATTTTAATTTGATTCACATTTTTATGCACATTTTAATTTTCCTACCCTAATTAAACACTGAAATAATTCAATATTTAATAAATACTTTAAAATATAAAATGAGACGTTCAACCCTACTAATTTTCTAACAAATTTATCAGATTCAATTAAAATAAAAATAAAATTTTAAAAATAAGTATGTCTGGTTGGATAGTAATAGTATTCATAATGCAAAGAGTTTATCTATAACTGAAACCTGTAATTTTTCAAACCCACTGGATAAAATTACAGATAAGACAACTGATATTTTGATGTTCAGTTTCATTCAACATTCACAGGCAATATCTATCATTCATCTCAAAATAAAATATGCCTAAAGTCAAGCAGGACAAAAAGCTTCCTTGTAGACCTAAGCTTATGAAAAACTTTCCTGAATGAGAAGTCAAGAGAAGCTAATGATCTCTCTGGGTTTTGACAGTGATATGAAAAGGAGGTATTGCTGCAAAATAAATCTTTATAGTCCTAATCACTAATCATTTGCTGAATCTACCAGTTAGCATTCGGATACTGGATTAGAGATGTGCAATTAAAAGTATTCTACCTCATTCACACCTTCATTGGCTGAACTGAATATCTTTTCATCTTACAACTGTCATGTTGTCCTACATTAATTCTTCAATTCATTCAATGAATATTTAATGAGTCCATGCCGTACTACGTTAGGTGTTGTAAGGAATAGAAAGATAGCCAAAACATGTTCTCTGCCCTTAAGACTTTATAATCTGGTGGGAGAGATAAGATGCATATGTAAGAAAAACTAAAATGCAAAGCACAAAATAATAAATATAAGTCAGGTGTAAGTAACTATAGGAACTAAATGCAGGAGCAATCAGAACATGAGATATTTGAGAGAGAGAAGCTGTCAAGCTTTTCTAACGTATAAAGTAATGTGTAGGCGTGTAATAGAAAATGAGTCTTGAAAACAAGGTTAAGGATTTTGAAGTTGATTCCCCTGAATTGTCCAAAAATCTGCTCTGTGTCTATGAGATGGCCAGACAAAATTTGGTACAAAAAAATTATGTTTAGTGGACTTTCAATTGAATTATGAGCAAATGGTGTAACAGAGTCTCAAAAAATCTAATACAATTTTTGCCTGTATTAAGAGAGAAAAAGGATCCAAAAGGGAAAAAGTAATAATATTGCTGCTTGCTGCCCTTCTCATTCCACATCTAGAGAATTTTTTCTGTTCTGGGCATCATGTCTAAGTGCTTTGTACCCCTCCTCTTTCACCTGTGAAGCCCCTCCAAAAAGGTACCCCAGATTACAGTGCTCTAAGGATCTCTCTTCATTTAAAACTATAGCTCAGCAGTCTCCATAAATATGTTACTTTTACTAATCAGTCAGAGAACACAATTAGTTGCAATTAAAGGGCATTTTACCACAGATCTAGGAGTATGTCCTGTAATATGCTAAAATAGAAAAACTTCTTATCTCTGCCCTGAGGTCTCATTAAAGACACCTCCCACATTTGACTGGTTGACTTCATTTATAAAACAGACACTTTATGCTTAATGGACACATGATTTATTGAAACACATTAAGGTAATTTTACATGAGTCACATACTCCTCCCTGATCCTCCCACTGACAGCCCTCTGTGCCCAGGATATGGGAAGAAAGATCAGATGAATGATTGTGGGCTTGGAATTCACTGACATCAAAACAACAAGCCCTCAGAGAAAACCGGAAGAAGGAAGGTAGGGAAGGAGGAAGGAAACAAAGAAGGGAGGGCTTTCAAACAGCCTCCCATTTGATTTCACTAGTTAGGAATATTTCATAGCAGTGACCAGTGCCAACCAGTCTTACTCCAATGGGTCCTATCCTGTTTCAGATCCCAAACCTCCATAGCCCATGCAGTCCTTCAGAATCAGTTCCAAAAATTTGGAGGTGGCTAGGTGGCACAGTGAATAGAGCACCGGCCATGGAGTCAGAAGGACCTGAGTTCAAATACGGCCTCTGACACTTAATACAAAACTAGCCATGTGACCTTGAGAAAGTCATTTAACCCCAATTGCCCTGACTTCCCCCCTCCAAAAAAAAAAAAAAGAATCAGCTCCAACTCTTCCCAACTTCTCCTACTTCTCCCAGTTTGTACTACATTGGCAATCCCAGTGGGGCTCTATACCCATTAGGCTACCTTGTCCTCCCAAGAGTTCCCAATATCTCAGAACATTCTCCCTCAGAACACTCTCCTCAGCATAAAAGTAATTCCATGGAATTATAGACTTGATTGTCTAGCCTCTCCACTCCCAACTAGATGGAAAGAGCTGAATGGAATCAAAGTGGTGCTGAATGGCCTTTGTAATATATTTTGGGGTGATTTTTGTGGCATAGTTGTAATTTTCAGTCTTGTGTATGTATGATCAGTTTATGAAATCAGTTTAACTCTGTCCCTTCCCTCCCCCCAGCTGTAAAGCATTAACTCTGTTTCTCCCCTTACCCCAGCTGTACTGTGCCTTCCCTGACCCCAGCCTAGAGGTATTTCCTCTGAAACCATTTACTCTATAGCTATGATAAGGAATTCTTTTAAAGGCACTACCTCCTTTTGTTCTAGTAAACAAAACTTATCCATTTGCAAATCTGGATGGGTACATCTCACTTAATTTTACCTCAAATCTGACCACTGGTTGACTTTATGATGTTTCAAGGCAAAAATCACACCCTCCCACCCCTTACACCCTGCTGTTTCTCCCAGTGAATTATGGGTAAAACGCATACGCAGTTGATGTGAAGGGTGCGTGTTCCTCTAAGTATTAATCACTCCCTGGCCCCTCCCTAACTCCACCTCTGCACCCTAATTAGCCTAATGAACTTGTGATTGACAGTCTTAGGCCTTAAAAACTGTGTTTCTACTTCCTGCTCTTTGCAGGTAGGCTTTTTCTAGCCCATCGTCTGTCTAGACCCCTGCCTGCTACAGAGCGTCACACTTTCAGGCTTTCTCTGACACCCCCCCCACCCCTTGCACCTTGTGCTCCTTACCCCATCCCTTTTGCCCTTGTGTAACAATAAACTTTTATAAATCTGCCAAAGGACAGCTGAGCCTGTAATTCTCAACGTTCTTCAGGAGGAGTTGATGAAGTCAGACTCCAGTAAATGAGTGAGGTTTCTTGAGGCTACCTGGAGCCAGGTCAAAAGTGTAACAGTTGATTTGGGTATAGATATTTTGGGAGGATCAGGGGTGGAGGCTAGCTGGATAACAGAGGGATAGAGATTTGGGCAGAACCCCAATGAAAGGCCTATGGCCTCAGGCAAAGGCCTCATCAAATGGGAAGATTCAAGGAGAGCTCAAGGAGGTTCCCAGAGCTTATACGCCTTCGTTAGTAATAGTAGTATTGCTTTATATCCTGCTTAGTAAAGACAGTAGATTATTTGTTATATGGGATGGCTTTGGGGGTGGGGGAAGGAGGAGAAGAAGGAGGGATTCTGGGTGAAACTATAATGATAATTAAGAAATCAAATATGTCTTTTTAAATTTTTAAAAAATACTTAGTGCTGAGCTCTCCTTGACTAATTTTTTTAAATGGAACATACACCAGTAGGGGCTCAGAAGCCTCAGTGTTTAGTGACTAGGAGAGGAGGTCCCCTGCCAGGGTTGCTCTTGTAACACTGAGTTAACTGTGGCGGTATGGACACTCCCTCTGGGGACCCTTGAACCTGCTGATATGAATGCATTTTGGGGTAAGTGGGCCAGCTTAGAGAAAGAAAGAAAGGGGATTAGTGCCAGGCACCCACTATACCTGCAAATGTAGCTGTCTAAATAAATAGTATAGCAAGAAAATATTCTCCTCCATCATAAACCAAAGGAGCACTGTACGTGTGTATATGCATGCAGCGAGGTGGGGAGAGAAAGAAAGGGAAAGAGACAGAAAGAGAAAACATTAGTACAGTATTTGTGACCAGCCTGAACACATGAAGGACAGACACGTTGGGAGTACATGTGGCCAAGGGACAAAAGGTAAGAGGCACACACAGGGAACACGTGAGGAGACCAGGACCATATTGCCAAGAGGCAGTTCAAGCATCTAATGCTGCAAGGCTGCTACATCGCATGACGATGTCATCACTGGTCCTGTTACCCACTTGTATGGAATTCAGCTTCTTCCAAGGACACAGTCTCTTCCTAGAATCAATCCTATCATCTTTATGGGTGACCAAGTTAAGCATTTATTAAGCACCTACTATCTGCCAGGCACTGAGCTAAGGGCTGGGAATACAAAGAAAGGCAGAAATAGCTCCTGTCTTCAAAGACCTTGTAATCTAATGAGAGAGACAACAAGCAATTATCTATGCACAAACAAGACAGATGAGAGAGAGAGAGAGATGATAGACAGACAGATGGATGGACAGGTGGACAGATGGACAAATAGACAGATAGATAGATAGATAGATAGACAGACAGACAGATGACAGATAAATAGATAGATGGATAGACAGATAGATAGATAGATAGACAGAATAAACTGAAAATAATCTCAGAAGGAAGGTAGTAGCATAAATGAGAACTGGGAAAGACTTCTTGCATAAAGTGAGATTTTTAGCTGAAACTTAAAAGAAGCCAGGAAGTAAATATGAGGAGAGGGAATTCCAGGTACAGGAGTCAGCCAAGGAAAATGCACAGATTCTGGAGCTGGAATGTCTTCTCTGAGGAACAGGAAGGAGGCTGATGTCAGTTGGATCACAGAGTACCTCGAGGTGATTAAAGGGTAAGGAGACTGGAAAAGTAGGAAAGAGCCAGATTATGAAAAGCCTAACAGAGGATTTTAAATGTGATACCAGAAGTAATAAGGAGTCACTGGTACTGATTAAATGGAGAGGGAAAGGGTGTGTTATGGTCAAACTTGTACTTTGGAAAGATTGCCTTGATAGCTGAGAGGACTGACATGGGGAGAAACTTGAGGGAGAGAAACCAACCAGAAAGTTACTTATGTAGTCCAGGTTTGAAGTGGAGATGGTCACCACCAGGGTGGCAGCAATGTCAGAGGAGAGAAAGAACCATATCTACAAAAGATGTTCTGAAGGCAGAACTGAGAGGACTTGGCAGCAGATTATCTCTGGGCAATGAAAGCAATTAAGGAGTGAAGGATGACACCTAGCTTTCAAGCCTGTTCTACTGTGAGGATGAGGGTGCCATTGACAGTAATAGGGAAATTAGGAAGAGGGGAGTGTTTGGGGGAAAAGATAATGGTGCTCTGGTGGTCTCATGGTTGCTTCCAGGCACTGGCCTAATGGTCCCTACTAGGTAATGCCAAGTATGAGGTTGTGGAATTTTTAGCCCTTGGTAAAAGTCCTCAACTGACATTCTAACTCTTTCCCATAAGAGGAATGGGTGCACCAGCTCTCTTTTAGCTTGCAGCCCTAGCTCTTTTAATAATGGAAATTCAAGCTTTTCACACATCTAATAACAGACTAGGGAAAATGATGAGTTGTTTTTCTCATCTTAAGAAGAATCTGTCAGTCCCTGAGGCTTTAGGTATATAAGGGATTTTCTCAACAGAAGGAGACTGCCTCCAAAGGCCAAGCTTTTTTGAAACAAATACAGTCAGCCAGCAAAGTAGATGCTACAGGTAATTAATTTGTCTTTGGAACTCCCAACCAAATTGGCCTTCTTACTGTTCTTAGAATGAAGGAGTGGGATTCTTTCTGGAGTGTCATATGTCTTCACATATGCTGTACTGTTATTATATGGAATGGTTCTCTTGGAGGGGAAGAAGGAGAAATTCCAGGAGAAACCATGGAAAAAATCAAATTAAATTTATTTTTCAAAGACTTAATAGAGCTTATCAGAGTATAGGAAATGGGAGAGGAATTTTCCCACCAAGGTTAGCCTTTGTCCTTTTTCCCCCCTAAAGGGGGTAGTAAGGGAAAGAAAATAAATGATTGCTAATTATTTTTAAACAAAACTAATTTTTAAGAAATATTGACAAGTTAGAAAGTATCAATCAGTCGGTAAGAATTTATTAAGAGCCTACTATCTACCAGGCACTGTACAAGGCACTTTGATTTCTCTGGCAAGTGAAGTAGGGAGTAGAGGGGGAGGAAAATCAAAAACAAAAGCTATTTGGATGAAAACATAAAGAGCCATGGCTGCACCTTCAAACCTTTGTTCCAAGTTTCCATATTTATTATGTAGATGTCGCAGCTAGATGAAGCAGTAGATACAGTGCCAGGCCTAGAGTCAGACTGACTCATCTTCCTGAGTTCAAATCATGCCTTCTGACTCTTTTCTTTCCAGTGTATCTCACATTGGGCAGTGGAGAGAGTGCTGAAACTAGAGTCAGAAAGACCTGAGTTCAAATCCAGCCTCAGACACTTACTCTGTGTGACCCTGAGCAAGTCACTTAACCCTATTTTCCTCAGTTTCCTCTTCTGGAAAATGACCTTGAGAAGAAAATAACAAACCACTGTAGTATCTTTCCCAAGAAAACCCCAAATGGAGTCATGAACAGTCAGACAGGACTGAAAGGACTGAATGAATTTATTGAGTGGGGTTGGGAAGACAGGACAGAGAGGTCCAACCTATATTCTAGCACAATCACTTTGCTGGCTGTGCAGAGGACTGGTTGGCATCAGGATAGACTTGAAGCAGGGAAACCAATTAGAAGCCAGTTGTATGGCCCAAGGAAGCTTGGTGATGAATATCTGAATTGGGGTGATAATTGTGAGTAGTAATAAGACTGATGATTGTGTGGAATGAGGTAGCATGAGGAACCATGGACAGCGCTGAAGATGTGACCTGGGTGAATGGAAATGGAAGAATGGGAAAATGTATAGGAGGGGTGAGTTTGGAAAAAAAGATGATGAATTCTGTTTTGGACATGTTGAGTTTGAGCTGTCTAGAGGCCATCTATCCCATGCTTCTTGTTTTGCAGAGAAGGAAACTGAGGGCCAGGAAAGTTAAATGACTTGTCCAAGGTCAAACATATGGCAAGCATCACAGGGGAGGTTTGAATCTAGATCCTCTGGCTTCAGAGCCAGTGTTCTTTCCACTGTAGTATGAGCATTCAGTAAAAATATAATAGATAAATGAATCATTTTTCAAACTGGATCTTAAAATAAGCCAGTTTTTTACCTTATCTAAACTAAACAGCTACTAGAAAATATTTAAAAGCCGAGTAGTTTTCCCAATTGTGACCAGACATTTTTGCCCCTCATTTCTAGCAAAAGAGCTTCTCCTCCCTAGCTTATGCTACTGTTTCCAGGGTTTAAAGTTTAAGAGATGATTGATTAATAACAAAAATAGTAACAGCTACGATTATCTTGGCTCCACCTCCCCGACATTTGGGAGATTTCAAGTTCTCAGCTTCTCTCCCCTCTGTCCCCAAATTATCCAGACAAGCGACATATGGATCCCTGCAATTTCAATGTATATGAAATTCAGATGAAAGTTAAAAAGGCATACTAACCTCCCTGACAAAACAGGGACTGGGTGTCTTTCATTCCTTCTCTGCTCCCCACCCTCTTTCTATCCTGGGAGATTCCTCCTGTCCTCCTTTGGCTCACAGAGAATGGAGGAAGGGGAAGAACTCTCAGTGTTCGTCAGAAACAAAGAGGGGTAGGGGAGTAGAGATTCTCATGCTCAGGTGGGTCCAAAAATTAGACAAGACTCACATATTCTCTATCTGTCTATCATAAAATGAAATAAAACAACCCCAAAGCAGTCTCTTGGTAGTAGAGAAAGATCCCAGAATCAGTTCCACCTTGTCTCCGTTCTGAATCACCCAGGCTTGTGGGAGATTTAAATGGCAGAAAATTCTCTCAGGTTACACAACTGCTTGACAGAAATCTCTGTCTGGATCAGGGGTGGGAAGCTGCAGCCTTAAGGCCACGTGGGGCCTTCTAGGTCCTTAAGTGAGGTCTTTTGACAGAATCCTTCTTTGGCTGCACTTAAGGACCTAGGATTCAGTCAAAAGACTGCACTTAAGGATCTAGAAGGTCCTATGTGGCCTTAAGGCAGGTTCCCCACACCTGGCTGGATGTTCCACTGGCACTTCAAATTGATCATGTCCAAAATGGAACTTCTCCTTCTCTCCTCCCAACTTCTGTTCTAGCCCTATTTAACTCCAGAGTCATCCAAACTTTGGTAGAGTGCTGAAAGGAATCTTAGGGAGCATGGAGTCCAACATCCAAATGGTTAGAACCTTGACATGCAAGAAATTGATTTTTTGGCCAGGATCAGAACCAAGGTCATCTGACTCCAACTGGGCGTTCTTTTGACTGTACCAAACAGTAGTCATTAACTCTTCCTTCTCCCCTGCCCCTCACATTCTGTCCTGCTAATTCTCTCTCATATCCATATACTCTCTTCCATTCTCACTGCCGTTCCCCAGATTAATTGATCTCCATGCCCTACTCTTCTAATCCTTGCTTTACACCATGGACAAATAATCTCCCAAACGTGCAAGTCTGATGATGTCATGCTCATGCTCAAATATCTTCAATGGCTCCCCACTGGCTACAGGATAAGAAATTAAACTCCTGAGCCTGGCATTCAAGGCCCTCAACAGGAATCCATGGAATTATGCTGTGAGAATTTTAATACAAACCGATGTGAAATGTGTATTCTTTGCACCATGAGAACCAAAGTCTTCTCTTCATAGGCTCAAAGGATCATCTTTATCAATATATCTAGCTTCATACTTATCCTCGCTTCCTAAGATTTGCAATTAATTACAGCATAACATGCAAGAGCATCTTAAAACAAATCCTTTTGTTGAAGGAAAAGAAATTCAAGGTCTGTTGCCAGTGGCAGAAGATAATCCCATAGGGTAGCATGAAGAAAAGTGACTGAGCTGTAGATAAAAGCACAGCTCCTGCTGTGGGACATTATACAGCCATCAAAGATACTGGAAAAATGCCAAAAACGCCTTCGTGCTAGAGACTGGAAACATAAGTTAAGTAGTCTCATGCACACTGAATGGAAAAGAAGAACAGTCCTGGGATTCTATCAGGCATAGCTACAGTAGATGAGAGGAGAGCCCTTTCATCTTCAAGTGCAGGAGATTTGTTTTCTTCTTTAAAAGCAATGATAACACAGAGAAGGCTCCAATACAGGCAAGAAATACAGCACAGTAACCCATTGTCAGCTCCATTGAGTTAGTACAGTTCTTTATGGTGCTAAACCTATTCAAACCCTCTACACACAATGACACCTAATTATAACACCATATGCTTGCAAAAGATCATTTTTCACAATGCCTGAGACCTTTACACATGGCAAAGTCTTTTCTAGTAAGGCTTGCTACATGAAGCAAAGAGTTTACTTGATTTGCTACCCTATCAGCAGAGCATCTTGAAGACCTTTGAGGCGTAATATCAAAACTGTTGCCTTAATAATTTTTTCATATATTTTTGCATGTTGGGTTAATTAATTGGCATCAGGAGAATATATCATTTTACATTTAGATTTGAGTATCCGTGGGTTAATTTAGTAATAGACATGATTTTAATTGGATTTGAAATTGGGGTATAATGTCTCTAAGGAATTTCAGACTGGTCAGGGTAGACTAAAATATTAATTACTGTACTTCAAAATATTATCATGTTTTCTGAATTCCTTATAATCTCTCCAAGTTCCCACAGCAGAGATGAGGGTTTTCCAAATCCTTATAATTTCTGGAGTGCTAAATTGTTTGCCCAGATTACTAAATGAGTAATCTGGCTCATTATTTAACTATGTACAACAAAATCCTTGTAGGTAACAGAAGATGAGGCAGGTGTAAAAATCTCAAAGAAAGATGGTGTGGCAACCTTTTCTCAATTTACTCTACAATTGATTTTAAAGTGCTGCTTTAGACACACTTAAGGGAGGTGTATTTTGTCCCATACTTCCTGGAATGGTGAATTGGCTTTTAATAAAAGACTTGACAAATCAGGTAGTATTCTCAAACTATTTAATTCACTAAAGAAAAAACCATGTATCATGAGCCTTTGCCTAAGAACAGTGACAAAAAGTCTTCTAGCCATTTAAAATTATTCAGAAAAAAAATAGAAAGAAATCTGAGATACTTTTGTTGTTGTTCAATCACTTCAATTATGTTAAACCCTTTGTGACCCCACCTGAAGTTTTCTTGAAAAGATATTGCAGTGATTTGCCATTTCTTTCTCCATCTCATTTTACAGATGAGGAAACTGAGGCAAACAGAGTTAAGAGACTTGCCCAGGGTGTAACAGCAAGCACCCCAGCACACCCAGGGTGGCTACTAGCACAGGTTCTTAGATCTGCTTTTCTAAAGGAAAGCAACTCAAAATGGGTTAACAATCTTACTTTAATCGATCAAATATCATTTACCTAGTTCAGGGGGAAAAGTTGGCGCCCTGAACTTCAGAGAACACAAACAGAAGTT